>JAGFPH010000171.1:18478-41353 GCA_018207615.1 Philaenus spumarius | reverse complement strand
GAAAACATGGACATTCATATTTACAAAAACAATTGAGGTTAAGCCAAGAATACACAGGCACCCGTATGTTCATTGATGCATTGTTTCAGAAATTATTGTTTTACTAACATATGATTTAGAGAGAGGAAATACGCTCGTACAAAAAGCATTGGGTATATTTTCCAGCACGCCGGTTAATAATATCTACCCTATGTATAGGTAAATGAGGCAGAATATACCTCTTAAAGTAATAGCTTGAGGGAAAAAATGGATTTGATTTTGTTTATTTGGCTTACACAAAATATACATAGATTTATTTTCATATTATTGAACAAACCTACTGTACACAGCTGTCTGATATTCTACAACAATTATGTACAAGATGTAGCCATTACGTATTTAAGTCCTTCGCAAGTTACAACATTCACTTGGCTAATTAAATAGTTATAAACCTGGATTACGTTTTGGTTTGAAGGTCCAACGTACTTGTTTGCATTCTACAAAAATTATAAAACATACCATAAAGTTATAATGTTCCTGAATAATGAAATAATTAAACATCATTAACTGTTTTAATTATTTTCCAAATATTGCATTTTATAGCTAAATGGTCAATTTGATTGAAAATTGCTAAATACAAAAGTTGTAGCTCTTTTTGTGACACAAATTTTTTATTGAAAACTTTTTTTACAGGATGAATAGTTTTTGAGTAATGGGGGAAAACTGGTTTTTTGACGCCATTTTCCAATATGGCGGCCGTAGCACTGGTTTTTTTAGTATGTTATTATAGTAGCTAAATACAGCATACATACCAAATCCCTAGCTTATACGAGTTTTTTGTAGGTAATTTGTCCAACATGACTGGACTAGTGTGAAAATATATTTGTTTATAAATAAAGTATTTGGATTGAAAGGAACTTGGTTTTGGTCGAGCCATATTTAAGGTCACCTTTAATGTATAACAATTAATTGTATTATACAGGGTGGGTGAACAGTCTGAGAACGGCTTAGTATTTCGTATATAAGGAAAGTTTGAAGGTAGATGTGATTGAGTAGCCTACTCTATGTAAAAATACTATTTTATTAAGACCTTTTTAAATATATCAGCTACCTTGAATGAACTTTGTTTTTTTTTTAATGGGAAGGTTTACATGTGATGCATCATTTCGATGTAGAATTTCAAAAGAAAACCAACGGTGAGATTTTCACATCCATACATTTAACCGATTAAAAATGGCGGCCAAAAAGCCAACGAAATCGTGATTTCCGATTTTGCCCCATTTACTAGTACTATTTTTTTTTAATATTAATATTTATTCTTTTTGGATTTAGAATTAAATAAGCTTTCAAACGATATGCCGTACAACGATAAGGTTTGGTTGAACCACTCGAAATCAATTTTGAAAAAATCAAAATGGTTGTACCTCAAAAATTTTAAATACTCCCAAATATCGTTGCGTGACATATCTTTTGAAAGCTTGTTTAATTCAAAATCCAAAAAGAATAATAATTTTATTAATATAAAAAAATAAATAGTACAGTAAAATGAGACAAAATCGGAAAAAAAGGTTTCCTTGGTTTTTTGGCCGCCATTTTTAATTGGTTAAAGATATGGATGTGCAAATTTGACCGGTTTCTCTTGAAATTCTACATCGAAATGATGTATCACATGACCACCTTCCCATTAAAAAAAACAAAGTTACATTCAACCATTGGCTCAATTTAAACGTCACAAGAATGTGAATGATCACGTGTTTTAAACAAAACACTACCTTCTGTGTTTACAAACAACTAACGTATTTTATTTGTAAATATTTACGTTATTGTACAAATAATTTTAAAAAATTCTAAATTTTGTTTTCCGATTTTGCCTAATTTACCAGTACTATGTAAAAAAAATATTAATAATTATTCTTTTTGGATTTAGAATTAAATAAGCTTTCAAACGATATGGTTTGGTTGAACCACTCGAAATCAACTTTGAAAAAATCAAAATGATCGTACCTCAAACATTTTAAATACTCCCAAATATCGTTGCGTGACATATCTTTTGAAAGCTTATTTAATTCAAAATTCAAAAAGAATAATAATTTTATTAATATTAAAAAAAATAGTACAGTAAAATGAGACAAAATCGGAAAACAAGGTTTCGTTGTTTTTTGGCCGCCATTTTTAATTGGTTAAAGATATGGATGTGCAAATTTTACTGGTTTCTCTTGAAATTCTACATCGAAATGATGTATCACATGACCAACTTCCCATTTAAAAAACAAAGTTACATTCTACCATAGGTTCAATTTAAAGGTCATAAGAATGTGAATGATCACTTTTTACTTTATCCCCCTATACCATAGTAAATGGAGAAAGTAGGCTATTGTATTCGTCAAAATTTTCGAGTTTGAGTTTTTGGTGAAAATATCCGTTTTGGGTCCCCCTGAACCTAAAAAAGTGGTTTTCGGAGTGATGTCTGTGTGTGTGTCGGTGTGAGGGGGTGTGGGTGTGGGTGTGTGTGTGTGTGTGTGTGTGTGTGTGTGTGTGGATGTTATCAGACCTAGAGCCTAAACCAGTCGTCTGATTTTGATGAAATTTTGTATGGTGGTACTATAATCCACGGTATCTCCAGGCGTTTTTTTTTTCATTTTTGTGAATTTTTGATTTTTAAGGGTAATTTTTCCATAAAAAGCCTTAAAATAATAGAAAAATCAACTTTTATCAAAAACGGCTTTGATTAAAATTTTATAGTTTCTTAGGGACCTAAAGTACTATAAACTATAAAGCTTTAATCAAAATCGTTCTAGCCGTTTTTGAGAAAAGTTGGTTTTTCCGTTATTTTATAGATTTTGATGGGAAAATTACTCTTAAAAATAAAAAAAAATATAAAAAATTGGTATTTTGAATTATTATTCTACTGTTGAAAAGGTAGAGAGTATGTTATAGTACGTTGAGGGAGAAAGTATGTGTCAGTTTCCTGATACCGTTTATTTTAAACAAAACACTACCAATGAATACTTAAATAAGTATGTCAATAAATACTACATTTAAGTATTCATTGACACTACCTTCTGTTTTTAAAACGGACGTATTTTATTTGTAAATATTTACGTTACTGTACAAATAATTTAAAAACATTCGAATTAAGTTTTAAAGCGACCAATAATCAAATATTTCAGTACAACTATACTTCTTGGCTATAAGTGTACACGTTCAATAAACAGATCTGCGTTAGATGGGTATTTATGTACTGCAGACGCATATGCTGACCCACAAATCACAATCGAATGCAATCAGGAAAATGCAACCTCGAAGACCGACGCAACGTCCTCTAAACTGGTTTAACTCGTCCTTTTAACTTGTGCGTGAAACAGTTGGCATTACTATAACAGGACGAACTCTGTAACGAAATATTCGAGCAGGTCAGCATTGCCAAAGGGTTTGCGAACATGGTTTATGGGTCCAGTTTGCCCGTCTAACTGTAAAACCTTGTTAGCTGGACTATTCTAACTTTCTTTGATATCAAGGCCGATTTTCCCCACTGTTGTTGCACCTCTTGGCAAATATTAGATTATAAAATATTTTTAATAAACTACTTTTTTTATTTTCCTACAATATTGGTAAATTTCAAGTTTTATAAATAACTAGCTGACCCGTACGGCGTTGCCCGTGGTGGTTGGTATTTTCAGTGTTTTTAACGTAATTGTATTCTTTTTAAGTGTTCAGTCAGTGAGTGGTATTTGGCTTTTATATATATAGATGTTAAATAATAAAAGCACCATTGTCATAATAATAAAAGATCTGAAATTATTATATTAGTAACTTTAATCCCCCCAAACCCCTCCTAAAATTTCTAAATTTTTCATACCCTTTCTTAGTAAGCACCTATAGCCCTAGAGGAAGCTACATACCAAATTTCATTCCAATCCGTTCGGTAGTTTTGAAGAAATCGTGATTTAATAACTTTGATCCCCCCAAACCCCCCTAAAATTTCGAATTTTTTGAAACCCTTTCTTATCGAGCGCCTATGGTCCTACAGGAAGCTACATACCAAATTTCATTCCAATCCGTTCGGTAGTTTTGAAGAAATCGTTTTTTAATAACTTTAATCCCCCCAGATTTGTTCGAAATCGATCTAATAGTTTTAATAATAATAATAATATATATTACTTACTGTCCTGCTTTAACGTATCCCCTCTCCTACTTTAATACAATCATGAAATCACAGTGAATCTGTTTAATAATTTAAATATGTTTGCGAGAAAGTATGTGCCAGTTTCTGGTTCCGTTTATTTTCTTGGTTTTTAGTTTGTTTTCTAACCTAAGAACGCTGTTGGTTGTGAATAGTAATAAAATGATTTTAAATTTGCTACTTGGTCGCTATGTTACTGAATATAAACAAACATGTTCTGCTAAGCCTTCATTTGAACAGCTATTTTATCCGAATTTTCACTATTTTTATGTTTTAAAATATAAATGTTCAAAATCCCTTAATAGTGAGAGTCTATGAAACCATAAGAATATATATATTATTTAAAGTTTGTAAAATTTGTATCTTAAGTAGTTTTTGCTCTACGTTGATTCTATCTGTCATTCAGTCAGGACGGAACCTCTTATTATAGATTATTTTGTACCTAGTTAATTCATTTTTTAATTTGTTTTAGGAAAAGCAGGTTTTTTTTAAAATTACAAAAAATATATATTTATATTTTTGATTACAGAAACGTTAACTATGAGAATTTCTGTTACAAGTTTTGAAATTTGTCGAATGTCTAAAAACAACTATGTTGACAACTGTTTCTTTCCATGCTTAATACAGTATGCGACTTTTAAATTGTAGCTATTTTGTACATCCATGTATTCGAATGGAAAAATGTTTACTAAACTGATAAATTTATCAAAACGAAAATACATTCGGACACCCTTTTGGGTTAAGAAACATCTTCCTGCGGATACCTAGAGAACTTCGTGCGTAGAGTAACTTTTAGTAATTGAATGGAGTGAACTATGTTTATTTATATCCTTCTTAAAACGGATACGTCATCAAATATTAAACTGTCTAATCTCCCATCCAGAATTGTCTTCGAAATAATGTACGAACGTTTTACGTGCATTCAAGTCAGAAAAGGAGAAGCACTTTTTGTTGGTAATGTCATGCTAAAACCAGCACAACTTAGAACCGTTGTGTTGATTAATTTATTGATTTTCTATTCGCGAAATCTGTTACAATCCCATTGAACACGTCGAGAAACCACGTCTCATGTACAATTTCTTTGCAGGAATGTTGGCTGTTATTAACGCTAGGCTTCGTACCATGAAATCAGCACCCAGTCGTGGCATACTTACATGCGTGCTGTGCTGTGTTTGTTTGCTGTCACGGCAATGGCGGACAGGTAATTGAGTGGTAATGACGAGATTTGAAACCTTCAGGAAGTGAAATGTCGCAAAAACCAAGAGCTAATATAGCACAGAAGTTTGGGGCTCTTGTTTGACACGCTTGTGTTTTGTCCAACCGGGTAAATTGACGGACGAAGTTGTACGAAGAAACAGATCTTGTGGATTGGTGTAATTGGCAATTATTGTGTACGTTTGGATAGGTTCTGTAGACAGTTACTTTGACGAGTTTACTTCTGAATTTCGTTCTAACTTTATTTGCAGATGAAAGTCTTACAGCCTACAATTAAGACCATTTGAACAGATTATACCTAGAGCCCGTGGTTACCGGTTTCGTATGTATTAAGATATGTTTACTTACATATTACAATATGGTTACGTATATATTACAATAACGTGACGTATATATTACAATATGGTTACACTTGCAGAGTGTCATTTTTAAATGGGCCACCATTGGTATTAACTATAAATCTGACAGCAAACTTTAAATGGGACAACTTTCCTTTTTTTCGAGAAATTAAAAAATATGTAGCTTAATTATTTGTAAATTGCCGCCATTTTCAAATATATTGCCACCATTTCCATGTTCAAATTTCTAATGGATCACTCTGCATTTTATGATGATTGTGGATTTTACTAGTTATTTTAGAACTCTTTTGTTCTTGGTGTTTCTTTTCTTTTTTTTTTATACGACCAACGGTTTAACAGTAAGAGGGGTATACAGTTTTAAAAACATCGTAACTGAGCGGAAGATATTTTTGTATGGACACGTTTTGAACCAATCAAAACGCTCTGAACACAAATAAAGTATTTTTTATACGAACAAATTCCTGTTTTTAAATCAACTAAGACGTTTTTTGTTAATTTTTTTAAACCATAAAACATAATAATTAATTAAGTGACAAAACTACAAATTTGCCACACATGAAATAAACGGTACCAGAAACTGGCACATACTTTCTCACCAACATATTTAAATAATTAAACAGATTCACTGTGACTTAACAATTATAAAGTAGGAGAGGGGATACATTAAAGTAGGAGAGTATCGAATGATTATCAGTTAGATAATGATTATTAGTTATAGAAAAACCTATTCGATCGATTTCGAACAAATTGGCACCAAACATGTCAATAAGGCTTGTATAAATGCACGAAAAACGTTTTTGAAAATGTTGAAAAAAATTCCATTTTTGGCCCAAAAACAACAAAAGTCAGTTATTATTATTATTATTACTAGCTAAACGAGAATTTTTAGAAAGACGCAGTTTTTTGCATATGATAGGGTACATTAAGGGTTACAAACAAGCAAAATTTTATAAAAATCGTTAAAGCCATTTTTTTATAAAAAAAATAATAACTGATTTCTTGGGAGTTTTTTTAGGCAAAAAGGAGTTTGTTTAAAAAAAAAAATCGTGCATCTATACAGGCCTAATTGACATGTTTGGTGCAAATTTGTTCGAAATCGATCGAATAGGTTTTCTCTCTAGCTTTGTATACATACAGACATTTTGTAAAAACCACTTTTTTGAACTCAGGGGGTCCCAAAACGGATATTTCCACAAAAATCTCAACATCGATTTTTTTTGCGATCATTATACTTTCTCTATACTATATAGTATAGTGAGAAAGTAAAATGAAGTTGATAACAGATGTTCAATATCAGCTGTTGATTCTCATTGTTGCAAATTGTTGTTTAACGAAAGCCTTCTGTTTATTAGGCTAAAAGTTCTCATTTTAAAGTACAGTTTTTAATGTTTTTAAATTGGAAAATGGCGGCTAACTTTCGAATTGATTATGGATCACCCTATATTTTATAATGATTTTGGATTTTACTGAATTCTGGATTTTCAATCAGCTTAATTGAACATCTGTTACCGCAAGTTCATTTTTCATGTATGACAAATTTGTAGTTGTGTGATTTAATTCCTCTGCATTATGGTTTAAAATAAAAACCGTATTTGATTTTATTAAGTTATGTGTTTGTCCAAACAATGTTTTATTAGTGTTAAGAGCGTTTTCATATGTTCAAAACGTTTTCATACAAAAATACCTTCCGTTCAGTTGGTGTGATTTTAAAACTGCATACTCCTCTAACTTTTAATCGGTATTCGTATAAAAAAAAACACCATGAACAAAAAAGTGCACGGCTACCGCACATACTAATTATATCATTTGCAGTGTGTTATATCTTCTTTAAAACATTTTCTATTTTAAACCACATTAGTGGTTTAATTTTAAAAACCGTTTCTTAGCGAGCGTTTAGGACCTTAGAGGTAGACTAGGGGCTTCGCGTCCAAACCCCGCCTCGGCCTTCGGGCTCAGATGGCTGCTTCGCTTCGCTCGCAGTTGGAAAATTAGATAAAGGATCTCATTAATACATAGGCTCGTTTGTACAAAGGTGACCTAGCATAAATCAGCTGTTTTATTTGGCAGCTGACTGAAACTCATTAAACATTATCTCCATAAGATTAACATGGGAAATTTGAAGGATTGTGTGTAGGAACTCTTCTCGGATGAATAGCTGCTAAACGGATGATTGGATCTTGAATTTGTTGGGAAATCTCTACTTTGAAATTAAATTTTCTACAATTTTTGTATTTAACATTTTTTGCTATATCTTACCGCTTTCTTACTAAATGCGCTCAAAGTGGGAAAATGAAGAAAATTAAAAAATCGAAAAAATATTTCCCGTCCAAACGGTGCTTCCAAAATTAAAAAATGTTAAATTCTGGCAATGTTCCCAAAAGTTTCTCGTCGAGAGCTTTAATTCAAGTATAAGGTTGAAGGGGGTGCGATTACGGGAAGTGCTGAATAATTAATGTCAGTGAATCAGTGAAATCGCCTAGCTTTAAGGACGTTGCGTGGAACCTCCCTTCTCGGATGAATAGTGACTAAATGGATGATTGGATCTTGAATCTGACGGAAAATCTCTTCTTTGAAATTAAATTTTCTACAATTTATGTATTTAACATTTTTTGCTATCTCTTACCGTTTTCTTACAAAACGCGCTCAAAGTGAAAAAATAAAAAATCTAAAAAATCTTTCCCGTCCAAAAGGTGCTTGCAAAATTAAAAAATGTTAACTTCTGGCAATTTTCCCAATAGTTTCTCGTCGAGAGCTTTAATTCAAGTATAAGGTTGAGGCGGGTCCGATTACGGGAAGTGCCTAATAATTAATGTCAATGAATCAGTGTTACCGTCTAGCTTTATAGATTCTAATACCTTTCTCAGCGAGCACTTAGGAACCTACAGGAAGCTACATACCAAATTTCATTCTAATCCGTTGAGTAGTTTTAAATCGTGATGAGTCAATAAGTGGTATTTGGCTTTTATATATAGATAGTTGGAGTATGTTTTTATAGACTGTGTACTTTTTCACAAAAAAAAAACATTGATCACATCACTTCACGTCGTTTCAAATTTTATGTATCTTTATAATTTTTCTTCTTAAAAAATGGGGAAAGTAAAACTGCGCGGAATATAACCCAAGTAATCTGTCATTTCCCTTAGGCATTGGTGGTCTGCTCACTCTCCCGTTAAGAAATTAAACGAGCGGAAAACGCAAGTATTAAACTTTCGTTCTTCCATCTAGGCCAACGCGAGCGGACATCAATCAATCGTTCGAGAGAGATTATCCTTAGCTCTGTTGGTTATACACAAACAGACTGATTGAATATAAACAAGTTGATTAGTTTTAATTGGTTAAATGTAATTACTATGCAAATATTCTTAATAGTTTTAGAACGAATATTTTATTCCGGGTTACACTTTCACTGGTCTCTCTGATCCGAATTTAAATTAGATTTAGATTTTTTGAATTTAAACTATTTCTAGGATGAAGGAGATTGAGACAATTTTGTAAACATCGTTTGGAGTTTTAAAGTGAACTTCTATAGGCGCAATAAAAGTTTTTTGGATGAGGTAAAACATAAGAACTCGCGATACGCCAGACGCTTTGCGTTTTTGATTTCGTCGACGATTTGTTCTTCTTTCTTTATTTTTAAACCATATGTTTAATGTAAAAACTGATCGTTTAAGAAGAAGAAATTAACGAAATAAAATAGGCGGTGGTAAATTAAAAGCTGTATGTTTTTAGTCACGACACGCTACCGATGAAATGGGCATTGTGCTTCCTAATTTTGGAAGTTGTGTTAAAATAGTTTACTTGGTAATACCTCTGAGATGGATATTGCGCTTCCTAATTTTGTAAGTTGTGTCAAATTAGTGTACTTGGTGTTACCTCTGAAATGGACATAGTGCTTTCTCATTTTTTTTAAATTTCTAAATATCCTAACTCGGTTGCTATAGTAATGAATGTAAAACATTAAAGAAACGTGTGGTAATTCAGTATAGGCCTTGCCTAAAATTAAGTTTTTAAAATGATTTTTACTAAATAATGTTTATGTTATTTTTGGATTTAAATTTTAAATGGCAAAGAAAAAAAATGAAAAAATTTGGGATTAAAACAATATAACCAACCATTTATATTCGTATTTATATTTATATTAAAAGTTTTTACTTCTTTCGGCAATCCCACGACTTCTTTCTGATCTATCACATGATCAAATGTTAAAATTTTATCATGATTTGTAACAAATAATCGCATAATTTAAAATTTAAGTTTTAATAATATAAACAATAGAAACCATATTCTTATTTCCATAAATGGAAAGCATGTGTATTAATGGTTTTTTAATTTTTAAATTCACATTTTATAAGATAAACTAGTACCGGTAAGGCCCTGTGAAAAATCACAGGCAGATTTATTAGGTAATTCAGAAATACATAATTTAAAAAATACTATTTAAAAACAAAAGACTTAATCTAGTCCTACCTATGCTGTCGGGGATTTTTAACTCGGTAAATGTGTACAATTATAAGGGATGTAAAACTGCCTATTAGTTAAAATTTTGTATTTTTATATTCATTATTATATATCTAAATAATTATAGGTCTACAAATATTATCTTTTAATTGCTTTCCAACTTCATATTGATAGATCAAATTATTTAGAAGTTATTAATACTGTATTATAATTAAGAACTTAATAATCGAATATGTTTGTATGTTATACGAAGATGTATGAATGTTTCCAAAGTTAAACGAATGGGTATCTCTTCTTTAAACTTGTATACATGAATATATTTATTGATAATAAAAAATTGGGGTGTTTTCTGTTATATCCCCGCATTTACAAACTATTTTCCATAGCATGAGGATAAATCGGGATAGCACTACAAATGTGAAATATAATATTTACTCACTATTTAAACGTATAATTGTTGGTAAAAAAACAATAAACAATTTTTAAATATGCGCAACTTTACTATTCGACTCTAGGCTAACCTATGGCAACAGAAATGCAAAAAGAATAATAAAAAAATACCTAAAAGGTTCTAACCTAACCTATTTAGTCACAGTATGTTTAACTGTATTCAACATTTAACAGTCAAATGTAAAACAACGTTGTTGTCTGCAAAAATATTAGGCTAGAGTCGAATAGTAAAGTTGTTACATCCCCGCATTTACAAACTGTTTTCTAACACTATTTTCTATTCTCAAACTATTTTCTATAGAATGAGGGTTACTCGGGAATGTCCAAATAACTATTTATAACTACTCCATAACATATAAGGAAGGAAGTTTCCAGTTTTTGTTGATATTAGATAAGGGTTATTGCAAACGCGTAACTTTACTATTCAACTCTAACCTAATATTTTTGCAGACAACGACGTTGTTTTACATTTTACTGTTAAATGTTGAATACAGGTAAACATACTGTGACTAAATAGGTTAGGTTAGAAACTTTTAGGTATTTTTTAAATTATTATTTGTATTTCTACCCGATTAATCCTCATTCTATAGAAAATAGTTTGTAAATGCGGGGATATAACAGAAAAGACCCAAAAATTGTATTCATATTAATTTTATAACCTCAAAGCAAATTTTATAACATATTATAGGCAACTTTAGTTCTTTAACTCATATTTTAAAGAAAAACAATTTCACAAGACTTTATATTGATTGAAATTGTAAACATAACCCCAAAGTATAATCTACGCTAGGTTATGTTTATATAACAGATGATGGGTGAAATCAGCTGTTATATTATATTGTTACTCACGTACGTACGCTTTTATAGGAGTTGATAACACTGCTAAATATTTTCAAACTTGTTACATAATTGCGGCTATATACGTACAGAAAATCCTCGAGAAAAAACCCACACAGAACAAAATGCCTCGGAGATTTTTTCCAGGTTCAACTCCAGGGCAACACATTAGTTCTGCGATCAATGTTGGGGGTTGGTGATTGCAAATTTGTTTCTTCAATGGATGATGATATTTCAGCTGCTGTAGGTGTGTGATTGCATGGGGTGTAGTGAAAAGATTGGTCTGAATTACTGAACTGGAGGTTTTCCTTATTTACCGTTTACAAACGTAGCGTTAATGTAACAGAATCGAAAGGAAACATCTGTGGAACGAAGGATCACGTTTGATGTTTCTGTTAAGTAACTCCGAAGCTTGAAGTGAAGACAATGGACTTGTATTTTAGGAGAAAGAAGATTTTCAGGCTGTGGTAGTCCATCCTTTCCTTTTGCGTTAAAAAAACGTCCAACGAGTTATTTTGACCAACAGTAATTATTCAGTTCCGCAGCAAATCAATTTCGAACTACTTTTGATACGCGACATTCGACAGACCCAATTCGAAATATGCAGGAGCCATATTGCAAAGAACCAGATTTAACGATTCAGATATCCAATTATTTTCCTTTCTATTTATTACAATGGAGCCTCACAAACCTACAGATTGAGTTACAGAATTCACTTTGTTCTTCGATATATCGAACCTATACTATAATGTTCCGCTGTAATTCAGCGAATGCGTGATAATTTGTGGATATCGATTTGTTAAACTTTCATTTACTTATCGATGTTGAATCCGATACGACGATAAAAGGGATCCATGTGTAGGAAATGCACAGTTAATCTGTAGGAATCGGAAGTTTCCGGAAGTCATGAAGAGTGTGGCGAATTAATAAAATAAGTTGCCGTTGTATTTATCCTTTTCAATACTGCTACTTATTTGTAGATTGAACAAAATACACGTTTAACTTTGACACTAAAGTAAATAGTTACTGGTTTGCAAATCCATTTAGAAAATGTTAGGCACCGCAATAAGAATAGAACTATATTCGTTTTAATCATATGTCATATACAATTTGCATAGGAATTTCCTTTATCTGACTGAAACATAGTTCTGAGAATTGAGGTAAATTTATGTCGCAGATAAAGATAATTGTTTGTTCTCATAGCTTGGTATAATTTGTTCAAAAATAACAAAGCTGTCTTAGGATTTTTACATGGTGCTATGATTGTTCCTAAGACGAATTACGTGGTGTCCGTACATCATGGGCGAATCCGTCCGGTGTTCAAGGGGTGGGGGCTGTCTCACTGTCTCCTATCCCGGGGGTATAGAATAATGTTTTTGGAAAACAGTGCTTGAAAACGCCTTTTTAGACTATTTCACTATCACCCTTTTTGAATAGGTATCCTTATGTATAATTCTGTAAGCGAAATTTTAGATTCAAAATTGTGGGAATTTGGTAAATTGGAGGATGATGGGAGAGGTATCAAATTAAAGGTATCGATTCAAGGAACGAGGGAAAAATATAAGTTTTTTCTAAAATTAAAAACTAAGGGGTTTTTGAGGTCCCCGAAAAACGAAAAATCCTCATAAGAAATACATGCAAATTTAAAAACGACTACTGAACCGATTGAAAAAATATTTTTACTAATAAAAAACTACACTTTCCGTGAGTAACATAGGTTATATATAATTCATTTAGATAAAAAACAGTTTTTTATTTAAATATTTGTAAATTTAGTCGGAAAAAATCCTTATGTTAGGCCTAGAATGATAAACCAACACAAGTATTTACATTTATTATTATAGCAACCAATTTAATAAAATAACATATAATATAGTTGTTTGTTCCAATATTTCCATTAACAGCTGATTCAAAATTTGAAGCAATTATTTTTGTATTTCTAGCTTTTAGGTTAGGGGTTTTAAAGTGTAGACCTGAGCCTTGCTGGTTATTTTAACCATTATTGTAACTACTGTTATCAAATATAAGAAATAATTTGATTTGGACATTTATCATTTTAGTTTCGAGGTTATTATTAATCGTACAACTTTATTATAAATAAAACATAACATTTATTTTTAGAAGGTTCCATTGGGGGTTGGCTTGCGGAGCACGCAGGGGTCTCCCCTAGTTAAAGAATAAATGCGTAAACCAAAAATAAAATCTATTATATCAAATTTTAGAGAACAAATCAATAATAGAATTGAACTGTATACTTGAACATTTTAAATAGTCTTATTCTATAAACTTATTGCACTTTGTCTCACTAGATTAAAACAACTAAACAGAATCCCCACAAACGTATAGTATTCAGTTCCAGCCAGACGCTGCCGCGCTGGGAAAAGGTGACGCCTAACACTCCTTGGGCGTTGAAGAAATGTAGACTACGTATTTCACGGAAATACCCGAATAGCCTCGGAAAACTAAACGAGGTTTTCCTTGTACTGTATCAAATGAAAATATAGAACTTGCACTCCAAATCGATATAAAAATCATTATACAAATATATCGATTTGTAATAGATACATCGATTGCAAAATGTGCTTTCAGAAAACTTCATATCTAATAAACTATAAGAGTGACGAATGATTGGCCGACCATGTTAGAAAGTTTAAATTTTGACGAATCCAATAGTGCCTTTACCCTTCTTCTCAAAACACGTCTGTCTGACCGTCATGTGAATTTAAAAAATTACGAGTTTAAATCATTTTCTTGTGCTTTCTCGCACTGCATCAGTTGATTTTGACAAATACAATTTTACAACGATGATTACATACGTAAATATACGTTTGAGATCAAATTTGTAAATACAAAAATTAAAGTTTGAAACATTTCATTTCCAATAGTTTTTGTTTTACTGAGATTGGATGATATTTAGTGGGTGAAAGTATTCGATACTAGTTGTGTTGTCTGAGACTACTCGATTAAGCAGTCTGTCAATTAGAGGATTAAACAAAAATTATAATAACCCAAAGGAGGGGACTGCAGCTCCCACAGCCTCCCTGTCCTTACACTTTTGTGGCCAGCTACCAGTGTTGGGAATTCCACCTTCCGACTACCGACTAATTCTAAACTCATTACGGTAATTCGTCCGTAATTACACCAACACTCAATTTAATGCTATAAGCTTGCTTATATAATGATAACTAGGGGAGACCCCTGCGTGTTCCGCACGCCAACCCCCAATGGAACCTTCTAAAAACAAATGTTATGTTTTATTTATAATAAAGTTGTACGATTAATAATAACCTTTTCTTATAATAATAATTATTTCTCATATTTGATAACAGCAGTTATAATAATGTTTAAAATAACCAGCAAGGCTCAGGTCTACACTTTAAAACCCTCACCTAAAAGCTAGAAATACAAAAATAATTGCTTAAAATTTTGAAATCAGCTGTTAATGGAAATATTGGAACAAACAGCTATATTATCTGTTATTTTATTCAATTGGTTACTACGGTAATAAATGTAAATACATGTGTTGGTATATCATTCTAGGCCTTACCTAAGAAATTTTTGCGACTAAATTTACAAATATTGAAATAAAAAAGGTTTTTATCGAAATGAATTATAGCCTATGTTACTCAGGGAAAGTGTAGCTTTTTATTAGTAAAACTATTTTTTAATCGGTTCAGTAGTGCCAGAGATTACAACAAACTTTACCTCTTTATAATATTAGTATACAAAGTTAATAGAACAGCCATACAACCTTCCAAAAGTCACACTTATAAGGTTTCTCTTCTATGTATGAGTCAACGTGTATCTTTTATATGTTAATAAGAAGCAGATTTTATTTAAAAATATAATTTACACTAAACTGTCATATTATTTTACAGAACAGCTGTTTTAAGTTTTTAATTTATTTGTTTAATACCAAAATGTTTTAATGTAAACAAACCAGACGTTTTTAAATTCTCATGTATTTTTTATGGGGATTTTTCGTTTTTCGGGAACTTCAAAAAGCCCTTAGTTTTTAGTTTTAGAAAAAACTTATATTTTTCCCTCGTTCCTTAAATCGATACCTTTAATTTGATACCTCTCTCATCATCCTCCGATTTACCAAATTCCCACAATTTTGAATCTAAAATTTCGCTTACAGAATTATATATAAGGATTCTAAAGATACCACTTAAAAGATTTGTTAGATTATTTTACTAAGGCCTGTATAAAGCTCTTTAAAGTTACTCTTATTACTTCATATTCTATATTTCGTATAGTAATTCGTATAGTCGTATATCTATTACATACTGTGACTAGAGACTGTAAGTAAATACTTCAAACTATGGTTTTTAGAGTTGCGATTCTGTTTTCATAAAACAACGTAAAATAAAAATAAAAATTAAATTAAAAAAAGTTACGACAGCTTAATCGCAGCTGATTTTAAACACGCCAGAATGATTGTAAAAACTATGAGCCAGCCCAAAGCTTGGATAAAATGAGATACTATCAGACTCAATTCAGATGTCCGTGTAACCAAAAGCCCGCTATTCTAATTATGTTGATCCTTACTAAATTCACGAGTACTTATCGACCCCCGCTGTTCCAGTAACTACGAGCGGTGATAAAAGGCACCGTAGAATGAAACACTTATTGAACTAAAAATGTATCCCTGTTCGTAGAACTATTTCTCAGTAAATACAAATTCAAATAATAATAAATTGTAAATAACTTGTAATATAAATAAATTGTAAATAAATTGTAATAACTTGTAAATATAAATACAAAGTAAATACAAATTCTATGCAAAAGTTATGACCCAAATAAATACAGTTTTATTTTTATATCATTTATGCGCATAATAAATACTTAGCTTTATACAGGGTGTTTCACAAATGCCGACTAATAATTCACCTGTTTATTGCATCATTCCATTCAATGTTCATTAATTTTGTTTAATCTCTTTTTAAAGTAACTAAAATATAATCCTGTCTTGGTAACATTTTTAGATTGAATTTAATTTTTTAAATATAGTTATAAAAACATTGACGAAATAACCCTAAAAAAAAGATTACCTTCAACAACCTGCTTATTCCTAATATTAACAAATCAATTACCTGATTTGATGTTATAATAAGATAATTTTGGAGAACTTTGATTGTTCATTACTTTGAAACGAAGCAAGATACAAAGCTCTAGTTTACGACATTCTTTTTATCTAATTAGTTTCATAATGGTGTATTACATGACCTACCTTTACATTTGAAATTGTTAACCCCCTTCCCCCCAAATTTATAGAAGGTCGAATATGTAAAAAAATATGTCACGTTATGCAACACAAGATATATACAAAGTTTTGGTAACAAAATTAATGAAATGAACACTTTGCAAATGAACACACTATGGTAATTAATTGTTTTATATTTAATAAACCGAATAAATATATTCATGCAGCAATAATTTCAATTGAACGAACAAAATTCAAATTATTAAATTAAATTTAAACATAAAGAGTATACGGTTGGTTTTATATATAAATGTCATTGTACCTATATCTGGAATATCCTTTCCACTTTTTGCCGGAATACCGTCTCCTAAGAATATGCCGGTCCATGGTCTCCATGGTGCCACAAGAACATATCACAACACCTCACACTGTCCGACGTGCGACTCGAGCAAGTTCTTCTTCACGACTGACCGGTCGCACGGCAACAACTTTCTTCTTCTTCCTCCTCCTGCTTACTCGGTCCGATCTTCGATCGATCGATAATTACAACAATCAACTCGCCGTGAAGACAAATTTCCTTCCTTTACGAATTAGCCGGCCGTGGTAATGAAATACATCTATTAATTTTAATTTTTTCAGTACATTATGTGCAATGAATCTTTGGTTTGCTTTAAACTTTCTCTGATCGTTCACCCTCTGATTAATAACCGTCGACGTATCCTCCGGAAAAGGTTTTCCTGTGATTGCTGTAATTATTCGTTTATTAATCTCTCTATATAAAAATTAATATTTCTCTCTTGTTTTTCGTCGTTTCTTTGTTCTCTATAAAAGTTACTCAAAAACGTTTAGACCGATTTCTCTAAAAATTTCACAGTTTATCCAAAATAATACCAGGGGTGTTTAGACATTACAGTTAACGTACTCTACAGACTAAGGGGGTTGCTACCTTTGTACAATAAATATAAATTAAACGGACTTCCTACAAGCTATAAAGCTAAATTATGTAATATTATTTTTAGTGATATAAAAACCGGTTGCAATTTGATTACTTAAGTCAAAAGGATGAAATGGAATAACTACCATTAGAATTAAATAATATTCCATACACTTACTTTTTCTATATGATCAAAAACTACTCTACTAATTTCACTAAAATTTCACAATTTACACATTGTTTAGAGAATATGGTCACTACAATGAAAGAGATTAAAATGGGGTAGCTACCGCTATACACTATAATTAAATTGTATTAATTTCCTACAAGCTATAAATCTAAAATTATTTCATATTTTTAAGGAATATAAAAACATTTGCAAATCGACTACTTAGGGATAAAATGTGATAACTACCATTAAAATTAAATAATCATTTATACACTTCCTTCTAATTTACTCTAAAAAACTAATGCACAACTAATTTCACTACAAATTCCACAATTTACACATATTAATATCAGGATTGTTTCGAACATATGGTCACTACAATCAAAGAGATTAAAATGGGATAGCTACAACTGTACATTGGAAAATAAATTGCACTAACTTCCTACAAATTTGTGTAATTATATTTTCATCACTCCGTACCGAAAGTAGCTACTTTCGATGTCAGCTGGTAGCAACGAAAACGATCGTTTCCCAAGCTCTAATTTAGAGCAAGGGAAAAACGATCAGCTGATTTTCCCTTGCTCTAAATTTGTTTTCCCTTGCTCTCAATTAGTTTTCCATTTGCCCGCTACGCGCTCTGACGTCGCTTTGCGAATGTCACCAACAATACTAACTGCACAATAAACATAACCTTGAACTTCTAATTGTTACGTTGTTATGTAGGCTTATTATAGTAAATTTGTTATTATAAAAAAATGTTAATTGAGAAATATAATAGTTTGCATTTTACTGAGGTTTCTTCTTCAGCATTGTGTGTATTTTTGCGTCGTGATGAAAAGTACCGTTCATAACTTGTACCGAAAGTGATTTTCCGGCACTTGCTCCAATTATTCCCGTACTCGGCTTCGCCTCGTACGTGAAACACACTTTCACATGCTCGGCTTCGCCTCACACGTGAAATTCGATATTCCTGTGTTCGGCTCCGCCTCACACATGAAACTTGGGCGCGCACCGGAAAGTGCCACTTTCGGTACTAGTAATGAAATATACTATTTTAAGTGATATAAAAGCCAGTTTGCAGTTCGATTACTTAATTCAAAGTAATGAAATATGATGGCTACTCTTAAAATTAAATAATAATTCAAATATGATATCTACACATATAAAACAATTCGACAACGCAGCTGAACCGCTGACGTGAGTTGAGTAAAAATTACCAAAATTACGTTTATAGGCCTATGTTTTAGGGTTTCACTCAACAATTTGGGAAATAGGTCTATTCACGAATAGCTGTAAAATGGTTCGCACGCCGTTCCGCATATTGGGAGTATCTTCAATACACAAAGCATTGAGTGCTTTGCACGCCAACACCCTTATTGGGAGTATCTTCAATACATAATGCATTGCGTGCTTCGCACGCCATTCCGTATATTGGGATTATCTTCAACACACAAAGCAATACATGCTTCGCACGCCAACCCCCGTATTGGGAGTATCTTCAATACACAATGCATTGCGTGCTTCGCACGCCAACCCCACGGTAGGATCCACCACATGGCATTGAACCGGGTACTTCTATGGTATTTTACGTTTTCACCGATTTTGGGCAACCAAGCGAGCTATAAGGTCGCGTAAAAAAACAAAATGTGCAGAATAACATCCTACATTTATATTTGTAGTAAAAACTTTAAAAAATTAATTCTCGTAGGAAAAATCTCAAAAAATAGTTGCTTCTGGTCAAAAAACGTGCTTCCGATTATTGGATTTTTTTGTCTAACAAACTCGTCCGAGCGACGTAGACAACCAACATGTGTACCAAATTTGGACCAAATCGGACTTCAAATGCGGCCGCTAGAGTGCGAACACTTATATACATATATGTATATATATGATTTTTAATGATACCCCAAAAAGTGTTCTGGGGACCATGATCGGTGCTCATTTGCTACTCCCGACCTTGTTTCTTACCATATGGGCCACTGCAATAGCTCATTTTTCCTGTGGAAATTCGCTAATAAATTGCAATAACATTAAACACCCATATGTTTAATACGTGCGCGACCGCCTGCCCTGGTCATAAGAATCTTATTTGAACCACAAGTCTCTTCAAAATTGATGTTTCATTACACTTACTAAATTGTGTTGGTTAATTTAATCTAATCCATATACTAAAACCAAGCAATAGCGAAGCATTGCCGGGTCCTCTAGTAAATTATAATTTTTGTAGACGTTATAGAAGCGATTTAACTAATACTGTAAAGTACCGGTACGAAAGAGGTCAATGTGTAGTTTATAAACTAGTTGGTCGGTCATCGAGTTTAATGAAGATGCAAACACAATCTTAAAGTTTGATACAAGCTAGGTTTGAAATTTACGTTGACACAAATACAAACATTATATTTGACGGAAAAGAAAATATTGATTCATATTTTTTTTAACAAATCACTGGGAAAAATTCGTTTTAAAATACTTTCCGAAAGAGAAGAATGTCCCCCCAAAATTTAAATTTGTTTTATTTGACTAAAAAGTTTTCCTTTCTTAAAAAATGGTATTTAACACAATACAGACAAAACTTTCCTTCGTGGATTATTTATAATGTTTAAGAAATATGTGCACCTCACTGATGAACATCAAGCCCATGAATCATACGACATACGATGTTTAAATTACAGTAATTACTTTCAAATTGTCTTGGTTTAAAAAGGAAAAAAACGAAGAGCAGGAAAAGAGAGTTATCAGTAAGGTGCTAATGAGTTTTAAATGTAACATTTTTATTATTTTACTTTAAATGTGATTTTCCCTAAAACTACGTTTTTTTAATACACACACCTATTATATCTCGGGTTGTAATGGAGTTGGTGGCATAATCTGTTGCATTTTCTGTTACAAAATATATAGGCTACAAATTTTAAGTTACAATAAAATACTTTTGAATATAATTAAATTATTTGTATAGTTGTTTTAGATGAAAATGCTAGTGGACCTTCGTTTTTATGCCTAGAAATAACTAAACAAATTTGAAAAGTAATAATTTGTTGTGTAGTTTATTTTTTACCGGCACATTAAATATTCAATGGCACTCATTAAAATCGCATATGGAGGCATTCTTATTGTAAGGGTAATTTTACGCTTTCAAAGTTATTCGTTTAATATCTGGTCATATTTTGGGTTTATTACTTCTGTTAAGCAGCTATAATTAATTATTTAATGGATCGAATAATATTGACTTGTTACGCTGTTGCATCAAGTGCATATCTGGCTTAAGAAAGAGACTAACAAGAGAAAAAAGATTATAGGTCAGACCATGGAGAAAGGGGACAAATAATGGGTTTAAGTACAAAGTGCAAAACGTTTGGAATTTTTTCTAAAGATTTTTACCTAGCATCGCAATTTTTGTAGGCTTCTGTTTGAAGATCTAATGCCCCACACTCTTCTTTCTTATATTGATAAATTAATGTTTTCACAGCTTTATAACACTCCATGTCAATTTCGTAATCGTATTATAATATAAAATGAAAAGGACACAAGAAATTTATGAAAGGACTATAATTTCAGATATCTTCCCACACCTACGGAAGCTAATAATTTATTTCTTACAAATGAGATAATACATTTTAGAAACCTTACAAGACTCTCTCTCTCTTTGTGTACAGATATTCAATTCAACAGATTTTTAGCTTTACGAGTTTTGTATGAATGTCAAATATGTAATACATTCAAGTTCAGTGCAAAGGAATCGATTCTAAATTTTATTCTCATTTTTTATGTAATTTATAGCCAAGACTTGCAATTATTTGTAATTACATAGCTCGTCAGTAACTTTGCTTTATTGATTTAACAGCTGTTCGCTCATATCATGCTAACTACCTTGTTATTATAGAGGCGGTGATAGAAACGCGCTGCAGTGTCAGCTTGATCTCGTAGGCCTACCTGTTATCCGTATATACGCAGAACGAAAATTATTTGTAGCTTTCTTTGCATATTCGTACAGATAACACATTCTGTTTCATCTATGCATTTAAGTACTGACAAGGTCTCTAACAACCATTTGAGGTTATGTTTAAATTACAAAACATTTTACCTATTTTAATCAATATGTGTCTCTAACGATTTGACTCTACTCATGTAAATAATATGAACTACCAAAAATTATATGGTTTTTAGAAAAAAGTTAAACAAATTTACTTATTTCATTACGTTCATTTTGTAGGTCATTCAAATAAACCTGCTATAATAATTCATTATTTATATTTTGTTTATCTTAATGGTTGTAGTTTTTAACAGAAAAATGAGGTTAGGAAATTCAGCAGATTTCAAATTCAGTATTTTAAATGCAAGCATAAGTCATAAAAAGTTTGCCCTAGAAATATCTAAAAATGTAATGTTCGCCGGCTTTATTTCAATTTTTGTTTGTTTTTGTTTATTATTTTTGTAGTAGATTTGTTGAATTTTAATTTTTTCTCTATTGTTTTTGTTTAGCATAAACTGTCTTATGAAATATTAATTTTACCTAATCTAATAAAAGTGCTACTTGTGAAGAAAAATGACCTGATTCTAAATTTGTTGCAAATAAACGTTTTTTGGTGCATTGTAGGCATAAAATAAAATTATGATGAAGTTTTAGATCCATAACAGCCGGTTTATGTAACAATAGATGTTTGAATTGAATTATAATACAGTAAGCATGTTTCGTTGATTTGTGTTTGATGTTAGTCTAACCTAAAAAAAACCTGTTGGTTGTGAAGAATAATAAACTGATTCTAAAGTTGGTTGCTATGGTAATTAAGGGTCGGCTCTAGCTGTCGGCCATGTTGGCTGCCACTCCATAACACCAATGTTAAATTAAAATCCCAATTTTTCCTTCATTTTTGATCGGAAAATTATAAACGATATGTCATTTTAAAGCTGTGGTCAATATGTATGGAAACGGCTTTTTCAAAACTAAGAAAAACATTTTATTTAATATTTATTAACAATTTAAAACATTGATTTTTAATATTTTTTATGTTGTCACTATTAATTATAGCGAAAAATTACAAAGCCATTCGCATGAAGAATTTCGTCCCCTAGAGTTTGGTATTTTTT
>JAGFPH010000170.1:894145-936176 GCA_018207615.1 Philaenus spumarius | reverse complement strand
GCAAATTGTATAATTAATTAAAAATTAAGTGTAGAGGATTTATAATAAGAAAGTTTATTACATTTAGCTTAAAGCTTACACTAAATAAATATTAGCGCAGATTAATTCGATCAATATTTGCCCGCCATATTTGCCCGTACCACGATACATTTGTTTTCAAATACATGTTTAAGAATTGTTGCAACTCAAGTAGATTCAGAGCCGTGAGTCAAATGGAAGGAAGAAAAAATTTGAAATATAATGCTTGTGAAGGTAGATAAAACGTGAATTTAATACGTGTTTTAAGTAGTGTCTCAACATTTTCAGTGAAGAAGTATTCTCTTTCAGTGGCATAGTTGTTAAAAATAAACTATTTGTATAATATCTCCCGAGTTACCATTTTTGTGCTGCTCTGCTTCTAGTTAAATTAAATATCTAACATAATGCTACACATTTAATTTAACTAGAAGCAGTTTTCTTGCTTTGAAGTTTGAATCATTGGCATAGAAACTTCAAAGTCATCAACTGTATCTAACTCTCTTATATTATATAGTGATTATTGTGGCTTGTGCATCACTGATGATAACAACTTTGTTTTTGAAACGAGTGAAATTCTGTGATCAAGCTTTATTCTATCAATTCTATCTTCACACAAGTCATGCTCAATTTAAAAGTATGGTACAAGTATAAATATTTATAAGTACGGTACTCAAGTCATACCAGATACATACATTAAAGTTAAATGTTAGATTATTATCTGACAATATTTGATTTCTAAGTTCGTATGGAAACGAAAAGTGTTTCGAAAGTTAATGAAAATAAAAATACATGTGAATAACAAGTTTACAAAACTGAATTCGTTAGACTTCGAAATAAAACTGTTATACTCTAAGCAAGCGGTTTTAGAACTTCGATCTTATAAACTTCAACTTCAAATAATTAAAAAATATGAATGATTGTAATTACGAAGAATTCAACGGACGATTTAAAACATATTGTCAGTCATTAAGCATAAACACAACCAAAAGATTCAACGATTAAATAAGAAATTGCATTCACTGTTCAAAAAGGAAGAAGACAATTAATTGTTAAATATAGTGATCAACTTGCCGACTGAAATTGGTACATAATTGGAGTATTAGGAGTTACAATCAAGATAAATTGAACTATAAAGTTATGATTTAATTATTGTAGCTAGTCCATCACTGAAGATGGCGAATTTGTCTTTGTAACGCGTTTGAGTTAATAAACGTATTAGTTGAGAGATTATGTGTTCAAGAATTATTCTATCAAGTAAACAGTGTCATTAAAACATTAAATTGCTTAAAATAATAATTAACCATAACTCAAAAATAAATATTAAATATTACTGTATGTAGAAAACTTACTCCGTGTCTAACATAGGCTAGTGCTTAATAGGCCTTTGTAATAATGTTTATAACTTTTATACAGGCACGAGTCAATAAGTTGATTTATACAGGCACAAAATGGGAACATAATAATTATAAACCTATTATAGAACTAAATGTTAAAAACTGTTCTACCTGAAACTGTTTAACAAACCTGAGACACCGACGATTCCTGTTCTTGTGTCTATAATGGCAGATTATATTCTTAACTTGAACAGTGCTCATCCTTCAAAAATACAGGCTTTGTGTGGTTGGTAAACACTGTTTTGGGGTTCATATATTTCACTTTGTTGCATAAATCTGAATTTAAAAAACTAAACTAAATTAATTAATAACATAATATAAAGCGTTGTTTAGTAATATTTGTTGTACGTTTGAATTTTGTGTTTTTGTAAATGTATTAACTAATGTTTAGAACAAAAGCTAAGCAATAATTTAAATAGGTGGGTGTCTACGGTTTTAAATTTATTAATAAAACTAGCTGAATATCCGAGTTGCTACTACGGGGATTTTGTATTTATTTTTTTGCAGCACTGTGTATATACTTGTAATATTTTTCTCTCATTTACATTCATCTTTTATTTCACGAAAGTGAATTATTACATGTATTTTAGTTTGGTATTTTTGCTCCATTGGCTGTCCGTCATTCGTCTTTGCCCACGGTATGTGAGCTGAATAATTCAATCAACTAAAATATTAACAATTCAGAGTGAAGAGCGTCTTCTTTTTCACCCACTAAATCTAAGACTGGTAAATCACAGTCTTAGATGGATGTTGCAGATCCCCCAAATACGTCTTTAATGTGGGAATACATAGATCGGGATAGTTTTAAACAGCTTACGTCTTTAAAACATTTTAAATTTAGAAGATAACCTCCATCTTGACTCTAGTTATAACACTTTTACGGATTATTTTTATTTTGCTAAAAATTCATTGCAGACAACAATTTTCGTTCGTCGCTCTGGCTGCAGAATTGCCAGGTTATCAGGAGCACTTACTCGAGAACATGCGAATCACTTTCAAAGACTGACCTTGAGGGTTATATATTCCACAATAGTGTTTCAAAATAGGCTTAATATTGTACCAGTGGCTTCGCTCTCAGATATGAATAATTAAAGATAGAAATATCGGGTAAATATTGAAAGTTATTTGGACCAAAACGTGAAGAGAGTTTCGTCCAATCTATGTGTCCAATTTAGGACTTATATGATCAGCTATGAGGCAGTAAGAGCAAAATCAATGGTTTCTGCCAGTTTCAGTTACATTTAACGTCTATGAGTACGGCCTACATTTTATCTAAAATATTTTCTACGAAATGTTATATTTCTGAGTACACTTTACTAAAGTAACGGCTATATAAAGTTGTAATTGTCCCATTTTATCCCTTAGATGCAAGCAATTGAAATGCATATGACATTTTTAATATCTTATGAATAATATGTACAAAATTATACAGCTATTTAGCTGTATAGATATTAATAGAAATTATTTTATATATATTGGGTAGTAACCCCCATTTTGCAGCAAGTAACTTAGCCGTAGGTAGCAAAAATGAGTTTGGTTCGTTTTTTCTTACTTCAATTTAAGAAATTAATGTAATAAATTTGAGCTCTCTAGGTTAAAGAAAAGCATAAAAATTATTATTTATTGTTTTCGGGTATTTTTTTTTTTAATGTTCACCCTAAGACGAAAGTAATCGAAATGCTTGTGCATTAATCTTTTAATTTACCTCTTATGAAACAAATGTGTCAATCAGCAGCTCTTTAGCTTCATTTATAGTTTTAGGGGTTGTTACTAAATTTTCACCCCTTAGCAGAACCTGACAAAATGTAAAACTGCTTTATTTGTTATATTTATCGTGTTAGAAATAAATGTGCAAAATTTCAACTCTATAGCTTTAAGGTAAGTATAAAAATGTATATTTATCGTTTTAGGGAGGTTGTTATTATATTTTCGCCCCTTAGTTTTGCTCGTAACAAAATTGAAAACTGGTTTACGTTTTATATGTCTCTTGTAAGAAATAAAAGGATTACACAATTTCCGCTTTCTGGCTTTAAGTAAAGTATAACAAACAATATTTAATGTTTTAGGGTTTGTTTCAACCCTTACAGGTCAAATATTTTTAAAATCCTTTCTTAGTGTGCTTCTAGCCAATACGAAAAATGCGTGTATCGAATTTCAAGTTCCTAGGAGTTAGGGTTTTTGAGATATATAACAAACCATATTTATTGTTTAGGGGTTGTTTCAACCCTTGCAGGCCAAATATTTCAAAATCCTTTCTTAGTGCACCTCTAGTGCCTATGAGCAATCTGTGTACCAAATTTCAAGTTCTTAGGTGGTATGGTTTTTGAGATACTGTGATCAGTGAGTGAGTGAATGAGTGAGTGGGTTTTCGATGTTACTATATAGATTTACAGTGCCTAAAATAGAAGAAATTCCTGCTAAATGTAAAGAAAAAGTGACTGCATTTAAATGATAATATTGATTTAATATAATTTGGCAAACAGGTGTTTTTTCGTTTATATATTTTTGCTCTTTCCTGTTTGTATCTTTTATACGATGAAGGGAGTTATTTTGTTCAGAAAAATGTCATTCAGTCATTCTCGAATACTCTAAAAATATCCAATCGTTTGAAATGCACTATGAATATAAAACGTCTCTTCTGTCCAAAGTCAGTTTCTCTTTAATATATCCTCCTCCTCCTAATGTGACGACTGAATCTCAAATCAAAACTTAAATACTGCAGACATTTTGAATTGAACAAGGGCTTTGGTCGTCCTTCACTATGGCTCGGTTAATTCTGTTTACTGTTTCGTCTCGTGTGCCTTTGAATATATACATCTACTTTAATTCTACAGTTATTCTGCATACGTTTCTCTGTAAATATATAATACAGTACAATATCATTGGTAGATTAGGTTTTTCTTAAGAACTGCAGGTTAGTAATGTAACTGTAAATGCCAATGTTTGACCCACATCACTGTGTATTGATTCTATCGGGATATGCCAGGCAGTTAAATTTAACTACTGACAATAACTCGTTGCGCCTATCTAACCCACGCTCTGTTTAGGTATTTAATTCTGGTGAATTGTTTAACTGAGTAAGATAATAAGTGTTTGGTATAGCATCATTGTACCTGCAACTGCAAAGGTTTACTTCCCTGACTTTTTAGTAACATCAAAATAATAGGTAGTTAGGTTAACGACTGAAGGTAAGGATCTGCGTAACTCAAGCACGTAATTTTAACACCAATATAATAACATAAAATGTTATTATTTAAATAATTAGGTATATGTTTGCATAGTGTTTAAACATCAGTTCAACAGATAAATACTAAAATAGTGTAAGAATAAAAATATTACGACGTCAAAACAAATGTCAAAAGTTTTTAATGGAAACCCAGAAATATTTTCCCTAATCCAACAAAGGGCGCGTTGATGAGTAAAACTCCACAATACTACAAACTTGGTAATTCATATTTAAAATAATAAATAATGCAAACGAATAACTATAACTTTGTTTTATTTTGTTTAGTAAGTTTATTTAAAAATTAATTATTTTGAATAGTTTAGTTTGTGATGCTTCTGACTTTTATTGATTGGTTTTTAATGGTTTGTTTGTGTTTTTCTTATACTTTTGTGGTATATGTTTTTATGTCTGTGTGTTATATTTAAGAAAAGATTTAACAGTAACAATCTCCCAAACATTAATTTCTAAATACAATGAAATTTCTAAACTGCTGAGTCCAGAACTCAAAACTATTAAATTTTACATTTTATGGAAGGCAGGGAGCAGCATTCTAATTCTGAGTTGTACTTTAGATGTTTGTGTATTGATTTATTTGTGTGAATGTCTATGAATGTTTAGTACACACATCATTTATAGTATTTTTGTTACTATTACAATTTTATAGTTATATATTTATTACTTTTGCCTATGTTTGTCGGTATAGTATGTTCTTTAAAATGGAAGCTTATACCCGACTTGTATATAAAACACTAGGGGACCCCATGCGTGCTCCGCACGCTAACCCCTTCGGAACATTCTATACGCGTAATCATGTTATTATTTCTTTATAATAAAGGTGTAATATTAATAATTAAACCAAAGCTAAGATAATAAATAATGTTAAATGTTGAAATCAAATTATTTCGTTTATTTTATAACAGTTATAATAAAGGTTAAAAGAACCAGCAAGGCTCAGGTCTACACTTTAAAACCTAACCTAAAAGTTAGAAATACAATTTCAAAGTTTGAAATCAGATTTAATGGAAATATTGGAGCAAACAGCTGTTTTATCTGTTGTTTTATTCAATTTGTTGCTATGTAATTAATGTAAATACATGTGTATCATCAGTCTAGGTACAACCTAAATTTATAAATATTTAAATAAAAAAGATTTTTATCAAAATTAATTATTATAGTATATGTTACTCGGTGATAGTGTAGCTTTTTATTAGTAAAACTATGTTTTCAATCGGTTCAGTAGTTCCAGAGATTACCCCCTACATACAAACAAACAAACAAATTTGAAATCTTTACAATATTAGTGTAGACTAGGTGCTCTGCCTCTGGACGCTTCTCGCTCGCAGTTGGAAAATTCGCTAGAGAATCTCGTTAATCTAAAATTATCTCGTTAATCTAAATTATTAGTTTCTAAAATTATGAAACCAGGCTTAAATATATCAACAGTAATTGCAAGATTAATTATACCACCAAATACATGCTTTAGAAACGTGAGAGGCTTTCATTACGATTTTAGTCCTAGTTCTACTATCTTCTGTCAACTAAAGTTTTGAAACCAGGCCTAAATATAGTAAAAATTATTGTAGGATTAACATAACCTCAATACTATGTTTCAGAAATGAGCCGGGCCTATATAACAAAATTTACTATTAGAATTTAGCCTATCCATCTTTGCCAAGTTTACCTTTTTCTTTTTTTTTTACAAAATAAAATTGTTTATCAGGCCCAATTTATTCTAATTCCAACGTGCTAAAACCGTATAAATTAGCTTGTTTTTTAACAGTAATTAAAAAATATCCAATGAACAGCTGATTTTGGATAATACTCAGTCTCAGTTCTATTCCACTCTATTTCCAAAGTGCTAAAACAGTATAAATTGGCTTGTTTATAAACAGATGTTTTAATCGCTTTATTTACTATTTCGTTGTTATTTTGTAACCAACATGGCAACCCATAAGACCCTATGTTAAAATTTTTCAACTTTTAAACTAGATTTTCTAAAATAAATAGCGTTTTTACACGAAATACAACTATATGGGTGTACTTAAAAATCAAAACTACACCTAAATACAAAATTTCTTTGAATTCGTTAGAGCCGTTTTCGAGATCTGCTACAGATACAAAGATACAAAGATAGATACAAGAATTGCTCATTTAAAGTAATAGGACTAGGGTTTCGGCCCCTGGACGCTTCGCTTCGCTCGCAGTTGGATAATTCGCTAGAGAATCTCTTTAATCTTCTGTCAACTAAAATTATGAAACCAGTTTTAAATATACTAACAGTAATTGTAAGATTAATATTATAACCTCAAATACATGCCTTAGAAACGTGAGAGGCTTTCATTACGATTTTAGTCCTAGTTCTACTATCTTCTGTCAACTAAACTTTTGAAACCAGGCCTAAATAGGCTATAGTAAAAATTATTGCAGGATTAACTAACTATGTTTCAGAAATGAGCCAGGCCTATATTATAAAATTGACTATTCGAATTTATCCATCTTTGACAAGTTTACCTTTTTTTTTAACAAAATAAATTGTTTAATCAGGCCCAATTTATTCTAATTCCAACGTGCTAAAACAGTATAAATTAGCTTGTTTTTTAACAGTAATTAAAAATATCCAATGAACAGCTGATAAAACAGTATAAATTGGCTTGTTTATAAACAGCTGTTTTGATCCCTTTATTTACTATTTCGTTGTTATTTTGTAACCAACATGGCAACCCATAAGAACCTATGTTAAAATTTTTCAACTTTTAAATTAGATTTTCTCAAAAAATTGCGTTTTTACACGAAATACAACCATATGGGTGTACTTAAAAATCAAAACTACACCTAAATACAAAATTTCTTTGAATTCGTTAGAGCCGTTTTCGAGATCCGCGTCAGATACAAAGATATAAAGATACAAAGATACAAGAATTGCTCATTTAAAGTAATAGGATGTTATACTATGAGTAGGGGTTATGTGGAAGAAATTAATAAATAATCCTAACCACGGACTAGAAATAAAGCTAATTCGTTCGCTCATTCTCTCTTTCTCGATATTTCTCTGTTTCTCTATATTTAAGTTTTGAGGACTCCCTATTAGGACAATGCTATCTTATACACATATAATTGATGGGGTGACTTAAACTCGACATTTTTACGACCTAAGTCATTTGTCTCAACGTACTTTGCAAACATGTTTTAAACGTATAACACGGCTATATTACTATGTACTACAACTCATTATACTAACTCCTCTGCCATACTAGTAAATAGCATAGCTATAAAGCTAATTCACAGATTAGCTAAATATTTTGAGCTGAATATATAACTCAAATTATAGATCATGGGCAAGTTATTAAAGTCAGAACTTTAAAAGAAGCAAAGTCAGCACCTAAATGTAATTTATGTAGTGGTTATAAACATTTAATTTATGAAACTATTTTAGCAGGTGTACTGGTGTTAGTAGTTTATAAATCTTGGAATGGAAAAGCAGTATTGATAAAATAATTAACGATATAAATAATCCTATTTTAGATAATTACCACAAACACTCTTTGATTAAGTGCAAACAATATTAATTTTCAAACTTTCGGGAATATGAATCAACCGATTAAATGATGGCAATCGTCCGAATAATTACTAATAACAGAATTGAACATACATCATCAACTCCTATAAAAGTGAGTTTACATCCGTACGTACGTACGTGAGTAACTTGTAATTAACAGTTGATTTCACCCATCATATGTAATACTTAAACAAACCCAGTGTAGTTATAGTTTGGGGTTATGTTTAAAGCTTTATTAGGCTACTTATAATATCTTGTTAAGTTGATTTTTTTTAAATATGAGTTATAGAACTAATGTATGCTATAATACATTACGTTATAATATTTGCTTTGAGGTTATAAACTGTATCATCAACCTTTTATCATCAAAATATTCGTTTATACAAATTTAAAGGAGAAAATACCTATTCGTTTAACTTCGGAAACATTCTTACACCTTCGTATAACATATAATCATATTCGATCATTAATGTCTTCACTATAATATTAATAACTTCTAAATCATTTGAACTATAAGTATGAAATGAAAAGCAATTAAAAGATAATATTTTTATCTGTATTTAAATATATAATAACGTGCATAAATACAAAATTTTTACAAATAGTTTTATAATGCTTATAGTTGTATACATTTACCGAGTTAAAAATCCCCGTCAGCAGAGTTAGGTATTCCTAGATAAAGTCTTTTGTTTTAAAATACTATCTCTTATATAAAATGCAATGTCCTGACTGATGATCAACGCAGAGCCGATTCTATTAAAGCTAGAGACTTGAAATTTGGAAGGTACATCCGTCCAATAATGTAGAGGCGTACTAAGAAAGGATTTTGCAAAATTTTGAATTTAAAGGGTAGAAAATGTGAAAATTCATCCCTCCCATAAGCAGCCATATAACAGATGGAACAGCTGATTCGTATTTATTAATGTGTTATTCTGGTTACTATGGTGATTATTCCAAACTCTTTAAAAAAAAGTGTGTTGATTTTATAATAATAGGCCTAACCTAAAATTGTGTTAAACCTTTGGTCCAAATAAGCTGTTTTATTTATAATGTGTAACAATAATATAATGTTAAATTGTAATATTAGATGTTTTAATTATTATATTTCATAGGTTTTAAAGGCCTAACCTAAAATTGTACTAAACTTTTGATTCAAATCAGTTGTTTTATTAATTACTAGCTGGCCCGACCCGGCTTTGCACGGATAGACAAATTAACCTGATACTAATAATTAGCCCATGTGTTTTAGTTAATTGTTAAAAAAAAAAAAAAAAATGTTCATTGTAGGCCTAACCTAAAATTATATTCAGTTTTTGATCCAAATCAGTTGTTGATCAAAATCAGCTGTTTTAAGCTTTTCATACGAACAGCTGTTTTTTGTGCCCATGATAAAATCAAAAGAAATCTTTCTTCTTCTTCCTTAAGATTGATCTTCCATAAGATTAACATTGAAACTTTGAAGGCCACTGGGGCGTAGCCCGAGGGGATTTTAAGGAAGTGAATAGGCCTATAACTTGCATGGGTTAAAGATCTACCTTTGTGTAAAGTTTCAGCCCAGTCGGTTCAGTAGTTTTTGAGTTTACCCGGAACATCAGACACACACACACACACACACACACACACACAGAAACCACCTCTCTTTTATAATATTATAGATGTGTAACAATCATTAGGCCTATGTTGAATTACACGGGATACGAATTACAGAATGTTGAATTACACGGGATACGAATTACAGGCTTTCAAAGTTTCAAATTAAAGCAATAGCGAAGCATTGCCGGGTCCACTAGTTTTGTATAAAAATTATGTATTTCTGATGTGTATCTAATTAATCCACCTGTGATTTTTCATTGAGATTTACTAGTTATTAAATAATAACTTCTAACAGAGAATACTCCAATTGTAAAAAAATAAGTAACCGGGCTTCGCACCTCCCTAGAATGAAATACGACGACTTTTAAGAAATATCGTAATTCTGATGCTGTAAAGCAAGGAAATAAAATGGTTAAACAAAAAAATAAAAAATTAGATACTCATATGCGTTATTTAATAAAACAAAGTCCTCGACGACTTTGTGGCTAAGTTTCAAGCGATGTTTTCTGTCAGTGACTTTATCTGATAGGAATAAATAATTACTATGTTGCTCCTTCTTTTATCATCGATATTAAACCAATAATAATCTCAACCTATCTAGAAGCAAATATTCTTATAGTCAAATGCAAGTCAGAGTGAGGCGGAAGTTCAAGCCTCCCGAGGGGGAGACTTATTAGCACGGTCGACTGGTTTCCGCTCCATTCCTAATTGAATTTTAGTTTTTTATAGTAGCGTTATGCAAACTTTTTTTATAACAAGAAAATATAAAAATAAATCACATAACGTTGTGTATCGCGGTCGTCAGTTTATTTTGATACCAAATTTGAAGTAAATCGGTAAATGTTGAGTAATTAAATGGCATAGCTTTTAATGTAACTAAGAACTATTGAAGGTGTCATAAATACGTACATCGTACACTAAACGAAATATTTGTATTTACGTATTCAGGGACAATAACTTAAATTAGTTTTTATGTACACATCACATTTGTTATATTTACACGTAAAAATGCCCTACTAAAGGTAAAAAATATAATTGTAATAATATTAAAGAACAAGATTATACATAGTTAAATAATTATTATAGGTGTTTGTAAACTGAAACATCATTACATTAAATTAATAAAAGTAAGATATATATTGAAAGTGATAAAAATACTATATTCTAAAAATAAACAATTTTAAAACGTAATGGTACAGCAAATAATTTATGATTGTAATTTATTTATTTTGTTAGGTGAAAATCTCGTTATTAATAAAAAATATATATACTAATTTTAAAAAATAGTTAAAAATTATTACATTTTTTTTTTTAATCACTGTCATGTACATACAAGTTTAGCTATTTGATAAATTAAATAGTAATAATACTTACAATATGTACAAAAATGATCTTATTTACAAAGGAAGTGCCAACTCGTCACCCGAATCTGCGTTGTATTCCTCACTAGACCAGTGTTCATCCTCGGTATCCTCGTCATTCCCTTAGTAAATAGATAAGTACTAAGTAGTTAAGAAAATGTTTTATTAAAAAACTTTAAAGACGAATTTAGGTTTTAACATGAATTTTAATCAGCTAATTAATATAAATAGAAAGAAAACTAAAAATTTAATAATACGTATTTTCTGATTTATAGATTAATAATCCATTTGATTTTATACTTCGAGTAAATTTAGGAGGTAAACAAATAAAACTTAAATATATATCTTACTTTTTTTTATGTAATGATGTTTCAGTTTACAAACACTTATAATAATTATTTAACTATATATAATCTTGTTCTTATATTATTACAATTATGTTTTTTACCTTTAGTAGGGCATTTTTACGTGTAAATATAACAAATGTGATGTGTACATAAAAACTAATTTAAGTTATTGTCTCTGAATACGTAATTACAAATATTTTGTTTGATGTACGTAGTATTATTTATGACACCTTCAATAGTTCTTAGTTACATTAAAAGCTATGCCATTTAATTACTCAACATTTACCGATTTACTTCAAATTTGGTATCAAAATAAACAGACGACCGCGATACACAACGTTATGTGATTTACTTTTATATTTTCTTGTTATAAAAAAAGTTTGCATAACGCTACTAGAAAAAACTAAAATTCAATTAGGAATGGAGCGGAAACCAGTCGACCGTGCTAATAAGTCTCCCCCTCGGGAGGCTTGAACTTCCGCCTCACTCTGACTTGCATTTGACTATAGTCACTTTCTGTCCAGTTTTCTTTTGGACAATAGCACTACTACGTGCTTTACTTATGTGACTGACGAAGTTAGATTCGCAATGTATCGCAGAGAGCTCACTATCCTTACTTTAGTTACCTTTTCTAAAGCATTTGGTTGTGTTAACCTTCCATTGATGGTATAAGGAAATATAATGAATACTGGTCTGGTGCCAGTATGTGTTCATGGGTTTAGTCTTACAGTTCTGGACAAACTCAGTAGGTCTGGTTGTGGCGCTGTCTAACACAGGCATACGCGTCAAGGCCTTTGCTTTTCAATATCTACATTAATTATGTATAATAATTAATTTAATACATTAATATATACATATATATAGACTTTTTTAATATATATGAAATAACAACATAAAATGTACGCCGAAAAGTGTTTAACTTTTCCTATGACAAGACAATTATTGGTGATACATGTATTGCAATGAAACGTATGAACAACGATATTAAGCATGTTTCAATGTAAACAAAGAAACATGGTTCGAAGACTAACAAAACAAAAACTCAACCCGTAGTTAATCTGCTACATAAATTAAAGGTAAACATGCTTCCAAGACTACACATTGTTGATGATATTTTAGACTAAGATGATCAAACCTAAGATCTGTTTCATAAAAAAATACGCATAAAGAATACTTGCTAGAAAACTAATATGTTAGTGAACGAAAGAGGCACTTTTTTGAAGAACTTAGTTATAAAAGAACAACCAATGTTTTAAAATAAATAAAAGCAATCTTACTTCCAACTATAAACAAAATAGGATTCAAGTTAATTTGTATTACATCGTACACTATATATGTAAATGCATTACAGTAAAGTGATTCTCAAAATATTAAACTCCTACTCACCCAACATTTTAAAAATTATTATTAATTTGAAATATTTTATGCGGTGTTACTAAATTAGAACAAATAGACCCTTAGTACGACTGCATAGCTTTCATTATAACATGTTAGCGATCTTGATTCATCCACGTATGTAGAACTAGAGGGCTCCTCCCTCTGCTCGCTTCACTCGCCAACTATAAAAGGTGTCAATCATGGGAAGTATAACAATTTATTTTTATTGTAATTGGCTGTTATCCTACAGTTCACCCATTAGACGGTTCGTGTGTTATATATTTGATTTCCTATAAAACACTTAAAATTAATAAGTGCCAAATTTTCTGTTCTCTAGCTTTATGAAAGTATAACAATCAACCTTTTTTTATAGGGGTTGTTACAACATTTTCACCCTTTAGCAGCACTCGACAAAATGTAAATCTATGATAATGTCTCTATGTTACTTGTAAGAAATAAATGTACACATTTTCAGGTCACTAACTTTAAGGAAACTATAACAATAAATTTGTATTGTTTTATGGGTTGTTATTACATTTTCACCCCTTAGCAGCTCGCGACAAAATTCAAATATAGTTCATTTTTTCTACGTAGCTTGTTATAAACAGGGTATTTTTTTTTAGTAAGTAGACACCCTCTATCATTTTCTTTGTATTGATTATATGAACCTGCAATGTGCAGCATTTATATTTTTAATGTGTTATCTAGTGCCTTACTTTCCAAAGACGGCGAAAGGGGGGTGAGTTAAGATTTTCCAATTGTAAAGGGAGTCGAATAACACCTCGTTTGAAAAATCTATTGAAAATAAGATGATTGGCGAAAGTAATGTTAAGAAATCTCCCCTCGATTAGAAATGGCAGAAAAAATGTACCAAATGAGGTTGTACAACAGACAGTGTTCTAAGTCTGTTGAAAAAAATCCATTTTTTACGTGAACTTCAATTGAACTGCACAAAAAATTTGCATGAACAGTGATATTTTGGTTTTGGTTTTTTGGAGCGGAGGGGGATCTAGTAACGCATCATGTGAAACGTCCGGAGGAAACAAATTCATCGCCATAAAAAGCTTTTCAATAATAACAAATTTCAAACCCAGCCGATATTTTGTACACGATTTAGGTAATGTAAGGTAGGCTTCTGATAGCTGTGTGATGCAAAGGCTTTGGTAATTACTCACATTTTCTAACTATAATATCTAATTTTTCAGTTTCTTATTAGATTTAATAACAAGTCTTACACTCAAAATTAGTATTGTTATAAATTATAGTTAGTTAAATGAAGTAATAAACAAATAATTAAATACAAAATAAAATACCGTAATTTTAAAGCATTTGCTTGAAATGGCCTCCATTTGATTCCATACAATTATAAAGTCTAGCTTGAAATTATTCCCTTACTTTAGTCACAGTTTCAGGACTGATTCTTCGACACTCATTTTTAATTCTTTCTTGTAGCTCCTGTACGAAAATTGATTTAATGGTATAAATAACTGACTTTAAGTGTCCTCAAAGAAAAAAATCCAATGGATTAAAATCAGGTGACCTGGCTGGCCACTCGATCGAACCCCTTCGATCTTATCCAACGTTCGGGGAATCGCTAATTTAAGAAATTGCGGACTATTAATGAATAATGAGACGGAGCACAATCTTGCTGGAAAAATATTCTTTAATTTTTTAAATAGTCCCCATTATTGCCCACCTGATTTTCAATCAAATTTTCTAGAGCAGTGATAATTTTATTTTGCAAACGCTGCAAGTATCTTTCAACAGTAAGATTACCACCGATGAAAAAGGGTCCTATGATAGTGCTCCCTAGTATTCCAGCCCATACATTCAGTTTTAAAGGATGCTGTGTGTGTTCTTCTCGAAATCAATGCGAAAGTGTAGGGCATGACTACAATCTATACGTACGTGAACGATTCATGACAATAATTCCAGGTTTCAAGTTTTTTAATAGATGTTTTGTGATTGTGTTAAATGTGCTACCTGTTTATTTTAACGAAGTTCCAATAAACTGAACTAGTGTAATATTTGATTTGATAATGATCTGAATGAATAGGTCGAAACAGGTCATCTGTGAAGGAAAGACAGAAAAAGGAATAGAAGTCGACGTCTTTTCAATAAAGGTACGTTATTAAACTATTTGTATATCCTATTCCGGAGGCTAAACCACCATAGTAAAATAAATTACTAATAAGGCAGTACAATGATTGAATGATAAAAATTTCAGGTATTACCTTGTCAAAGCTCCAAGAAAGCTTTTAATAATACCTAGCCAGCTGACAATCATCTTCTTTTGAAAAGATCTGTCAAACGAGGTGTCACTCGACCCCCTTTATCATTTGAAAATCTTAACTTACCTCCCTTTCGCCCTCTTTGAAAATGGGGGCACTAGATAAAAGCAGTCAAATAGGTGTCCCCCACATTCAAAATATAAATGCTGCACATTGCAGGTTCACATAATCAATAGAAAGAAAATTATACAAGAAAACTACTTACTAAAAAAACACCCTGAATAAATTTACAAAATGTCAGTTCTCTAGTTTTAATTAGTATAACAATTAATATTTATTGTTTTAGCGGTTGTTTCAACCTTTAAATCAAAATTAATTCTAGCCTATGTTACTCAGGGATAGTGTAGCTTTTTATTGGTAAAACTATTTTTTCAATCGGTTCAGTAGTTTCAGAGATTACCCCCTACATACAAGTAAACAAACAAATTTTATAAAATTAGTATAGATTTGATTTGAACTGTTGCCAAATTACGTAAAACTGTGCACTTTTATATCGATTAATAATGTGTGGAATCAAGTTTGTGAGAAAGATTCTGAAATTTACAAATTAATAACTTGAAAGAAAATTTAGGCTTGTATGAATTTTGAAAAATTACATTTTTTATTTGACGTACAGATCTCAGCGGAAGTAAGTTATTTAGAAATTTAACTTTAAAGCTATGATTAAATCCTACACCTTTATTGAAACGAAATTACAAAATATATGCGTAGAGGTTGAAAATATATAATAAATTAGTAATTGTTTAAATGCAATACCATTAATTTATATTAAGTAAACATATTTTTCAAAAAGATTCGAAATTATTAGTTAGGTATTAAACTACATAATTTATGCACAATAGTTACAAACAAAACATGTGTAATCAAAGATTACGTTCGTATTGACAGTACTCGTGATTGCCTTCAATACGGTTTAATAACTCGACATAATTTTATAGCACACAACTATACTTGAACACACGCCAATGTGCATGATTACTGCATCTACTTCCTTCTCTTGCAAATAAGGTCCAATTCCCCTTATTTATTTACGATCAACCTCCTACCTGGTTTGATTTTGTAGATTTTCCTTGGGTTTTTGAAATAGGAAGACGTTGCATTCTGCTTATTTGTAGATAGTAAAGACATAACTAATTTAACTGGAAAAGACTTGCATATGACATATTCAAATAATCATTGGTAATTATTTGAATATTAATGATTAAAACAGGAACATTTATTTCTGATAAAAATCTATACAAAAAAAAAAACTTAATTAAAACCTGAATTTGAGCTTATTAGGTAAAATAAAATATATAAAAGAGGGTTGTTAGGTAAATGATTTTTTAACTAGTCTTGTTTGTTTTTTGCAAAAGCACTTCCTTAAAATCTGAAAGGGGAAATGTATAACTCCATATGGTAAACATAATAACTTAGATGTTATTGATGTGTCATAATTTTTTCAAATGAGTTTTTAAGACAATAGGAGCAGTGGAATATTGCGCTAGTAACCGCTGCTCAGTCCACCAACCACGAACACCATACTCCACCGGTAGTAATCTTCCCAATCGCGAACAGTTTCATATCTTAAACATTCGTGAGTAGCATCGCAGTTTTAAAATATTTTATGAATTATCCTACAACTTTATTCAAAACCAGCACGACCTAGACCTGTTGTTTTCTTTTAAGAGAATAATTTGTTTCAAGCATACTTAATATTTTTCGAGTAATGTGTCGAAATATGAGTGTGCAGGGAAACTTGAAATTTTATTTGTTTTTAATATAATGATTTTCTGTTTCATTCCTTTATAATGTGCTCCAACAAAACTTAATTCAAAGCAATCCTTAATAATGTATACAAAAATAGCTAGGAAATCCTTTAACTCAGATAAATATTAAACATAACTAACGAACCCGACATAGACATTCTTAATTGTTTGACGAATTTGTACAAAAGGCTTGAAACAAATTAAATACTGCATTTTGTAACCTTAGACATTTCAATCCAAAATTAAACCTTTAAAACAAAGTCAAAATTATTATAGACATACTCTTATATTCCCCATCCCCTTCTCTGTGTAGTTTTTTTAGTCATAAAGTTTCTTTTGCATTTTTCTTTAAATTCATCTTGCAATTTCTGAACGAGTTATTCAGGTTAATTGGAATTAAAGCATTGAATAGAATGCTTTCTTCAACATTTCATTTAAAACCTCGTAAAATGGGATAAGATGAAAATATTTTAGACGTAATGAATAGAGCTCATTATATCGCCACGTTGTTCACGTAACCTTACAACATATCATGCATAGCAAATTTGGTTTTAATTGCTCGGTTATACTTGAGTATATATTTTTACATTGCGTGCTTTTATACGCTTATTTAGGACAATGTATAAGAGAGCGCTCGTGCTTGTTTTTAAACATGCATATTGAGTTTTATTATAAGTAGTAGTATTGAAAACTAAATACCATTATATTTACATTGAAGTGAAAGAAAACTAGTAGTACGTTATTTTTATATTACCAAATAATTAATTCCATCTTAAAATTATTTTTACTTTTTATTTCATTTGTTTACTTTAAAAAAATACATTAACCTCATTTCTCCTGATTATAAAAATATTAAGGTTTTTAAAAATATATAATCTCTTACAGTAGCCTATAAACATTTCAAACAAATCTTCTGCTTAGTAACCATTTAAAGTAAGTTGATGTGCCTGAAGAAAAGATAATAAAATTAATATATATATGAATTATTTGTAGACAAATAAAGGAAACACACCTGAACATATTTTTAAAGAAGATATACAATACAATATGAACTCAATTTAAAAACAAGCCATACAGATGAGAAAGAAGGCAAACATGAAAACAACTTAAAATAAAAATTGCATTATATCTTAATATTAATGTTTTAAATCAATTAAATGTTTGGGATTAAAAATATGTCTTAAATATAGTTAAAATACACTACAATTATTATCAATAGTTGCTGACATTCATTTACTTGTTCGGTCAATATATATTCACTCTATACAGTAACAATCTCACTCTGAGCATGCATTACCCACACTTTAAACCGTTTTCCCTCTACGACAGCCTATCACTGAGTTTTAAATGTCTGTCCTGAGCCTTTATATTATATTATATATGCATTTTTCAAACCTTTCTATAACTTTTAGTCCCCGATATTTGAGACAAATACAACCATTTTTGCAAGTATGTAGGCACTCCAGTTTGGGGAATAAAATTTAAATTTGTTAAAATATGATAATATTTGAAATCATTTAATTTTTAAATAGTAGTTTGCTTATATTATAAAGTGATGATGTTTTAAATCAGATATGAATCTTAAATGCGATGTAATTATTAGTCATTCAAGCAGTCACATCATTGACCACAGTGTGACATTATGTATTATCAAATATTTTACAAGAGCAAGCACTAGTGAATAGAAGATACAAAGGCAAAATGAACACCCCTCTACAAAATAGGATAAGTTAGGTTCTGTCACCCACAAAATAGTGTTAATATTAGTTGAAAAGTTATCATAGTTGGACGTTACTTTTGAATTAATAATGGCATAAGATAACACGTGCATGGTTAGTTTCATATAAAATAATTCGACCACGCAGCTGGACCGCTGACGTGAGTTGAGCAAATTTCCAAAATTAAATTTATAGGCCTATGTTTTAGGGCTTCAACAAACAATTTGGGAAATAAGTCTACTCACGACGGTGCTGAATAGCTGCAAAATGCTTCGCACGCCAATCCGCATATTGGGAGTGTCTTCAATATTCAAAACATTGCGTGCTTCGCACGCCATTCCGAAAATTGGGAGTTTCTTTAACACAGAAAGCATTGCGTGCTTCGCAATTTTCCTGCAGAAAATTAGATGTATCGCACTTGAAGCGACTTCACATAATGTAAGAGGTCACTGTTACAGTGAAAAACTGGATGACTCCTGCACTAGGTTCTGCGGTTTTATAAAAGAAGCCTTCTGTGATCGGCATTGCAAATTAACTTCGAGCAAGACATTGGTTCAAGACATTTAATTTAGTCTCTCATTCAAACGGCTCAGTCAATAAATGAAGCAGAAAAGTACGCAAGTCATGTTAACTTTACCTCCTTGTTGGTAATCGAGTTTAACAATAGTAAGTTCTTGTCGAAAGTTTGGTTTTCCGATAAGTGAACGAATTTAAATGAAGTAAAATTTTGAAAATAAATCACCACTCCTTTTGATCTAAACGACGATAATCTTGCATAACTTTGCGATCAGTGTGTCCAGGAGAATAAGACTATTTGCCATATTATAATACTGCCAGGTAGTCACTTTAATTAATTTCTGAAACTCAAGGAACAGTGTGTTATCTCGAGGAACTGACTTCCACTGAAAGAAATCAGTGTTTCATAAAACCCAAATTAAAAACAAAATTTAACCTCAAGTTAAATAGTTCCACTACATCCCACCTTAGTAAAAATTCATTGCTGTATGGTGTATTAGGTTAGTTTGTTTAGTTAGTTTATTATGACGTTAGTTTGGTGTTACTTTATTAGGTTGTGAGTTCGTTATTACTACTAATGTGAGTTATTTTGAGTGAGGCTATAGTCATAGAAGAGAACAAAATAAAACAAATTTTAACTTCAACTAAGTTATTCAGATAAATAAGAAGAAGGGAAACGTATTGCCAAGTACAGGTGGTTTGACGAAAGTTACCCAGATTATGCTTTTACTTGTATTGAAATTAATAAGAGGAAAGTGCTCAATGATTAATTTGTTTGAAAGTTTTTTTTGTGTAGTGGATTCTACCGAGCAAATAAGTACCAGTTAATAACTCAACATCCAAATTTAAATAGCAAACCATTCAGGCAGTTTTTTTTTTCAAGTAACGTTAATTTGAGAAATGTCGAGAATTTGATTTTTTGTATAGAGATTCAAACTGGGACAAGGGGTACGGATTTATTTGAGATTTCAGATGTTTCAAGGTTGAAAATAGTATTTATTGGAATAATTGTGGTGGCATTTATACAAATGGAGGACTCTATTTATACATGGCAGGATCCGTTCTACAAAGGTCTATAAGCTCGAGTTAGGGTCAAGGCAGCTAATGCAAATTGGATACACTGGATAATCCAACTGAAAGCTCTAGCAGCAGAACAACTGAGATAAAATGTTCATGTGGTTATCGGAACTGTTATCGAAGCAATAAATTTATTGAAAAACGTCCCTCAATGACTGAGTCTATGCAATTAATTTCAAAAAGTGATTAATTAAAAATACAATGTATCTGTTCTTAAACGAAGAAGGTTTTAATTAAGTAAAAGAAGCGTTTGCTGAAATACTAAACATTCTAACAAGTCTCAGCAAGTACGTAACACAAATGTTACTAAACAATCAGACAAGGTTTTTTTTTTAAAGAAACTTGTTTTTTGGAAAACGCTATTAAGAAAGGATATTGTCTCTCAATATTCTTTTACAGGATTATTTATTGAAATCGATTTTAAAGCAATAGATGAATGGAAATTTCTTGGACAAATAAATATATAGGCCTACCACATGATGATCCAGGGGAATTTTGTTAGATCAATAACCCAATCAGTTCTGAAACACAATCGAACTTAAGTGAAACTTAATAAATATTTCACCATACTATTCACTAAAAGTAAGGATCATCTCACAATCTCTTATTGAGTTTTGGTAGGATGTCACAGTCATCAGCCAGACATCAGTTATTGGTAGTAAAACATCGATAAGCATGAAAGCTTAATCAGCCCTTCTTCCGTTTGTAACTTCCTAAACGGGATTGGTTGTAATAAAACTCAAATACAGGGCCTACCTTAGTATTGAAAAAGAACTACGAGTTTTTCTTTCAATCTTAACCCCCAGGTACGAAGGAACAACCACATCCCTCTCCATGGAAGAGCACAAGTATGATTTCTCCTTATGTATTATTAATGGTTTTTCCAACTCTCTTTTATTATTTGATACAAAGAATAATAGTTTTTTCTTAATATAAGTAATTTTAATTTTAAAACCTTAGTTTTGCTCAACTATTAACTTATTACTAAAACGAAATGGACACTAAAATGTATGGTGACTCTCAACAATCTGTTTTGCCTGGCTATTTGTAATAACATAGAGATAGTCTTAAAATGTTATAAATATGAAATATTTACATTATTTGAGTCTTTTTAACAATTATAATACAGTACTCTCAAAGATATGCATGGTTTCAATACTTATAATAAAATCGAGGGTATATGTGTGTACTGTACACGTATTACATTAGTAATAAACAATAGTATAGGTAGGTAGGTGTAGGAGAGCAGCAAGCCTAAACAGTTTGGGAACCAATGAGTTAGGTTTATCCAACTTAAGGGAACAATATTAACATTCACACTAATAGGTATCTATCAGAAAGGTATCTATAAAGAAAAAGAGCTGTTTACAAATAAAAATTAACTGGAAAAAAGTTTTAATTGTTTGCTTCTTGTGAATTGTTTGGTACAAACACTTCGTACGTGTAATTTGTTTGAATACCGAAATAATAAGTAGGTATATAGGTTAACGAATGTAAGGTAAGGTATGTTTCTAATTTTAAGAACGTAATTCCACACCAATATAACAAAGTTTATATTTAGGTAAAACAAACAGTTTAATAAATAAGCTATACATGTGCATAGTGTTAAAAACATCAATTTACCAAGACATACGGAAGAAAATAAATGTCAGTAGAATGCGTTGAAATAAAAAATATATAAAAAAGAAATATTTTCCTTGACCAAACAAATATATTATTCAACAGTTAAAACTATTTGTATGTAACTTGGAATTTCAGAGAAAAAGAGAAAATTCAGATTTACACAAAATGACATTGCTAACGAATAACATTAACATTGTTTAATTTTGTTTAGTACGTTCATAGTATGTTTAGTATTTTTAAAACGTGTTATTTTGTGAATAGTTTAGTTTATGGTTTATTGGTTTCTTTTCAGAAGTTTTAAATATTTATCTCCCCCAACAAATAGAGGCAACAATGCGTGCTTTCTCTTCCTTTCTCTCTCTATCCCCCTCTTACTGTATGTCTGTATATATCGCTCTTTCTACTTCTTACTTCCAAAAACATCATAAAACTTATCTACCTACGTTCATACCATATTCTATTGATACTGCATTCCGTCCAACAAACTTGAGTGCCGGCATACCTGAAAGGAAAGTTTGCTTATACCTCCAACCACTCTGTTTAAGCCACTATACCTTTTCACAGACCTACAATGATTTTAATACAACAAATAATTGTCTCTTTCCGGTCTGTTAGTGATTGTCGAATTCACTCCTAGTTGCAATTAACCCTAATTTGAGAAATGTTAAGAATTTGATTTTCTGTAAAGAGATTCAAACTGGGACAAGGGGTACGGATTTATTTGAAATTTCAGATGTTTCATGGTTGAAAATAGTATTTATTGGAATAATTGCGTTGGCATTTGTATAAATGGAGGACGCTGCATGGCAGGATCCGTTCTACAAAGGCTCGAGTTGGGGTCACGATAGCTAATGTAAATTGGATTAACTGTATAATCCAACTGAAAGCTCCAGCAGCAGAACAACTGAGATCAAATGTTCATGTGGTTATCGCAACTGATACCAAGGCAATAAATTTGTTGAAAAACGTTCCTCTATGGCTGAGTCTAGGAAATTAATTTCTAAACATGTTTACTTAAAAATCAAATATATCTGTAAAAAAGTAGCGTTTGCTGAAATACTAAACTATCTCTGCAAGTACGTGACGCAAATATTATCCAACAATCAGACAAGGTTTTAAAAATAAACTTGTTTTTTTGGAAAAAGCTATTAAGAAATGATATTGTCCCAGTTTTCAAAATTGTTATATACTATTGTGGTAGTGGTAGTACAGAATGGTAAAATTTACCGCCAGAAAAGATGAACTGCTTGATAAGATTTCAAATGCTTGTGAATTATAAAATTAAAAACACCTTTATTCTCCCTTGAAGTACCTCGCAGTAACAGATTTCCGCACTTTACAATTAATTATTAATGACTAACAAAGTGCTCGATTTCATCTTCGAGCTCTTCTTCTTCTAATAATAAAAAGAGATGGGTAATAAAGAGCTCAGTAAGATGGGTTTTAGAAATGGGATAAGAAATGTTGAACAAGTTCGGAGCTAGGAATACACAACTGCGTATCGCAGTGAACTCCGCATTGAGGACTGTGCATTGCGCAGGGTGCTGTATCCAAAATGGAGAGCTAAGAAATCCCACCTTAAGGGGTATATTATTACAACACAGGCGTGTTTGAAAAAACGTCTTTTGAGCTCCACACTCCAAAAAGCTCAGAAGAGTCATCCAGTTGCGCATTGCGCTGTGATGTAAGAACAAGAATCTCCCATTTGATTACCTGTTGTTGAGTGCGGACTGTGAAATGCAGTTTGCTGCCCACAAAATGCGGAGCTAGAAAATCCCACTTTTAGACTTATACATGTTATGTAGGGAAGGCGACACTTCCTACACCTAAATGTAATTTATTATAATATTAGCATTATTTTTTATTTTTATTGTTATTTTATGTAGGCATTTATATATTTATATTCCTATTACTTTATTATATATATATATCTATATATATAAAAGAAAAATACCACTCACTCACTCATCACGATTTCTCAAAAATTACCGAATGGATTGAAATGAAATTTGGTATGTAGCTTCCTCTAGGGCCATAGGTGCTCACTCAGAAAGGGTTTGAAAAAATTCGAAATTTTAGGGAGGGTTTGGAAGAATTAAAGTTATTAAAAACGATTTCTCAAAAACTACCGAACGGATTGAAATGAAAGTTGGTATGTAGCTTCCTCTAGGGCCATAGGTGTTTACTAAGAAAGGGTTTGAAAAAATTCGAAATTTTAGGGCGGGTTTGGGGATCAAAGTTATTAAATCACTATTTCTTCACAACTACCGAACGGATTGGAATGAAATTTGGTATGTAGCTTTCTCTAGGGCCATAAGTGTTCACTAAAAAAGGGTTTAAAAAAAATTGGAAATTTTAGGGGGATTTGGGGGTAAAAATTACTAAATCACGATTTCTCAAAAATTACCGAACAGATTGGAATGACATTTGGTATGTAGCTTCCTCTAGGGCCAAAGGTGCTCACTAAGAAAGGGTATGAAAAATTTCGAAATTTTAGGAGGGTTTTTGGGGGGATCAAAGTTACTAAAATCATAATTTTAGATATATAAAAGCCAAATACCACTCACTGACTGAACACTTAAAAAGAATACAGTTACGTTAAAAAGACTGAAAATACCAACCACCACGGGCAACGCCGTACGGGTCAGCTAGTATATATATATATATATTATTTATTAGTTTTGTCTACTATTATTACTATTTATGTATCTTCAGGCCTACTTAGTCGTTATATATGTGCTTTCTGTACGTTCTTATTTAACATGACATTTTATGTGTTGGGTGGAAAAGAAGACTATAAATTTAATAGTCTTACCAGTACCCCAAAAATAAAGACAATACATTATTTATCGCTCTCCGTCTCTCTCCCCTCCCCTCTCTCTCTATGTCTGTCTATTTCTTTGATTATTTCTTTCTTCCTCCATAACTCTCAAGAAACGCAATAAAGATACTTTTTCACATAATTATATACAACATTATTTAAGTTGGTAAACTGATTTTACCCACCAAAACATAAATCTTTTTTATCAGAGATGATTTTGAGTTTGTTTCCTAAGTCACATCCTTTAGATTTACATTTAGGGTTGTGATTTACTAAAGGGTTGTTCACGAAGCTACGCCATTACACGTCTCCCTTATTTATAGCACTCCTCATTTTCTGCATAGCTTCATGTTATTGTGAGTTGAAGCGTTCACGTAAACAAAGCCTACAAGAGACATCTCGTCATTAGCGTTCGACTTGATTACGCATAAATTAAACTGACGGTGTTTATATCAACGATTTTGTTTTAAGCAAATTACAGTTAAGTTTGTGTATTTGAAAAAAAAACAGAAATTCAACTTAGCTCATTAAAAAGAAAAGGTAAAATTCCAACAGATATTTTCAGCCTGTATTAACATGCCGTTTATTGTTTTTATTTATAAAATATGAAGGTCATTTTTACATAATAGGTCTAAGCTCAGGAAATAAATATGAAATACATCCAAGCAAGAAGTTATACATTAACAAACGACTAGCTGACCCGTGCGAATATTTATACTTACCTGATTTAATACATTGCAATAGTTCAGTTAATTACATTTATTTATTACTTGCATATGGAACGTAAACAATCAAACTATTAGCTGTCATGTTAGTTAAATAGATTGTTAACAGACGGCGCCTTTCATTAGGAACCATATGAAGTATAATATAAAAGTATTTTTAATCAATTTTGTTGTAACGAAAACGTGAATTTTAAGCTGTTTGTTTATTTATCGTCAATAGTGGGGAACATAAGCTTTAAAATTATTCTTGAATAATTAATTTGGTAATAATATATAAAGACTGGGTCAAGTTCAAATTGTATGATATTTTAGTTAGACAATATATTTAAGAAGAACTAACTAAAAACCAAAAGCTACTTGTCGCAAACGTTATACATAGACATTAATTAATATAAAAACGTATATATGTTTACACTTTTGAATCATACTGTGACTAAAGACTGAAAAATAAGTAAACTTCGGAAACCTTGTAGATAGGCTTACCGAGTGATAAGAAAGTTCAAAGTCCAGCTTTGAGTGTTGTTCAATCAGTCTTATACTAATGGCAATGGTGTTCTACATTCAATCTGTTTTTTTTTTAAGTTTGTAGTAACACGATAATTAGTTTATTGTGTGTTTTCTTTTTTCTTTTTTTTTTAGGCGGAAAAATGCATTTAGGCAGACCTCTCGTTAGAGAAGGTACTGTGGGACTCAACCAGAACAAGTCTGGCAATACCAACTAAAAGACCGCCCTCACCTCCAAAGTAAGGAAGTCACTCTGGCTCTGAACCCAGTCGCAAGAGTGTTTAGCTGACCTCTCCTGAGATAGCTCAACAACACTCCTGTAGCTGCGTAATGGACAGAGACACTCCGCATGCATCACTGGGGGGAGCGTCAGCAGCATCTAGGGGCCGTTCCCTAATGGCTGCAAACAGCAATCTGAAACTCACGTAAATAGAAAATGAAGGAAAACAGGTTAGTATCAATATTGAATGGAGTCGCAGCCTAAAGAAACCTATGGCGGGTCGTCCAGGATAGCAGCAGACCAGGGCCTACCATTTTCCGGTATGTCGAGTCTCCCGCAGATCTCAGCTAGATGAGGATAGCCTGAGTTGCGTGCATCCTGAAACAGTTTAATGGCAAATCTTATAGCAAAAATTTCTAGGGTAGGTATACCAGCTGACCGAAGAATGGTAGAATTCCTCACGTACCATGGCTGATGCATGAGTCTGCGAAGAGCAGTAGTCTGAAGAGTCTCCAATTTTTCCTGCTGGATTTGCTGGCAAGCGCCCACCAAGCGGTAGACGCGTACATCAGCACTGAGCGAACTATTAACAGAAGAATTGTTAATTTAGCTTTTACTGGCAGAGGGCTATGCCTCGCCAACAAGGGTGAGATGAAAACCTGGATTTTCTTTCCTTCGGAGACCTTGTTCTGTACGTGTCGCCTGAAGTTGAGTCGACTGTCCAGCGTTATGCAGAGGTACTTTACAGTAGGCTTAAAAGGGATGGCCACCCCGTCAAGCTCCACTGCGGGAGGGATTCTGCGTTTCATTTTACGTCTTTTCCTGAAACAGATGGAATCAGATTTATCCGCATTTATCTTAATGCGCCATTTCTGAAGCCACGGGGACAACGCGTCCATTTGTTTCTGCATGGTCTTAGTTGCGTATGCTGGATTCATGCTACTACAGTGTAGAAACGCATCATCAGCGTACAGCGAGAGTGTCACACCTGGAATAGTAGGAAAAGTATAAAACAGATACAGTACTGGTCCCAGGACACTGCCTTGGGGAACACCAGCAAGTATCGGCCGCAGAGTGGAGAGTTCGCCGAAGGTCTTGAAGGATCTGCCTGAGAAGTAGGAGCGGATCAAGTGTACAGCAGCCACCGGTACAGGAGACTCGCTCAACTTGTAGAGGAGGCCTTCGTGGCATACCTTGTCAAACGTCTTGCTGACGTCTAGCAATACTGCAACAGAAGACAAGAACTTATTGTGTTTATCAACCAGTTTGTTGATAAAACGAACGAGCTGGAGTGTGGTGGAATGTCCACGTTTGAAGCCGAACTGCTCTGGTCTGACATAATCCTCTAGATAAGGCTGCAACCTGGAAATAAAAAGACGTTTGAATATTTTTGAGATGGTTGGCAGCAGAGATATCGGGCGATAATTCTGCGGAAAGAGATGGTCCTTCCCCGGCTTCAGAATGAGGATGATCTTTGCGGTCTTCCACTGGGAAGGGAAGTGGCGCAACCTAAGGACAGAATTAAACACATTTAGTAAGAGACCTCCACTAACTGAGGGGGCGCAGCAAGCAAGGTCCTTCCGCCAATCCGATCCAGCCCGGAGGCTTTCTTCGGCTTGACCGCAGAGACAGCGGCCCGCACCTCCTTGAGAGTTAAAGGTTCGATGTCGTCGTCAGCCTCCGGTGACTCAGCAAAGTAGTCGTCTACGAACTCCTCAATCATATCTGCATGATCCTCATCGCAAACAGCGTGATTTGGTTGAAACTGATCCTCCATAGTGTCAGCGAAAGTCTCGACCTATTTCAGTGCAGAGTAGGCTAGGCCACGCTGCCCATGTAAAAGCCGACTGGAGCACTTTTCACTACGAAGTACCTTGGCCACTTTCCAAGCACTACCGTCTTGCAATTCCAGAGTATGCAGATATGAGTTCCATGACTCAGACCTGAAATCATTTAAAAGATTTTTGACACGGTTGTTCTGCCGGTTGATTAGATTCTTTGCTGCCGGAGAACGAGTGAACTGCCAATCGGTTCGAAGTCTTCGCCTCTTGGCAATTTCCTTCCGTAATCTTACGGGAAGGGTTTCCCGTGACGGCTCATGGGAAGCGGCGATGGAAGCGTCTGAAGCAGAAAGTGTTAGAAGGTTGTGTAACGAGCTGACCTGCTCGTCCAATTCCTCCACGGATTTTGGGTGTGCAGGATGCGTTAGGAGTTCAGCAATTAGTTCGTTGAAATGGTCCCAATCGACCCTGACACGTACAGTGTTGGGCGGTAAGCTCGAAGTAGGTCCGGCAGCGACAGTACCAGAAGCGGGCAGTGATCTGACTAGAGATCCTGGGTGGCACGAACGACTATGGGAAAAGGAATATTTTTTGTTAAAACTATATCAAGCACATCAGCAAGCCCATGGGCCGGGTAATGAGTAGGAAGTATTTGGCAATCTCTCTTATGAGGCCTAGGTGAACCAACTGGGTATCGAATATCCAGTTTTCTAAATATTCTCACTAAAAAAAATTCAACTTATACTTCCAGTGAATTTAAATTTATTCAAGCTCAGCGAGAACACAAGCATTTAATTTTAATGATCGTTATTGATCTCTAAGAAGTGAGTACACTGAAACTAACCTTGTAAAACGCGTATTTGTGCTTGTGATATTTTGATAATTGATCACAGTGGTAATTCTTAAACTATAATGCGTAAAATAATGGGGTTTTTTAATAATAGGTAATTTTACCAAATAAACAATTTTTATATTGAAAAATAAAAATTTATAATTTATTAACCTTCTTGAAAACTTTAAAAACATAAAATAAAATATTCTTTGATTGGAAACTCTCCAACAAGTACAAATAGCAGTTATAATTGTTTATAATATTTCTTAATATTATAAGGCAGAACAAATTCTTTATTTTAATTTATTCTGATCCTTCAATCAAACGTTTTTTTAAGCAGTTACTTTTTTATTTTATTAAATTTTAATTAACTTTAAAACTTTATGAATTTACTTTATATTATTTAACAATTTTAATTTAATCTAACATCCTAAATAACCCAGTATAGGCCTACTAAATAAATTTTATGAATTTCTCTTCAGGCAAATTTTATCAGGGACTAACGTATTCACGCTTTTTACCGACATTTTTACACTTTTCCTGCCGTCTCGACGCTAGTGGTGACGTCAGCGGTTGATTCCCGATGTCGGGTTACAGGTGAACTGTATGCTGTTTCTGTTGTCGTGTTGTTGAAGGTGTTGTCCTGTTGGGTAAAATTGTCGGATGCTAGATGTCTCCTTAAAGTTGGTTATGGTGATGTGATGTCGTCTGAAGTCCTGGGTTCGTTATTCCATCAAAGTTACGATCCCATGTCAGTAAAGTTCGTCTGATGGTATCCTGGAGTCCAGTCCTCAAGTTCGTTTGATTACTTCATTCAGTAACTACCGTTTTGACTAGTAGTAACTGTAGATTTCTTCCAGAATGTCCCAAAAACAGTCAACTTTGTTGTAACTAAGTTGCCACTGATTTAATGTAATTTAACGAAGTAATTATGCTGACATTCTAATCGTCGAGTCGTAATATCTCAGAGTCGAACTTATAAAATTATTTTAAGTTTTACGAAGAAAATACTAAGACATGTTACTTATAAAAGACATAAAGACATGTATTTTATAAAAAACAAGCGTCGGAGTGACGTGACTACTTTCAACTCAAAAATGCAAGAAGCTCCCGGTTCTCCTGGGTTAGAGTATTTATAGTGCCCTTTGCAACTAGATTCGTTGCCAACTTTACTTTCCTTTCACTATGTTTTTTTTCATATTGAAAATTAATTTTTTCCAGGATTTTTTCACTTATACTTTCTATTTCTATTCTCCAGTAATTTGATCTGTTATCTCCCAATTTTGTTACACTTTTCTTTTAATTAAATTCACATTTTTTATTGAATATAATTACTACTGAATTTGGTAGCTCTGTCTCCACACTTCCTATTGGCTCGTGCAACCCGCTGATTGGTTATCTTGCTTCGGGTAATTTCACCATTGTTCTTTTCTTTACGTTTGTAAACTAAGTACATATTGATTTGATTTGTAAAGGGTGAACCATAAAAACCGACTTATTTTTGTACTGTAATTTCTCAGCTGTTATAACGGTTGGAGAGTTCTATGTAGCGTCAAATAACTGTTTAATTAATGTCATTTTAAGGTTTGTTAACATAGATCATCAGTGGTTAGCGCATCATCGTGCTTTTGTCATAGAGTATTTTATTTTTAAGTAATGAATCCTACACAGCGTGATTTCTACACAACGTCGGTTTCGTGCTCACTTCAACGTCGGTCGTCATGGTGCCAATCCAAGTCGAAAAACTATTCTAAGGTGGATTGATAGTTTTCGGAACACGGCTTCTGCACTCAAAATCAAATCAGACTTCGGACAGTTCGAACGCCGGAAAACAATGAAATGGTTCACGCAAGTGTGCTGCAAAGTCCTAAGCGCTCAACCCGTAAACAATCAATTGCTTTCGCAATTTCGAATACTTCTGCCCGCAAAATATTGTATTTGGATTTAAATTTCCATTCCTATAAAATAGTTAAGGAACAGAAACTAAACGAGAGGGGTTTCGATTCACGCCTTACCATGTGCCCTAGACTATTGCAACTTGTGAATGAAGCGAATCTTCTTCAAGTACTGGTCGTGTCGGATGAAGCTCATTTTGAACTATCGGGAAAAGTTAATAACAGAATTTTCGATATTGGTCTGCCGAGAATCCAATAGAACTTTATGAACGATCACTTCATACACAAAAAGTGACTTTGATGTCGAGTGGAGCGGTTTGGGATCATTAGTCCATATTTTTCTAGAGCGAAAAAAACGACAGTAATTACTGTCACTGTTAATGTGGCCATGCTCAGAAACTTTCGGATGCCACAGTTACGTCAGTTAGGAATCGACACAAACTCTATTTGGTTAAAAGAGGATGGTGCGACTTTTACAGATCAAATGAGCCATTGCCAGTTTTACGTCAACGGTTTCCGGGACATGTAATTTCCTAGTTTGGTGATAGATGTTCCATGGTCTGCGCGATCCCCAGACCTGACACCTTGTGACTGTTGGCTATGGTTCTATCTAAAGAAAGTTTTCATTTCTGAGACCCAGAATATTGCTGAACTAAAGCAGTACATAAGGGACGAGATCGCTGCAATTCCTCAGTCAATGTTGCGGAAGGTTACAGCGAGTAAGCTAAAGAGGTGGGAGGCCTGTGTGGATGTGGAAGGACGACACTTGACGGACATTATTTATCACAAGTATAAACAGCAAAATCATGCAAATATTTTAGTTTGGTTTGTAACATTAAACTGTGTTTTTTTATTGAGTTATTTCATTTATAAAATGTCCTGGTTGTTGGTTCACCCCGTAGTTGATTTGAATTATGATGCAATAATTTAGCACTTATCTTGTTATTCGCCATTCCGACTACTGTTATAAATCAATATAATTTGAACAACTTACCGTCGTCAGTAGTCAAATTTGCCGTATGCCAGTGCGAAACAGTGGACCCACCGGACATGTTTTTAACAAATGTGATTTTTAAATTATTTAAATGTTTTGTGAATTGTGTGTTATGTGTTAAGTGTTAAGTGTTCCATGACAACGGAGTATTTCCTCCAAACCACTTGATAATGGCTGAATATCCGAAACGGCCGTCGTGTACATACGGCAAATTTGACTACTGACGACGGTAAGTTGTTAAAATTATATTGAATAATTTAGCATAATTATATAGAACACAACTATGCTTATAACACACGCCAATGTGCATGATCACTGCAGCTATTTCCTACTCTTGCAAATAAAGTTTGCCGTCAATTAATTATAACTCCTATAAACTATGCCTACCTAGTTTTATTTTTTTTATTTCGTACTAGGTTTTGAAAATAGGAAGACATTTTTCTTATTTGTAGCCAGTGGAAAAACAACGAATTCAGTTTTAAAATATTTATATAACTTATGAAAATACATACTACTACTTATATCCGTATTGTTTATGAATTAATTTTAGTTTATGAATTAATAGAAGAAAAATTCATATTTGTCTGATCGATCAAAATGTGTATGAAAGTGTTTAACATATCTGAAATTTGAACTTAGTAATTTTAGGCCACACAAAGTAAATAGTATAAACACAATAATCATAAATTAGATAAACATTTTCTTGTTTTAAGAAAAATATCAAATGTAATTAATGTGTAATTATATGTTGTTTAGGCTATGAAAAATTCTTATTTTTAAACAAAATTATTATTATGCGAACTATAACAATTTTAATTGTTTGACTTTGTATACAAAAATACCTACGTTTACTGCAAGTTATTCTTAGGAGTTACTTAACAAAAACTTAAAAAGAAATGTGTTACTAAAATTTATAATATTTACCCAGGCCGAGTTTTGTTATATGCAGATCATGCTTTGGAAAGCTTTTTTTCTATTAGGTTTTGGCTATGAGTTATTCGGAGGTTACTCGTATTATAACAATATAAAAACTTATGAGAACACAAATTAGTACTAACATTGATTTTATATTTTCACTGAAAGAAATGGCTTGTCTCTACTATCTAAAGCGTTTCAATCTTCCCTACTATAGATGGTAGAATTCAGAAATTTTTCATTTTAAGTACGCCAGGCTGTATGGAATACTACGTGGTCTAAAAGAATGAAAACTAAATTTAAAACTGTTAAACTAAAGGATCTTCTAATCATTGATAGTAATAAATTGGATATTTTAACAAACTCCTGGACTGTATAAATTAAAGAATTGATGTATCAAACCGTGTATCCCTATATTCCTCTGTACTTAAAATTTTCAATCGGGAAAGTATGAAAATAGATATTTTGGGGAAATATAACTCTCTACTTAGTCCACAAGGTGGAAATACGATACACATACGTCATTACATTAATTTAAAATCAATACAAGTAAATTTCATAAATACTCAAATTAATTCTGAAGCACTACAATAAATAAAACCCGATATTACCATGTACAAACACCTACAAGTGCCTCTGTACAAGTATCTCTGGGAAACAAAGTTTAAATGAAATGGGCATAATAAAACAAAACATAAAAAACAGAATTATTTTCAACCAGTACTGTACAAGAACTTATTGTTACTGATTAATGTACTAAAGGTAATTTACTAGATAGGTTGTAGTCCTAGTCGATCCCGCGAGAAAGGCCTATAGAATACATTCTGCTCATTTTACAGTTCAAATAAAGTATTATACACATTTAGAAACAGACGATAACTTGTATTTACAACAACAGATTAACGTAAATAGACCTAAGGGTACGCAATAATGGCGCAACTACGAACAGCCCTATACTAAATCACCTCTGAGTACGTCACAGGGAATAAAACGGACGGCATGAAATGCTGCTTTATATTAGGAAGTCCTCATTGCTAGCTAAATAAAATAGAACTAGAAAATGCTTCAGCCTGCATACTCCGCACGCCAAAATCTTTGGAACCTTCTCTACACACAACCATGTTATGTTTTCTTTATAATAAAGGTGTAGGATTAATAATAACCCCAAGGCTAAGATGATAAATAATGTTAAATGTTCAAATCAAATTATTTCGTATATATTATAACGGCAGTTATTATAAAGGTTAAAATAACCAGCAAGGCTCATGTCTACACTTTAATAAAAACCTAACCTAAAAGTTAGAAATACAAATAATTACTTCAAAGTCTGAAATCAGCTGTTAATGGAAATATTGAGGCAAACAGCTATTTTATCCGTCATTTTATTCAATTGGTTGCTATGGTAATAAATGTAAATAAATGTGTTGGTTAATCAGTATAAGACTAACCTGATTTTTCCGACTAAATTTACAAATATTGAAATAAAAAATGTTTTTTATCAAAATGAAATATAGACTATGTTACTCAGGGATTGTAGCAGACAAGTTACAGAGCTTTAGTAAGTTATGATTTAATACCAAAATTATAAAAATTATTGAGTCGTTTTCTTGCCCAGAAACTTTCGTTTTTTCCGTTGCCTCGCACTTAAATCTACAATCTCGCACCAAAAACATCCACTTTAGGTACTAGTGATGAAATATACTACTTTAGCGAAGTAGGCTATTCCAATATTACACAGCCTATTAAATTTAGTCTACGACATTTGATCGATTTGTACATACGCCTACAAAAATAAAAAATAATAGTTCGTAACAATGAAGTTTTAACACGCGTTTCTTAGTTAAATTATTTTAATTTTTGGTTCCAAATAGTAATGAATTGTATTATATCTTATCATACAGGATGGATAAGTTTTTCTAAAATCAAGAATTAATATTTAAAAACTTGTTTTTTTGTTACAGATATTGGAAGAATTTGACCTATTTGCACATGCAGAGGCTTAAGGTTAGATTAATGAAGTGTTACTGGGCCAACTACCATTCGATGAGGGTGATGAAACTGACTGCGATTCGGGCAAAGAAAATTGTAGCTACCCCGACCGACTTGTTGGAGACAGTTACGGCTCCTGCAGAACTGGTAATCAAGGTGGAGGGATAATAGTGTTGTAACAATTCTATCGAACATGGAGTATAGCCAATGACGAGAGCATAACAATATTCAGCAGAAGAAAATAAAAAGGTTGTATGTCACAACCTGATCCAATCCAACAATATAACAGCTTCATGGGTGGAGCCAATGAACTAGATTGTAATATACCACACTCCCAAGCAGCATTCAGAGGAAATAAATAATTCCAATAAATTCTCAATACCATACAACGAGTAATATATTTGCTGGGTTTGTGTCACAATTAATTGAAGAACACTTATATAGTACGTACTGAATGGTAAAGCAAAACAGTGGTAATTTCATTGTTCCAAAACAAACAAAATTTACTCAGTGTACAAACAAAACCACAATATCTTGCCAGAGATGTACCACTTCACGACATATGTTTTATTGAGTACCATACATAGTTTCATCTGATGTAAGTATTATAAAAATATCTTCTTTCCAATAAATATTAAATTTGTTGACGAAATATGTTCACGTTATTTCAGTTTTACCTAACATCATAACATTAAGTATTTGTATAAATTGTAGCATACTTCTCCAAGAGGTAATTTCGACAATGACCCTATCGGTTTAAGAAACAAACTGCTTTTTATTTATCATTTTAGTATGTGTGATCAGACAAAATACCAAAATTAAAAAAGTTACGTCTATATAATATAAGTAAATAAAATAATTTGTCTAAACTATAATTTACGAAGGTGCGCATGATATTATTTTATTTAGAAATTAAATATAAATTTTTCTTTCAGAAGCCACACCGTATTATTATGTTTGTAATTGGTATTAATATTTACACATTGCTTGATTATTTGATTATGATATTAAGTATATTAGGCCAATAGTTTTACATTTCTGTTAACAAAGAGACATATAACTGTATAAGTAATTGTATATAACACAAAGATATTGTGTAATAGATAAGCTTGTTCCTAAGTAAACAGATGCGGCACAAGCAGACAGAATAAATCGAGACATCAACCGAAGAACACGTTTATTATTTCAGTGCCCAGACCTGACATGACATGGCGCAGTCGGTAGGACCAGTGGTCTGTATGTAAAATAGTATTCGAAATTTGGCAGTCTTTTATAATAAAATAAGAGTTTCAGTATAGTTAAAGTTTTAAATTGTTTAAAAATATAAAGAATGACAAGCAAAAGTGAAAGCGAAAAATCGTCTATCTCGGTTCAAAACATGCCGAATATCAAAGTGCCGTCGGAACTATCGTGGACAGGTAATATGTCTGAAAATTGGTTGTTTTTTAAACAAAAGTTCCAAATATATATTACAGCAAGTAAGTGTAACAAAGAAGACAGTGAGTACCAAATAGCTCTTTTATTAAGTACGATAGGCGATAAGGCTTTGAGAATTTATAATAACTTTGTTTATTCCGAGACGGAAAACAAAAATGATATAAATGTAGTCATTCAAAAATTTAATGAATATTTTGTGCCTGATAAAAATGTGACATATGAACGACACATATTTTTTTTACGTGAGCAGAAAACGGACGAATCAATTGATAATTATGTGACAGAACTACGTGAATTAAGTTCAACTTGTGATTTTGCTCAGCTAACTGACTCTCTAATTAAAGATAGACTGATTTTAGGAATTAGAGACAAAACTATAAAAGATAGGCTGTTAAGAATTAAAGATTTATCTCTAAATCAAGCCATAGAAATTTGTAGAACCGCAGAAAGGGCCAAGTTACAACTTGAAAATATACATTCTGCAGAATCAAGAAAAGAAGCACACGTGTACAAAGTAGACAGCAATCAACAGGAAAGATGGCATCGGAACCAAAGTTCACCTTCAACAAACAGCTGCTTTTCTTCGCATTCCAACCAAAGAAGACAACAGATAAGAAGGGATGGTTATACTTCAAATATACAGAGCAGTACTTCAAGAAATCCTTCAAAGAAAATTAATAAGTGTTGTTCTAAGTGTGGTTATGAGCATAAAATGTTCAAGTGTCCAGCATTTGGCAAAAAATGTGCCAAGTGTAATAGTTTAAATCATTTTGCAAAAATGTGCAAAAATAAAAAAGTTAATAATATTGTCATGAGTGATAGTGATAACCTATTTTTGGGTGAAATTAATGTGATTTCTGAAAAAAGTCATGGTAAGCAGTGGTGCACTGACATGTTAGTAAAAAATAAGTTAGTTACTTTTAAAATTGATACAGGAGCAGAAGTAAATATAATTACAAAAGAAATATTTGATGAAATCCAAGATGAAAGTTCATTAGAGAGTACTAATACTAAATTGACTTCATATACAGGTCAACAATTAAAGATTTTTGGTAAATGTTATTTACAAGTAAAATATAAAAAAGAAAATAAGGTTGTAGAATTTTACATAGTAGAAGCTAAAGCTCCTTGTATTCTAGGTTTGTCAACGTCAGTTGATTTAAATTTAATTAAAAAGGTTGATAATGTAAAAAGTAATGCATTAGGTGAGGTTAGGTCAAATAGAGAAAATTCAGTAAAAGATAATATTGAAACTTCTTTGTCTGTATTAGATAAATACAAAGATTTATTTAGTGGAATAGGGTGTATTCAAGGAGAATATGACATAAAACTTTCTAAAAATGCAGTACCAAAAATTCATGCATGCCGTAAGGTGCCAATAGCTATTAAACCGAAACTTAAAATAAAATTAGACAGTTTAGAAAAGTTAGGAATAATTAAAAAAATAAATAAGCCAACAGAGTGGGTTAACTCGTTAGTGATAGTTAACAAACCAAATGGGGAAATGAGACTGTGCATTGATCCGAAAGATCTAAATGAGGCGATAATGCGACCTCACTTCCAAATTCCTACTTTTGAAGAGATATCTGCTAAGTTGAATGGAGCCAAAATATTTAGCACTTTAGATACAAAAAATGGATTTTGGCAAATTAAATTATCCGAGAGATCGTCTGATCTATGCACATTCAATACTCCTTTTGGGCGTTACAAATTTTTAAGATTGCCTTATGGACTTTGTTCTGCTTCTGAAGTTTTCCAACAAAAAATGAAACAGATGTTAGAAGACATAGAAGGTGTTGAAGTGTATATTGATGATATAATTATATGGGGAAACACACAAAAAGAACACGATGATAGACTAAATGTAGTGTTAAACAAGTTGAGATTAGAAAATGTAAAATTAAATTTTGAGAAATGTAAAATAAGTACAAGTGAAATTTATTATTTAGGACATAAAATATCCAAAAAAGGCATAACCGTAGATGAAAATAAAGTTAAAGCCATTACCGGTATGGAAGCACCTAAAGATAGAAAGTCGTTAGAAAGATTTTTAGGCCTAATCACATATGTCAGTAAATTCATACCAAATGTTTCAGAGTTAACAGAGCCCTTAAGATCAATATTTAAAAAAAATATAGATTTTCAATGGGGTTTTGAACAGCAAGAGGCATTTAACAAACTAAAAAATATACTCACATGCAAGCCCATTTTGCAATTTTTTAACGTTAATGTACCAATAATATTAACTGTAGACAGTTCACAAAATGGGATGGGTGCTGCCATCCTACAAAATAACTTACCAGTAGCCTATGCATCAAAAGCATTAAATGAAACTCAAAAATCTTATGCACAAATTGAGAAAGAATGTCTAGCCATCCTATTCGAATGTGAACGTTTCCACCAGTATGTATTTGGCACACATTTTACAATAGAAACAGATCATAAACCATTAATACCAATATTCAAAAAAAATGTAGAGCATTGTCCTCCTCGCTTACAGCGAATGAGAATAAAATTACAACAATACAATTTTAATTTAGTATATAAGAGAGGTAAACAACTAGTAATTGCAGATACACTCTCTAGAGCATATGATGCTACTGATAAGACAGATTTAGAATTAGATAGTAAAGAAATTGAAGCACATGTTAGTTTAATAGAAAGTAATATTAATATAAGCAGTTGTCAACTTAATAGAATTAAAAACATTGTCAAAAATGACAATGAAATGAAAATATTAAAAAACTTCATAATGGGAAATAATTGGCCTAGTCATAAAAAGCAAATTCCAGATATTATTAAACCATATTGGAATATAAGAGATGAATTGACTATTTGTAAAGGATTAATTTATAGAGGTTCTGCCATTGTTATTCCTTTAAATTTAAGAACTGAAATGTTGAAAAAATTGCATATAACTCACTTAGGTATAACAAAAACACAATTAAGAGCAAGGCATGTAATTTTCTGGCCCTATATCAATAAAAGTATAGAGGACATGATAGGAAAATGTGAACCATGTATAAAGTATGCAAAAAATTATTGTAAAGAACCTTTATTGCAACATAGTGTACCTAACCTACCCTGGCTACATACCCTAATCTACATATTAGTTGTAGATTATTTCTCAAAATATCCAGAAATACAATTGTTAGAAAATATATCTAGTTCCCACATTGTAAACTGCCTAAAGAAAATTTTCAGCAGGCATGGTATTCCAAGAACATTAGTTACAGCTAATGATTCTTGTTTCATAGGGGAATTATTTAAACAATTTGCAAGACAATGGGAATTTAAACACACTATAACCAGTCCTCACTTCTCATAATCCAATGGGATGGTAGAGCGGGCTATACAAAATATAAAAAATATTTTAAAAAAGACAAAAATTGATAACACAGATTTTGATTTAGCATTATTAGAATATAGAAACACTCCAATATCTGATAATTTACCATCACCTGCAAAAATTCTCTTTAGTAGGCAGTTAAGATCAATAATACCTTGTAATGAAAACCTATTAAAGCCTAAAGTATGTAAGGCAGTAAGACAAAGCTTAGTTCTTAGGCAAAAAATACAAAAAAGATATTACGATAAAAAAACAAAACCCTTGTCAAAATTAAAAAATAATGAGCCAGTACTAATGAAACATAAAAACAACTGGATTAAGTCAAAAATTTTAAACAAACGTAAAGAGCCTAGATCTTACAATTTAGTAAATCTTGAAAATAATAGAGTGTATAGAAGAAACAGAAGGCATATTCGTCCCTTTCCAGCAAAAGTACATTTAAATGGTTGGCAGGCAGATGATTATTTAATAGAAACACATAATACTCCAAATACTAAGATGTCGCCTAAAAAATTACAAAATAGGCCTACACCTGTCACCTCAAACCAATCTGAATACATAACAAGATTTGGGAGGATTGTCAGACCACCTGAAAGGTTAAATGTATAAAGTTCATATTTTAGTTTATTATTTAGTTTTTATTTACAATTTAATGGATTTAAAGTTGGCAATCCAGTTTAATATTCAGTTTATGTTTATAATTTTAAGTTTTTAAGTTAGATTAAGTTTGTAGATCAAATGTTTAAGAACATGAAGGAATTGTTATTTTTTGTAAAATGGGAGATGTAATAGATAAGCTTGTTCCTAAGTAAACAGATGCGGCACAAGCAGACAGAATAAATCGAGACATCAACCGAAGAACACGTTTATTATTTCAGTGCCCAGACCTGACATGACATATTGTACCATCTGTAATATAATTTCAGTATACAATTGTATATCTTTAAATAAAAGGGTGGGTGGTCATAGTTAATTAAGGAAGGGCTTGTGTTTATAAATTGTGATACTGCATTTAATGGCATGTAATTTTATTTAAGCTATTTTCATTTTTAATAACAATGATATGATTTAAAATTGTTTTCTTTATAAAGACACATTATAAATTGTATTTTGTTTTCAAAATTTCTTGAAAAGATATGTAAATAAATTACTCTTAGACTTAACCCTGTGTCATTGGGACTGAGTAATACCATATTAAATTACACATTTAACAGGCATTATTTCCCTTGATGAGCTCGCTCTCAAAATGTAAGCAATTTAGTGCGATATTTTGGATTTTTTAATTGAAACGCATTGAGAGCAAACTTAAGTTTAGCTACCACCACTCCCTCTTCGATAACGTAAAAATATATTATACTTACTGACACGGCAATGCTTCGCTATTGCATAATTATTTTGGTGAAATAAATGCGACAAATAATGTTAATTTTGTGTGTTATAAGGATTTGAATCGTAGGCTCTAAACCATGTCATTTATACCACTTCATAGCTGTACACCATTTACATGTCGTCATAGGACCTAGTTCAACTGTTTTGTCTTTGGGATAATCGGTGTTGCAGTTGTAGTGAAACCCTGACATTGATTTTTCAGGCCATGGAAGCACCTTCATGTGACATCTTTTAGAACTGTATTTTTGAAAGGCAGCCATTTTGACCTGGAGATTTTGTTCACTGTACTTTTTGGAAGCCTTACGACGCACGGCAGGATTTTTTTTATTGTATCTTTTGACAGCCTCGCGACTTACGGTATCTTTTGACAGACTCCCTATGTAATTTAGCACGATTAATATTAGAAAAACGTTTTCGCCGTTTTTCCCACGTTTCTGGGTGGTTTGAACAATGAAACAATGATACTCAACAGTATCAGATGACAAACACGGTTCTGTTGACGGAGACTGAGCGTTCTGGAGATCATTGTCTGAAAGCTACCCAATTTCCCCAATATTATCCTCCAAAATATAATAGGGAACGGGATTGTCAGGAATAGAAGGGTTTAGAGGAATGAGAACATCAAAATGATAAGCCCAACTGATGCACCAGTGCCTTGTGGTCAGTGAGTAGGAAAGTGAAAGTGAGGGAGGGGCGGGAGGGGCAAGGTGCAGTTATTTGTGCCAGGTTTCTTGTTTCAAGGCTATATACATTTTAATAAATCGTGATCAGTCTGTAGGCAACAAAATAAAAAATCCAATTTACCAATATTTTAAACACTTCAAAAACATTTCGTAAGCCTTATAACCGTAAAATATTCTGTTTAATTGGAATATCTATCTCATAAATAGTATATATTGTTTGAGATTTCACCATGGTTAGACAAATCGTTCATTAGATATGGTGCTAAAAATATAGATCGGGGCAGCAAAATATATAGATAGATGACCCGATCCGGATTTGCATGGATCGATAGAGAAATCAAAGTTAAATGTATATCAACCAAAAAATATATCAATAAATATATTATACTATATATTTTTGTCTAGATTTTTAGTAACTTTGACCCCAAAACCCCCTAAAATTTCGAATTTTTTTAAAGACTTTCTTAGCAAGCACCTATCCTAGAGGAAGCTATATTCCAAATTTCATTCCAATCCGTTCAGTAGTTTTAGATTTAGTAACTTTGATCCCCAACTCCCAACCCTGAAATTTCAAATTTGTTTAAACCTTTTCTTAGCCAGCACCTACGGCGCTAGCTGAAGCTACATACCAAATTTCATTCCAATCCGTTCA
>JAGFPH010000170.1:794977-894135 GCA_018207615.1 Philaenus spumarius | reverse complement strand
ACGGCGCTAGCTGAAGCTACATACCAAATTTCATTCCAATCCGTTCAACAGTTTTAGAGAAATCGTGATTTAGTAACTTTGATCCCCAAATTCCCCCCTAAAATTTCAAATTTTGAAACCCTTTCTTAGCGAGCACCTATGGCCCTAGAGGAAGCTACATACCATTTCGTTCCAATCCGTTAGGTAGTTTTGGAGAGCTCGTGATTTAGTAAATTTGACCCACCAAACCCCCCTAAGATTTCGAATATTTTCAAACCCTTTCTTAGTGAGCACATATGGCCTTAGAGGAAGCTACATACCAAATTTCATTTCAATCCGTTCGGTAGTTTTTGAGAAATCGTGATGAGTGAGTCAGTGAGTGAGTGGTATTTCGCTTTTATATATACAAGATTACTCGCTTTACTAAGCAAAGTAAATAATGCAAACCATGATGGCGAAGTTAGTGTGTAATAAATTAAACATTTATTACAAAAACATGTTTATGGAAGCTTACGTGACATACAGAGCTTGGATCCGGCTTTTTGCATTTGTATAAAACATCCATTTGCTAATCCCGCACTCTCAGAGGCACGACTTTGGGAGGATTTGTAGTTTTACATATTTTAGGAGCAACCACTTACTGATCTATTATCGCCTCTCTAACCAAATCAAAGTCTGATTATTAAATATTCATGGATGTACAGTTTGAGATTAACCTTTACTGGTGTTTCATGTTAGATGTATGTGGTCAGTATAAAGACTAAAGTGCAATTAGATTTCATCTCTACTTGAGGGAAAACTCGGAAGTTTCCCTTGCAAAAAAATAGTAACTCAGTATAAAATATATTTTACAATTAAATCTGATCCATATCATATCACTCTTATTATATACTAGTGTGTTTGTGGTGAACTTAATAAATAACACTAATTCCCTGTTATTATTTTTAAGTACCCTATCTATATATTAATTTAAAAGATTTTTTTGTAATCCGAGTGAGATCTCGAGTTTGACTGCAATTGGTACCAAATTAAAGGTAATTGTCTGTATATTTGCCCATTTTGCTTGGATTTCAGTTATTACCCCACTAAATTTTCTAAAAACGGAAATTAAAATCTCTTATGACAATTTAACATGGGATTAAATTGTAAGCCTATTCCGAGTGATATCTGGAGTTCTATTGGACCGATTGACATGCGGTTTGTGTTAAATGAAAGGTAATTAACTCTATATTTTATTATTTGCCTTAACATTTTACGATTCCTTCATGTAATATTTTTAAAATGGAATTTAAAATATTTTCTATTCATTAACGCTGTATTTACTGATCAACTGAATATAATAGCACAGAACAGCTGATTATAACAGTTCATGTTTCATTATCATCTGGAGTTATATTGAACATACGAGTATATAATAGCACAGATCAGCTGATTATTACAGCAATCTTATATTCTTAAATGAGCAATAATTGTATGTTTTTGCAGAATTTAATTTCGAAAGCGGCTCTAAGGATTCCCTTGTAATTTGGTACATAAGTTATTTGTTACCCAAAAAGTCAGTTGGACTTATTGAAAATTACCGGAAAACTCGTTTTCTACATCTTTTTCTCAAATTAAAAAGTAAAATTTGTCCATTTAAAATACACAGCACAGCTGATGCATAAATGTTTTCAATGCCAGTACCATAATCAGATGTTTCCTTTAAAGTTGTGTGGTAGGCCTAATGTGTATCAATAGTTACCATATCAACTAATAAATATCACTAGGGGAGACCCCTGCGTGCTCCGCACGCCAACCCCCGGTGCGACCTTCTAAAAACATATGTTATGTTTTATTTATAATAAAAGTGTAGGATTAATAATAACCTCAAAACTAAGATGGTAAATAATGTTAAATGTTCAAATCAAATTATTTCTTATATTTTATAACAGCAGTAATAATAAAGGTTAAAAGAACCAGTAAGGCTCAGGTCTACACTTAATCAAAAACCTAACAAAAAAGTTATAAATAATAACCTCAAAACTAAGATGGTAAATAATGTTAAATGTTCAAAACAAATTAGTTCGTAAATTTTATAATTTGAATAAATAATTCATTTCCTCCCTTATAAAAATCAATATTTACTTCCACAAAGCAGCTGTATTAGTTAGTTTCTTATTATAAACAGCTGTTTTGTATTAACATGTTTTTATAACCTTCTGAATACTGTAATCATCGTTATTTACATCCACGAAATCAGCTGGATTAGTTTGTTTCTTATTATAAACAGCTGTTTTGTATAGAAATGGTTTTTAAATATTTTCCATGTTAATCTTATGGGGAAAACCCGACCTTTGAGATTAGCTCACGCCATTAAGGATAAGAATTTTTGACATCTAAAACCTTATTGCAAAACTACGAAATGAGACGAATTTTTTGAAACCTCAAACATTAAAATTGGTCCAGAAATAAGGGAGGAGTTGTGTTTATAAAAAATGGCTTCACGTATTATAATTATATAAAGAAAGATATAACACAGACGTTAAACAACAACAGCTTCTAAAACTTACCCTTTATTAATTAAGTTGTGAAATGTTATAGGCCTAACCTAAAAAAATCCTATGTGGTATTTACACTCGTTTAGGGTTCGTTAAACTATAAACAAAAAACAATGATAAAATACATTTACAATATTAAAACACAAACCTAACATACTTTGCAGTTTCCACGATGTTTAATACTGTACATTGAGTATGGTTTGTTTATGTTGTAATTTACTTTATTGAAGTAGGTTATGTTTAATTTTGCTGTTGCTTAATATACTTTATTGAAGTAGGTTATGTTTAATTTTGCTGTTCTTTAAATACCTATGATTTTTTGTTTATAGTTAAATAGTTATGGAGGTGAAACGTATAATTGGTAATGGACATTGTCTTTTTATATATGTTTCTTACTTTTTTATGGAACTCAATCGTTCAAATTAAAAGAAATTTACTTAATTAAATCAATCTATTAAATCAGGTAACTAGGCCTACTCCTAACTTGCGAAATATTCGCACGGGTCAGCTAGTAACAATATTAAAAATTAATAACAAATTTTATAGATTGTTTCAAATATTTAAAAGTACTAGTAAGTCCTAATGAAAACATAAATTACATTTATCTATACTAAGTTAGAGGTAATTTGTTAAGTTCTAGAACACCTGGTTTCCATTTATCTTTCGGGGAAATTTTTTCGTTGTTATGTTGCTAAAATCCCCCAAGTGTCATTTAGAATTGATAAAACATAAAAAACACTTTAAAATACACTGTAGTGGTTCATTTGCAGTTTAAGACACTAAATGCAGTTGATCTTAAAACATGTCAAACATTTACCTGATTTCTTTCCTGGTATTGATAATAATATAACATTATACATGAGAAATTATAAAATGCTAGTTTTTTTTAAATTCCAGCTGTTATTTTAAACATATAACCTTCAAATCTGTCTGGATTCAAGTACAAAATCTGTATACATAAATACAACTGCATTATATTGTTAAATAATTTAACTAAATAGTCTACTGACGACGATTTAGAATTTATTTAGGTTAATTTTATAATCTATACTCTATATAGTATATTTTTATAGAATCTATGCTACACTTAAAATAAGACTGCTTATGTCTATTGCAAGACTTGTCCTACGAGAACTATATTGTGCTTGTACTTCCTAATTTTTAATTTTGCTGACATTTTCCACTATTTGTCTCAATAAAGCAAATAATACAAAACGGTTAACGTTTCTTATCAAGTAAGACGAAATGTTAAAACATCCGTTAAACTAAACCGGAAACATAAGCCTAACATAAAAGTTAAAATAATAAAGCAATAATAAGTCCACAAAAACTGAATAACTAAATGCAAACTTAAATGAAAAACACGTCACCACAAAAAACAAGCTCAAACATGGCAAAAAACCACGACTACCAAGGATGCATTTCTTTTTTAATGATTAATTTAATTTTGGTATACTCAATCTAATGTACCAATCTTAGGCCCCGTCCTAGCTGAGTCACTAAAATCGCGCGAGCGACGCGACCGATATCGCTCCTGTCAGCGATGGAAACGGTGTCCACAGTAATAACGAGACATCACCTACGCGATGCCAACGGCTGAGACTGCTGGAGTCTATAGTGTACGGTGAGTTAGTAAACATGTTGTCTGTAGGTAAAAAGCCCAAGTTGTTGTTGCTGTGTAGCTCGACACTGACTTAAGCGTACTTAAAAAGAAAATGTATACGTTTTAATACTAGAACTCCAAACAATGAAATACTTAAAGAGAGGTATTTACTTGGTAAATTCACTGCAACCGCTATTGAAGTCCACAGTCGATTCCACAAACTAAGTTGCTTTTGTACCTCAGATATTACTGACTCGTTCGACATAACAAGAGAGCAATGTTTACTGAACGAAATCGCTGGTTTCGCGCAACCAAAAACAAACATGTTCGTCTTTGGTCGCTTGAACGACCTCCAGCCAGGACAAGCTCATACTTGCCCCTGTGTTTTTTATTTTCGCTGTCTCAGGCGTCGCGTCGGTCGCGTCGGACCCCGGCCTTACGCAAGAAACACTATTCGACGATATCTTGCATTTTGAAGCTCTGATCTTTATCTTTTCTTGGACTGTAAATATCTCAATTAAAATAAGATGTGTTTAAACCCATCACTGGTCTCTCTATTTCAAATGGTCATTTAGTTATTGAATCTAACAGATTTTGCGGGAAATATGAAATGAAAAACATTAGCCTAATACTTTTTTGATCATCATCTAATGTTTTACTGGCTCTTTATGGCGATTCAGCTTGTCCTAGAAAGTTGAATGAAAAGAAAATCACCCCCATTTTTCACCAAATTATTAGATTTTAAAAATAAATTTGCCTTTTTCAAACTGTTCACTTTTTGAGTGGACAATATACATGGTAGCTATTTTTAGTATATCATGGTAGTTTTTTCTTTTAATTTTTTGCTGGATACTGCTGTGCCATAAACTACAATTACAGTAACATCACACTATTGTTTATAACTTTATAAATTGTCAACCAAGTAGCACATTTTGTATACCAAATTACATGTCAACAACTATGTATACCACATTTCAACAAACTAATTGGTTTACATTTTCACTTTTAATTCAATATAATTGTGAAAATTGCATTGACTTTACACATTGGCAATGTTTTAAATACGTCAACGGACTTTCGTAATTTAACTCTATCGTTTGAAACACGAATCTAAAATTCTGAAAAACTAATGGCTGTAAAATACATGTTTGAGGGAAGCAAGCAAAGGTGGGTTTTTACCACAGAAATTCTACTGTTTGGGGATTTAATTTTAAGAAATTCGAGTTTCATGTGTGCAATACCAATTTTTAGGAGGACAAGTGGTTTTAGGTTTAAGGGTAAATAACGGCCCTGGGATCAGATTTTGTAATTTCTTTAATAATAGATCTTTTTATATAGAAGTGGTAAGCTATAAAAATTGCCCTGTATATTATACTCACTACAAACATTCAAATCTAAACACAAATTATACCCACATACTTACTCGCGAACTCAATATTACAATACATTAAGTAAATTATACTAAAAAGTAGAAAATGTCTTACTTATATACGAGTAATTTCAAAATTAAAACAACCTCACAATCCACAATATAAATGCAATTGCAAGAAAGGATGTTCGTTCTATAAGCTCTATTCACTACCTCTAGTAAATTTTAGATTTTAGTTTTATATTTTAATGTTTAATGGTAATGTTACAAATAAATAATATATACACCATTTAGTTTGTAGTTTACAAGCGATGTAAGTTATTACCTTTAAATTCTCTACACATGCGGCAAGAGAGAACGATTGTTTTCAATAAGCGACAGCAAATGATTTCCAGAACGAAGTATTAGAGGGAAATTCGGCCTTAGGGTAAACAAATATTTGAGCAGGGAGTTAGAACCAAGAACGCAATTAAACGTACATCGGTCGCAGCCAGTTGAAGCTCATGTCTGACGCAAGAAGCAATTTTCCTTTAAAGCGGCTCACACATTAAGATGTTATTTCCATAAAGAGGCTGGCGATGCGTGTTGACTCATTAAAATGTGATTTCTTTGAAGCGGCTGGCGAAGCACGTTGGCGCTAATGGCTAACCCATTATTATGTAATTTCCATGAAAATGGAGTTTCCATAATATTCCATTAGGGCACAAGATGCGCTGCCACAGCCCCTTCGTAGTAATTGCACTTTTAAATGTGGCATAGTAGTAAATATTGTGTCTTATTTCAAAAACAGCAGAACGTCAAACGGTGCTTAAAATATAAATTTGATTCTTGCCTCGCGACAACTTTTTGGTTTCAAAATGAAATTCATATTTAAAATATATATTTAAATATACATGAACAAATAAAAAAAATCTAATCGGCATTTCATATTTATTTTTGTCACAACTCAGATGGCAACTCTCAGGAGTTATAGTTTCGTTTTTGTTGATATTGTATGTTGTTATTACAACAATTTCAGACTTTGTGTGAACACAACACAAAATTACTTAAGAAAATTACTTTAAGATTACTTCATTACTAAATTAGTTCGACATTTAGAGGTGTTATAGTAGTTCTCGTTTGAAGAATGTAGTCGACGATGCTTAGTTGATTAATTAAACTTTAGAAACCCCTGTATTCGAAATAAAAGAAATCTGTAAAAATACAAGACGTAAGAAAACTTCTATTGAATATTAATTCAGAAAGGACCACAGTTGATAACGTGAAATCAAATAAAATTATAAATTATACCAAATCTAAAAACTGATAAAAGTATGAAGATTTGTAAAGGAGAAAATGCTCTAAACTGTGAAATCTTAGAATTGTTGGCAATTGAAAAAAGTAAGTATTTATCATTTTTACTCAAATCTATCCATTATTATTTGACACCATTACGATGTGGTCAATGTGAATTCTTTGGTACAAGCAAATAGAAATATATTACTTCAGCTCATTGTAGGTTTCGAACAACTTATTTTTAACCAGACACGCCTGGTGACAAAGTCATTCGCTGATGGTTTTGTCATTTTTAAGATACGGTAATATAAACTAATTCGCAGATTGTCACGCGTGTAGAGAATAAAATATAAATACTCTAAATGTGAAAGAATAACATGCACTGTATTTCAGAATGTCGTTTTTTTTTCAAAGAAACTACTATATTTTCAACGACAAAGTCGCCAACTTCAGTGCTTGTGCATCACTGAAGAAGGCGACTTTACCATTGAAACACGTTTGAGTTAATAAACGTATTAGTTGTGAGCTTTTGTGTTCAAAGTTTATTCTATCAAGTATATCTTCCCACAAGTCATCAAGCTCCCAACGTTTATTTATTAACAAACAATATAAATATGGTATAGCTTATGTTTCTATTGTAGTGAGTTAAAATAAACGTTGTGAGTCATGACTTTAAATGAAGTTATTTTCTTACCAATAACAATGATAATTAAGATAAGTAAGAACACATTAATCAAGAAAAGAAATTTATAAGAGGCTGCTTCCGCTTTGCGCAGGTCAAATAAATCACTTCGTTCCAGGAGAGGACGTACACTTCAAAATATGGAACAAAAGAAAAGAAATATTAACTACGAATAAATAAAAGCTATCAAAATATATGTGCTTTATGTAAAAATGTAATTTTATGAAGAATGTATTTGGTTTCATACGTTACTACATTAAAGCCATTAGTTTATCGACTTGATATTTTATATTAAATATAAATTGAACAACACCAATACGGCATGTGTGACTGTCGGAAATATAAATTATCTTAAAGGCAATTATAAACTTAACTTACTTAGCCTAACTTTATTAGTTGTAAATTACTAATTTGCTCCCCTACTCGCGCTTTTTAAGCGAAATAAACTATCGCAGCATATATTTTATTACATTGATGATTTAGTTCTTACTACAGTAGCCTGTTTTATATCTTTGTCCAATATTTAGTCAAAATTTATTTTCAAAACTAACCACTTGTATCTAGGTCTAACCTTAAAATCAAATACTAAGCTTTTATTTCTTCAAAAATATAAACAGCAAACGTTTATTTTAAATGTTATGCACATCTGTCGTAAGCTAATAATATTTGTTGACCATTATTATGGAAATTACAGTTGAACCAGTGTTTTTAAATTGTAGAACTTAGGTTTTTCTTATAGTTTTAATGTCTATTTTCCACTGAACTGATTTTAATAAATTTTTTCCTTTAAAAAAGTATTTTTTTAAATAATTGTCAAATGTCCGACTAGAAGGTGCAACAATAGCTACATTTGCAGATAAGACAACTATACTCGTCACTGGAAACAAAATTGAAAAAGTAACTAGCAAACTTCAAAGAGCAGCTAATGCAAAGTGCAAATTTACAAAAAAAAATGGCGTATTCGACTAAATGGAACAAAATCAACAAACATAAATAATCAACAAGCTAATGTAACATCTGAAAATAATAATTAATACAGTCTCGATCCCACATGCAAATACAGGGCAGTATTTGGGAATGACTCTTGACACCAGACCCAAGTGGAAACAGCATGTTAAAACGAAAAAACAAGAGATAAACATCAAATTTAGAACAATTTACTGGATCTTATCGAGAAATTGCTGTTACATAGGCAAGTGCTGAAGCCGGTCTGGTCTGTAGGGATTCAACTCTGGGGTTGTTCAGAAAAAAGGATTATTAATATGATACAAAGATTTCAAAATTAAGTGCTTCGTTGCATAGTTAACGGTCCGTGGTTTGTGAGAAACGACAACTTGCACAGGGATCTCAAAGTTAAACTGGTCAACGAAGGAATAAAAAAAAACACGTAGCGAAGCATGGGCAACGAATCTCTCAGCACGTGAATCCTGAGATGCGAAATCTCCTGGACACTAGTATGTGATTTAGAAGACTGCGCTGAAAGAAGCCACTGGATTTAATTAATTCATGTTAATGGGGTGAAACCAATGGGTTATATCCCTTAAAGTGTAAAATCTGATAGTTAAATAACTAGATGAGTAAATACCCTCAGTTGTAACATTATGTCAATAAACAAAATGTCCTACTTTTAGAAAGAAAGAAAAACTCTGGAAACTATTGTGGAACCTGTCTTAGACGTTTTTAATTTGTAATCAGAAAATTCGGTAAAATTAAAATAAAACTCTGTAACCTGAAAATAAGCTACGGTACAAATATTCTAGTTGAACCAAAATAAACGAAAACGTGACTACAATGCACTATGACACCTGTTATCTACCATGCATACCTTGGTTTAATCATAAAACTGTTTATACCTAATCTGAGACTTATTGGAGTGCGCGTGGAATTAGTTACATGTTGAATGTCTGCTGTGTTGAATTCACAAAATAAAATTAATTTAATAAAAGTCTGAAAATATGTTAGAGAAATTACAGAACAGATAATATATTACGTTTCTTGTAATATTTACAATAATATCGCAAAATAGGACCAAGAGAATAATGCTTCGAAGATGCTTTTTTACATAGGTAACGGATCAACCCATACTCAAAATTCAATGAAAACTTCCCAGAACATTAATGTTAATTTATAAAGGAGAACTTGCCACAATTAATAAGTATGAATCTTTGTAGATTCCCTACTGCAGAATAATAATGTTACTATACTAATAGAAATTAATACTTTCTGTTTGTATGTGCTATCAAAACATATTGCAAGGACATTCTTTTTACATAATTTGTGTTCATTATATAAATTCTCTAAAGTGGTTGCACATCTAATTTACCTAAAATAGTTAATCGCCAGGAAAACGATGATCTAAACCACAATACACTTTTAACCTACCTTTATTAACCTTTAATTTTGCTAATTTTACAGAGACAAACTATAATTTGTACTTTTTGATAATTAATTATAGTTACATTTTAAATAACACATATAACTTGAAACAATTCACTAGGATTTACAAGTTGACACCTTACTTGTACCTTACTGAAACAAAATGTCATTTCACCAAAATAAACAGTTGTGGGATAGGTGTCGGAATTTAGCTATTTCCTTTATTTATTCAAAAGTGTTGTTAGAAGCTCGTGGAGAGAAATAATTGAAATTTTACGAAAAACTTTGTCATTGTTTTGATCCAACTGATTCATATTCGATAATTATATTTTACAATTGTTTTTACAGCTACTGGCAGGATTATAACGATCAGTCAACGCACTCACTATGAAAACAAATGGTGGAGGATAACGAAAAAGAACTCATTTTGAACAAATTTTGCCCGTCACATACCACACGTATTCGAGTTTTGATAAAAATTTTAAACCTTTAATTGTATGCAATAAAGGCACATACATGGATGCCGCTGAGAAATACGAAATATACAAGGCATTTAAATTAAAAGATGAACTATTAAATGACCGGCTGAACTTCAAATCCAATAGGCTTTATGATACTGCGATAAGCGTTGACAATAAGATTACTTGAATCAACAGTTCAGTAGTTGGTCAACCTTCCAACGGTGCGCACCGATTCCTCGCTTTATATATGTTTTTGTTAAATGACATGTGTGTTTGTGTTTGTGAAATGTTTTTAATGTAATATATGACGACCTGATCTTCAGAGAAGCCAGACGATGGAACATAGATTCCGAAACGCGTTGCAATAATATATAAAGGAAGTCACACGACGGAAATACGAAGGTAAATATAATAATTTTTACTTTAAGTAGTGACTTGGATACCGATACACAATGTTCAAACTCATTTTGAGATAAAATAAATATTTTATAAATATTAGTGCAAGAATATTCCTCCAGAAAAGTATATGTGAGGACAAACAAATTGGTCGGAAAAGAAATGGATGGAGAATGCAAAGGAGACTTACTAAATGTGCCCTAAGGGAAGCCTTGTACTTCGTGGGCACTTTCTTTTTTTCATTGAATTGAATTTCCAACCTTCAATTTCTCTCTTAGAGATACTTGTGTTATGTTTACAAGTATTACACTAGGTAGTTTTTGCACTCTGCTATTCGTTTTATAAAATTATTTAAAGATGTATTTACATTTATTTTTAATTTGTCTTATCGTCTAATTTTGCTTTACGAATAAAATAAAATCGTAATCTAATTAGTAAAAATTTTAACTATAAGAAATAAAGTTTGAGGACGTTTTCTTCATGTAGGCCTACATATAAGTAAATTAGTGACTTGCTTAGGAAAATGCGAAACATAGCAACAAGAAACCAATCATAGTGAGAAACAAATAACAATTTAGTACTTACTGTACACTACAATAGTTTTTATTTGATCTAACCAATTTCAATATTCATTGGATAAATTCAAATTTATACATAGCATTTGCATTGCTAAACATTACTGTACACATCTAATTGAACTTTTCATATGTATTTTAACATTATAACACAGTATTAGTACTAGTACATGTTAGTTTTCTGTACCATATTAAAATTATTATATAACTTAATTTTCTTTTACTAAAGCTTGCTATTTAATTAATGTTACTAAAGATGCACAAATAAATTATTATTAATTTAAATTAAATTTAAAAGGTCATCATTTTCTTTCCCTCCGTATTATAGTTTTTTTTTTTCGATTTCCAGAGTAGGCTGGAATAAATCAAGCCTAATGTATATAATAGAATTACTAAGTGTCCAAACTTCAACATCATACTTCAACTAACTAATTTAATTATCCTGTCTCCAAGATAGTGATTTTGTATTACAACACTAATGAAGCAATTCTCTTGGTCATTTACTTACTCTACATTGATAAATCATTGACACGCTCTTTCTTCAGGCATCAATCTCATGTCAGTGTCTGCTAAGGGAACCAATAACTCACGAGACTGCATTACTGAATGAGGCTTACAACCAAATAAAAGGAAGATTAGATTGAATCGATTATTTCAGAAACCCCTTAACTGAAATTTTTTTAAATTTTGGGAAACTAAAAAAAACTTCCTAGTAGGCCTACTAAAATAATTTTTACCTTGAAGCTATATGAGGTTTGAACAATTTTAACAGTATTTTCTAATCTGTACTAAGTTATCTTTTCAAAATAAAAAAAAATAAAAAATTAGGGTGTTTTAGCAGTAAACACTTTACTAACGGGATATCTGCAATAAACACTTTTAATAATATCTAGAGTTAGTTAATTAACACGCCATTTTTGTTGTTGTTGTTTTTTTTTTACTATTTTCATGTTTTAAGGACGATAAATGAATCACAAACACATGTCAGATACCTAAATATTTACTTAGAGAGAAAACAAACTAATGTCATAACACTACAAAAATAAAACTTTCAAAACTGAGATTTAGTCACATTCTCCTTTAGGATCTGGAGGATTTTCAGTATCTGTTGTTGGCCACTGCAAAATAGCTTGTAGTGTACTAAGTAAGTTTACTTATATCTTGTAACTTCTTCTTATTTATGGGTACCTGAAACCGAAAAATTTCCTGGGTCCTTTGTACGTATAGACTGTTTAATATTTTCTAAACTTCGTGTTTTAAATCATTTTAGTGTTATTACTTTAAAAAGAAACTGAAGTACAGGTAGGCCTAGAAAGCTTTGTGGAATAATACGTTTAAAACAAAATATTAATGATTTTAAACAAATATGCATGTTGTTTTGCGAAGTGGAACTGCTTTTGAAATGAAAATACTTTTAAAATAAGAAAATAAGACAGGGGACTTAGGTGCAGTTTTGTTATCTTACCTTTCCCAAAGGGTAGGCCACTTGAATTGGTAGTTCTGGAGCTTTGTCAAACTTTGACATCGAAAATGTTGAGCGAGTCAAGCCATCAATGAAGTCGTTCACTATTACTTTAACAGGGGTTGTGGAGCTAAACGTGAACTGCTTGTAAGTCGATATCTTAAAGTGCTCCTTGTCTTTTGTTCACACATGTCTTCCTGAAGTTGCATCAGAAGAAGTAGATTTTTTATAGTGAGTTGGCCACCAGTTTTTAAAACCTAAAATATCTTCCGCCTTAACTTTATGAACTGAAAATCGCCCTCTTTTAGTATCATTTAAAATTAGCTCTCCTTATTGCTGAGGTGTGTAGATTCTGTCTACTTTTCTTATAGTGCGCTTTATACATCCAAAATCCCGGTCACACGGGGAATAAGAGTGACTTCTTACTGGGAAGTTGTAAGTTATGGTTTCAATATAACTGTTGCCACACAAATTCAACAGTCATTACTGTGTGATTCTTGTTCTGACCATAAGGCCCATCACTAAACAAAGTTAAGTGTTTTACATAGTGTCTACAATCTCAGTTTTAATATAATTCAAAAATAGGAACACACTTTGTCAGGTGATTTGTTTACCACTCCCTCATGATAAACATAAATTTTTGTCTGATATGTTCTTACCTTTGTGTGACACATTTGACACATACCCTTGACCCTTAACTCTTGCATTACGTTACGTACAATGTTACGTTTTACCTCTCATTATGAACAATACCTCTTCTTCTCTTTTGTGGTGGTTCTTCATCAGAAGTTTCACACATATTTTAATTACAACACTAACTATCACAAACTACTTTGTAAAATAATATTACAATAGAAAGTAATAATAAACTTCAGCGAAACAAACACACTTTCTAAGTTAGGTACACAACTAACTTAAAAAAAACACACAACAATCAAAATCAAAACATTTATGACAGAAGTAAATAATAGCCATTGCTTCCAACTGATATTTCACCACAAAATAAAATAAAAACAAGTTTATAACTGTTCCAGTTAAGGTGTTTCAAGATCCATTGTAACAAGTTTAGGTGGGCCGTAGATGAGGCATTTCTGAACTAAACGGTGTATTTTTCTTTGTACGATAATATTCTGCAGAAAAGTCATTTTTGTCAAAATTGACAGTTAAGGAGTTTCTGAAATAATCGATTTTTAGGTAAACTAAGACCTTTTTAGGCTAGTTTATAATTAAAATTGTTTTTAAATTTTATACCATAACCAATCTATACATATAACTAATGATTTATCTATCTTATTTTAGTCAAATGAGGTGGTAGTCATCAATAAATCCCTATCGGTAACATATCCAATTTCACATCACTATTTAATAATTACAAATCTTTATAAATTACTACTATTACACTAACTAGGTAAGTTCATATGATTTTGTTCTTTTAAGTCTCCTTTTTGTGGTTATATCTGGAGTAGCTTCCATTTCAGAGTTTTAATGTGAATGAATTATCTGATTGTGTTTTACTGCTTTCTTTCTGAACTCATCGACGACCAGGTTGATGCGCAAGTTACGGTGCAGAGCCTTGGTGTGCACATACCAAGGTGCGTTTATTATCCCAACTTTGTTCTGAAATGTTTGGATCATTTCCAGGTTAGTTTTCTTTGTACACTTCCACAATTCAAATCTGTACATCCAAACAGGCTTGAGTACCTGCTTATGAATTCAAAATTTATTCTCCACTTTTAATTCAGAGTTACGCCCAAGTAACCAGTAAATTATGTTATACTTAATAGTGAGGTATTATTTTTTCTTCTTTCCACTTCAGTTTTGAGTCCATGGTCATACCCAGGTATTTTGCTGTGTTCGCAAATGTTACAATCTGATCATTGATTATCACAGGGAGAGGTGATACTTTCTTATATGTAAAATTATCAATATGTGCGGATTGTTTTTCATTGAATACGCAAGATTTCGGTCCAAATTAATTCAGCGTTCGGTTTAGGCAAGACTGTATTTATTTTAAATTGTTTATTTAACCCGATCTAATTATAAATGAGTATAACAAAGCTCCAGATTATTTTTATTAGTACGGTCTAAGAGACACTCTGTCCATTAGAGGTAAGCTGAGGTCACCACTTGGGAGGATACAAATAAACGTTTACGCGACCACTAAAAACAGAATCAGCCTCGTTGCTTGTTTATTCCATGTTTATTAAGATAAATCAACACTTTTCACGTTAATTTTCTAGTTTTTTTTTTGTGGTTGCTATTATTTATATTTTTGGCGCCAGTGAGGTGTTTAATTGAATTTGGTAAGTTCAAAAATAACCAAAGTGGCTAAACTATAACCTCAATTGTTTGTGTTTTCTTTCTCTCGTATAATGTCTACAATATTTGTCTGCCGCTGTTATGGCTGCGTTTTTACACACAGTTTAATTACTTCTTTTAAAATGTAATAAATATCCACTTTATATGGTCTTGCTATCCTACATAAATACATTTGTTGATCGGTACTAAATTATTGTGTTTTTTTTTTAGAATGGTATTGTACACCGACAATGTATATATAAGGAAGTACAGCTTGAGAATTCCTAAACATTTCCTCAACTGAAAGGAAGGAAAATTTTAATTGAATGCTCACATGGGCAGATATAACAACATAAATCTTTAAAAGTGGCATGCTCGTTTGTGTGAACCAAAAGCATGGTAAGGGATGCATTTATTTATAACAGATATTCCAGCTAGAAAAATATACAATGCCAGGCCCTTTCCTTACATTTCACCCAACAGCAACATGGAGTGACGTCATGCAACAGTACACTCCTACCCTTCTTAATGTCGCAAACGTTTTATGGCACAACTCCTACCGGTTCTGAAAGGAGGACAGATTTAGCTGCAGACTGATTCTATTAAATAATATTTAGAGCTAAGCCTATATCAATTCTTGACATTTTTAAATCCACCTTCTCTAACCATGTACTTTATAGATACTACTATTCTCAAAATTAATAAATATTTAGAATAATATTAATAGTATTAAGTAACGTAAGAACCCAAAACAATATAATAAATGTCGACATTTATTTATTAATTCAAAGACGAAAAAGTTTTCCGAGCAATAAAACTCACACCAAGAGCTCGAATCTCGTGATACAAAATGTATCTCCTCTTTCCAAACGAACACAAATTATTAAAGAACTTTGCTTTCCCAATCTATACTCTTGAAATGTTAAGCTTATTAACAAAATGTAAGCTAAACCCAAAGTGCAATTATTTACTAATGAAATTGTATGAGACTTAAACTAGAGCACCTTAGTAATTTATAAAGAAGGAAACTTTGCGAGTGCTCAGAGAAGAAGTGGAATAAATTCTTGACGTTGCATTACTGGGAGGGTGGAGTAGGAAAGAATTTCTAATGGAATTACAATACTTGAAGTATCAGTATTTTAAATTGGTGGAAACGATTACAATGGAATTAAATATATTTAAGTAGCAATTATTTATTATAACAGCAAAACTTCAACCCTTTTATGTAAAATATCATATATTCAATATTAAATTGTACATATTTCAGCATTTTTTATTTATTTTTACGTTAGTGGATTTATTAAAGTAAACTCGGATTTTAAATCTTGAATTATTTTTCTATATGAACTTAGCGGGTGTATGTTTATTTTTACTGGTATTTTACAAGAAGATTGTTACCCCAACTTTAAAAAACCGCAATTTAATTGTTTTAATGCAAAAAGTAATACTTCACTCATGCAAAATATTAATGGACCAAGGAGAAGACTCTTGGCTAGCGTAATCAGCTCAAGAGTGCTGTACGCGGCACCTCCCCACGGGAAGCACGGTGAAGTGGGATACTACCTAGCCCAAGCTTTGTGGGGCCATGGATGTTTTGGCAGTTATCTGAAAAGATGTCACGTCATACAAGTGGAAACATGCAAATAGTGCAGTAATCAGTCGGATGATGCGAGACATACGTTATTTGAATGTGAAGGGTGGATTGGCAGAATTTGTGCGACGAAGTAGAAAAAAATATTACGCCAGATAGCATTATCATATGCTGAAATCGGAGGGAACGTGAAGGAATATAGACAACTTCATTACTATTGTTATGAAGAGAAAGCAAGAAGACGGGCGAAGTCCCCTAATATTTAAATCAATAATTAGCAAGGGCTAGATGAATGCCAATGAAGGCCTTGTCGTATGTGATGGGTAGTTCCGCATGACATCTATGCCTTGAGAAACAAGAGGTTAGGGTTTAGTGGGTAAAACTGATGAACCGGAAGTCCCACACACCGGAAGATTTAACTCCTGATGGTGCCTAATGCATTCCCCCTCTTAATAAAAAATAATAATTCACTCATAAATAGTAATATAGACATTTAACTCTACTTTGTTAACTCTAGACTTTTTTGTTAAAGGTAAAAAACCTAAAAGGTCATTAACTCCTGTGACTTTATAAGATAATAGCGATAAGGAAACAGTTCAATTGTAGACATTTTATTAATGCCACGAACAAATTTCATTGTCCAAAGTTTCATCCGGATCTGTAAAGTGTTGTGATTTATTCCAAATATTCCTTATTATTTAGACGAAATTTAATCTTCTTAAAAAACTTGGTATTATTTTTTTAGACCCATATATAATTTAATTGAACAAACACAGGAGTTGATTCACTCTTTTAATGTAAGAACAAAGCTACTTTTTCTAGGTATGTCGTAAAACTAACACCACTGGAACTTATGATCATAATATGTCATGGATTTACTCCAGCGGATCACAATGAGTATTGCTGCTATTGCAATAGCATTGTCTGTTGTTGTTTAATCAAGCTGTGTAAAGATCAATTAAATGGTATTATGGGACACTATTTCCGCTCAGATAGAATTAGCCATGAAATCTGACCAGCCTAACGGACGTTGCAAATGAAATTTATAAAAGCTTTCAACGACCTGCATCAACTGACGAGGTAGTATTTAAAGCCCAATTGCAGTAACAAATAACGAAAATCGAGGACGACTATTCCATCTAGTATTACAATCACCACAAAGAAGAAGAAAGGTATTGGCTAGATATGAGTGAGGCTTGTAAATTATGGATATTGGAATTATTTCAGTTATTATAGGAAATGCTTATTCATATCCCCTGCTGCTTGACAACTACGCAACTATTTTATCAATTGAACTATTTTCCCATTAACCAATCCACTATTGCCTGAGTAAGGTCTTCCTACCTACAACCCTCTGGCTTGCCATCGCCAGATCATTTTACATTAAACTTTGTTTATTAGCAAATCTTTTGACTTTGATCAGTCTTTATCAGACTTGTCGGTAATTTCTCGATTGTCATAGTCGTCATACTTTCCTTATGCACAGGCCTAAGAACAATGCAAAACGAGATGAAATGTGTTTAATATTTTACTACAACATTGCTATTGCTTGTGAAATGTTTCTATTAGTCCGCAATAATTACGTACTATTTTATATTATTCATGTTATAATATAATATATTTATGAGAATCTAAAACAGTGGTACCCAACTTTCCAGCCGTAAGCCATACTGATTACTCCAGTAAGTTCCAAGGTTCAACATCGTTTTAATTTTCCTGCTATCTATAAATTCTAGACTAGTCGTCGAGTACCTGAGTTGAGCGAACATAAGCTTGCTAAATTTGCTAGTTGACTAGTTCAATTACTATTCTGCACTAACTGTCCTTTATTTTTACGACCGCAATACTAGACGACTCCTGGTTGCCACAAGCGGAAATATTTAGTGGTAGTATCCTCTATAGTTAACAGATAGCGCCAGCAGCACTTTCGAAAGCGCAGTAACAAACATTCGTGAATAATCTCGTTGTTCGGAAAAAGTTCTCACTCTAAAACCAGTGAGGTTTTGGACGGGCCTTGAAGTTCCGAGGATGGTTTGTCACGGGGAGCGCTTCACGTCGAACATGACTGTCGGTCGGGCTGCGGGTAGCGATTTCTTCTAGCTCTAATTCATTGTTCTATCTGTTTCAGTCAGCTCTTCACTTCTGAACTAGAGACGGGCCTTCACCGTAGCTCCGGGATCCCTCTGCCAGTGATGTTTAGGTACGGGTCATGGTATTCGGCTGTCGGACCGGTTTCGGGGAATAATTTTCTCACTCTTTCTTCTATTTCAGCCTGACTTCTCACTCGTTCTGGGATCGTGCCTTCATCGGAGCTCCGGGACTTCCAGTATGCCAGAGATGTTTTAGACATGGATCTTGGAATTCCGTTGATGGCTGGTCTCGAGTAGAGACATCTTCATGCCGCCACCGCCATACCATTAACTACGATTTTCTGTAATGTTCCAGATTGACTCTTACAGTCATTAGGGATATTCCCTAGACGCTGTTACACCTCCCCTGTTGTTAGCAGTTTGAGGAGAGGGGATGGTTTAGTGGGTAGTGGGTCCGTACGGCAGCGGATCGAGTCCCACGGTACCTTCTCTTGGCCGAGAGATCTGCGTAAGAGCATTCCATCCTCTAAAAAAAAGAGAGGAAAAAACAGCGAGTCAGTCCCGCTATGGAAGGCGAAGGAAGCGAAACTGTCTGTTGTGAAATAAAGTAGTGTGTAACTCCTTAAAAGTAACAATATATTGATTTCACTTGTTGTTTTTGTGTGTGATTTACTAGTATGGAAAAGAAGCGAAAAATAGACAGTAAATGCAGAATATTCAAAGATCAATTGAACTTTCAATATTTCGAAATTGAATCAAGTAAGAAGGCACTATATTTGATTTGCAATGCAACCATAACCGTTTAACGAATATAACACTAAACGTAGTTATGAAACGAAACATTTTCAAAATTACTTAAAAAATACAGGAAGTTTGCTGACAGAAATATTTGAAACTTTGAAAAGCTGATTGAAATCGCAGCAATCTTCGTCTACGAAACTCAATACTGAGCAAGAGACTACAACTAGTGCTTCGTGTTTCTCTTGAAATTGCAAAACTTGAAAAATCATTCACCGATGGAGAAAATTTCATTTAACCCTAGATGGGTAGTGTACTTCATTTTGAAGTGTGAGAATTACACATTCGTGAACTGCTCTCATCCCCTACACCCTAGTCGATTCCCCTTCTAGCGGTTCCTAGTTGAATCAGTTTCCGCCCAACTGATGAAGTGTGTTGTACAGCGTGTGATTGTTTTTGTGTGAGATCACTAATCCTGGAACATGGACGTCTACTTGACACGTCCCTACCCTTTGTGACATTTCCCCGTGTATAAATAAAATATTTATCTTTAGGCCGTTATTTTACAAGACTATTTTTATATTATTTATTGTTCTTGTTTATTGTTTTATGCCTTATTATTGTTATTTAAAAGAATAATGACGCCACGTCTACTGCACCTCGAGCCGAGGAGCTGCATCCCCTCTTCGAAATGCAAAAAGAAGAGTGGGTGCTTCCACAAGAGGAGTGAAAATGACTCTCCCTCTCTTCCCCAGTTGACGCTTGACACTCAGTCATCATGGCAGATTACGATGTGGAGCTATTAATCAGCTACGAATGACGCAAGAGCGCCCGATCTGAAAGACTCCTCATGTGAAAGATCTGGAGGTAGGAGCGAAAAAGCTCCCACTCGCGAGGACGAGCCTTACGGCTCCCCGTGTGAAAGGTGCCTTAAAGTACCCGTACAACCTTCTACACTCGATTCCATGTTCACCGTGCAATACAGGTCTTACGGAAGAATCGAAATGCTACTACCATTACAGCGAACATCATGTTTATTGTCATGCGGGTTGCGTCAACTGACCCAGCGTAGCATGGGAGTTGATGTTTTTAGCGAGTTTCCAAGGAAAAATGAGCTATTGCAGTGCCCTTATGGTGAGACCCAAGGTCGGGAGTAGCAAATGAGCACCGATCATGGTCCCCAGATTAGATGGTTTTGGGGTGTCATTAAAATTCATATATACATATATATGTATATAAGTGTTCGCACTCTAGCGGCCGCATTTTAAGTCCGATTTGGTCCAAATTTGGTACAAGCGTTGGTTGCCTATGTACCTCAGACGAGTTCGTTAGCCAAAAAAATCCAACAACCGGAAGTACGTTTTTTGACCGGAAATAACTTTTTTAGATTTTTTTAGATGAAATTTTTGGATTTTTTTCTAAAAATATAAATGTAGGATGTTATTCTGCACATTTATTCTGCACATTTTGTTTTTTTACACGACCTTATAGCTCGCTTGGTTCCCCCAAAATCGATCAAAACGTAAAATACCATAAAAGTACCCGGTTCGAAGCCAAGTAGTGCAAACTCGCCAGGCCACGCGAAACAAATAGGAGGAAACAAATTCTACTAATATATTGCGTACACACAGACAGCTGTTCAACGCCTTCGTGAGTAGACCTATTTCCCAAATTGTTGGTTGAAACCCTAAAACATAGGCATATAAACTTAATTTTGTAAATTTGCTCAACTCACGTCAGCGGTTCAGCTGCGTGGTCGAATTATTTAGTTTGATACTATCGATAAGACTGTCGTAAGGATAATATGGCTTATGGGCGCTCTGTACTGCACGGTGAACGTGGAATCGGGTGCAGGGTTAATGATCAAAGAATGCGTAATTGCAGTAGCCGAAGATATGTGCCCCTAAAAGTTAAATTTATTAAAAACTGCCAGTTTTCCAGAAAACACCATGACTTTTAGGGTAGAAGACCCCTCTCCCTCTTACTGAATTACAATATAGTGAATGGCTGTGAAAGTTATCATTCTATGTCGATTTGACAAAACACATGAATGAACTGAATTTGAAATTGCAAGGAGAAAACCAGTTTCTCCTTGATTTATACACTAATATCAATTCATTCCTGCAGAAAATAGTACTGTTTCAATTACAATTACGTAAAAAAAAGTTTCACACATTTTCAAACATGTGAAATATTTAGCCACACTACTGAGACTGAGTTTCCCGCCAAATCGAAGCTTTGATTTGATTTATTAGCCACATTCAGTTACAATAACATTGTTGCGAGTAGACATTTGAGTTTGTCACAGATACAACACACAAATGCTAAAAATATATACAGAATACAATACAATACAAATCAATATACATATAAGACATTCATAACTATATAAACAATTTCACATCAACTATACAGTAAACATAAAACAACTATATAATCTAGTTAAAGCCTAAGGTACTCTTCCATCGAGTAAAATACCCGATTTATAAGGAAAGCCCTAAGTTTATTTTTAGCCTTTAATGCAAGACATTTCATTTATATTGTCCTTTTAACCTGATTGTACAATTTGAGACCAGAATATCGCACCCCATCCTCGAACAACTTTAATCTATGTACTGGGTATTAAGCATTTGCTGTCTCATAGAATATCCATGCTTGTACTGATCGAAACCCATATAATTGTTTTAAAAAAATATCAGGATATTCAGGATGTATATACAGGGAAGAGTTAAAAATTGTAATTTCGTAAAATTATTTCTGCAAGATTGCCTACCTTTAAATTACAAATTATTCTTATAATTCTGTTTTGAATAGAAAAAATGTTTCCCGACTCTACCGAGTTCCCCCAAAGAGCAACACCATATTTTTATCTTAGGTGAGAGTACACATTTGCTAAATATACTGTTTTAATTGTATCCGGACTGGAAATACGTGAAATAGTACGTAGTTCACAACAATATGAATTAAGTTTATTTGAAATAAGGGTAATATGTGATTTCCAGTTTATGTTTTCATCAATTACCACTCCCAGAAATTTGAACGTGTCTGTACTTGGTTCTAAATGATTCATTGAAATTTTGCCTTTTATTTTTGAGTTTTATTTTTATTCAGTTTTAGACCATTTGAGTGCTTTGAAGATAAATTGTGATACTCGTTTCTCAGACTTTGATGTCATTGCGAATGAAATTAAGATTTTTGAAAATCCTTTTGATACTGACATTGAAACCAAAGCCAAGGAACTCAAATTGAAATTATTGATTTAAAATGCAGTGATATAATTAAGAACAAAATATCAAAACTCATCTTTGTGGACACTTTATAAGAGTCTTCCACTGGTACAATTTGATAATTTGCATAAATTTGGGCGGTTTTCTGTTTTTGGTACAACTTACTTGTGTGAGAAAACATTCTCCAAAATGAAGTACACAAAGAATGTTTAAAGATCTAAGTTAACTTATGAGCATCTTAAATCTCTTTGATAATTGGTACAAGTAACATTGGTACACAACTACAAACTATTATCAGTAGAAAATTATAATTACATAAATCTCATTAGTATTTTATATGTTATAATGTTTATAAGTTTATGTATTTATATTTTATAATGTGTATAATGTTAGTGGGATTCATTTAAATTATTTGTTAGTTATTATGCTTAAAATGTCTGGTTAATATACTTGTCACTAAGCTTTACCTAGCAAGTAAATAAATCCGAGTTATTATCATTCTTATCCAACTTATCACAACAACAATAAGCCATTAGCTGTCGCGGGACGGATTGATGACACTGGTCATTCATTAGCTGTCGCGGGCCGGATTGATGACACTGGTCGGCCGTAGTTTGGAAACCCCTGACCTAGAGTAACAAATGTGAGAAAAACCTGCAACGAAATAAGATAACCTATTCTCAAGTTAGAAAATAACAGCTAGTAAGATAAAACTAAATTGCAGTATTTATAATAATATATGTACACCTTGTTTCCGTCTTGCAACTTTTTTTGTAGTATAATACTACGTGCGTTTCAGGAAAACGTTCCCATCTTCAGGTTTTGATAAAAATATTTACTCACATGTGAGCACGTCATATTAAAAACACAACCACATACACACAATGTACAACACGAATCATTGCACTTAAGTTAAAAAGTTTAAAAACACAAAACAAAGTGTAACAATAGTTGGCGTTTGGCCATGTTGTCGATGCACCGGTCACTGGTCGACTAAAAGATTTGCATCCGTTATCTCCTTCATCAATACTATTTTTAGGCCTATAGGTAGATATTGCGGTATTACACAGGCTATTAGATTAAACTTTGTTTTGTGTTTTTAAACTTTTTAACTCAAGTGCAATGATTCGTGTTGTAAATTGTGTGTATGTGTTTTTAATATGACGTGCTCACATGTGAGTAAATATTTTTATCAAAACCTGAAGATGGGAACGTGTTCCTGAAACGCGCGTAGTGTTATACCACAAAAAAAGTTGCAAGACGGAAACAAGGTATATATATATTATTATAAATATACTATAATTTAGTTTTAAACTGTTGCAACTGGAGACATACAAAATGTATGAAGTAAGATAAAGATAGAGAGGATTGGAAAAGAAATGTTTATTCTAAGAGTGATGATTGATTATCCTCAATAGAAATCATTTCCCATTCATTCATTTTAGAAACACCTCTTCATATTTCAGACAAAGTGCTCATTCGTTAGAAACATCAAATAAGCTCCGTGACTACTTTCGTCTAACTCGTATATATTATATAGAATTAACTACAATGACAAGAATATCAACAATACTTCCTCACCTGCAAAGAGTCTACTAATTTATATTTCCTAAAATTAGACGCATTACAGTAAAAGGTTTATAGGCCTATAAAGTTACTCATAAACGTATTGAACTAATGAAAGTTTCCAGTCGCTATGATTGTAACAATACGTTACTTTTACAAAAGTATGGTTTTAAATGTACTGATTATATGATTCAAATTAATATAATAATATAAGTCTTCTATTACAACCTAAAAATGTATACATGATTACATACTTTCCTAAATTATATAATATCTGAGATATATTTCAATACTATAATATGTCACACGATTCTATTTATTCATTATTTAAAGCCGTCATTGACTCAATACTATTACAATTTAAGTATTATAGAACGGAGCATGTACATTTTACGACTTACATCCACCGTGTGTGCTTAACTATCTTCACAGCTGGTTTTACTTGATGTTCTTTGTGTAATAAAATACCTCGTACAGAGCGTAGCACTTTATAATGCTGTAAAAATGGCAGCTTTTACCTACTGCATCCGTCAAGTATAAAACTCCTCTGTGTCTGAACACTGCAGAACTTTTCTATTCTTCGTCAAAGTCAACTTAGATATGTAAAACAGAAAAGAAAGATTTAAAAATAAAATAATTACTTCCCATGCTATCATTACGAAGTTGATACTCTTTTAGAGTTCGTTTATGCGGAGGCTTGGTCAGTTTAAGACTCTCATAGCCCGAAACGCTTTCCCTACAATTGAACAGTGAATATAAAACTATCTGCAAGCATAAGGTTAAACGCTGTTACATAAAAAATTAACTATAATAGAAAATAATTTAATTTATAACCTATGTTGTGTAAGACAAAAGTAGACGCAGCTTTTTGAAAAATAAAGGCACTTAAAGTAAATTGGGACATAATCTATATTAAAGAATAGTGGGGGTAATATGCACAAACCTCAAACCATGGTTTAGTTCGTCCACGTAGAAACAACAACTTTCTTTATAATACCCTAAATAAATTCCTATATTGTACTAAAACAATAAAAAATCTCCCTGTTTTACTCATAACGAATTTGAGAAACTATAGAAACACAGACACAAATTTAAGATATTTAAATACTTAACTTTAAATTCAAATTCAAAAATACATATTCTACAGGTAAACCTTTAATAAAAGATTCACCCAATAAAAACCAGGAGCGTAACAAAGGGTATTTGGAAGCTCTTCAATACCTGTGTGCCCTTCAATAATTTGTTATTGAAAAGTAAAAAAATCCATTTCATACGACTTTGAAATGGGAGCATATAAATAAAATAAAACAGTTTCACACAAATGCTCAGTTTTAAGCTTCTTCAATGATTTAATCAAAGATACTGATTTATCTATATATTATATACAAATCTGTGTCACAGTGTTTGTTATCGAACTCATCCAAAACGGCTTCACCGATTTTTATGACATTTTTTGTGTATATTTGGTAGGTTCAAGAATAGGTCGTAGGCTATTTTTTATACCCCTAGGGGGTAAGGGTGGCCCTCTCCAGAATTTTTGTTTTTATCTATATATATTATATCAAATCAAAAACCCACTCACTCACTGATCACAGTATCTCAAAAACCATACCTCATAGTAACTTGAAATTTGGTACACATATTGGTCATAGGCACTAGAGGCGCACTAAGAAAGAATTTTAAAATATTTGCCATATAAGGGTTGAAAAAACCCCTAAAACAATAAATATTATTTGTAATTTATCTCAAAAACGCCTAAGAACGTGAAATTTGCTCCTAGGCGCTAGAGGCGCACTAAGAAAGAATTCTAAAACATTTGGTTTTTAAGGATTGAAACAACCCCTAAAACCATAAATATTGTTATTTATACTTTTCTTAAAGCTAGAGAGCTGAAATTTTTTCATTTATGTCTTACAAGATACACATAAAATATAATCCAGTTTTATATTTTGTCAAGTTCTGCTAAGGGGTAAAAATGTAGAAACAACCCTTAAAACTATAAATATTAATTGAATGCTGCCTAGGAACGTGAAATTTGGTACACATATTCCTCATTGGCCCTAGAGGAATACGAAAGGATTTAAAAATATTTGGCCTTTTAGGGTTGAAACAACCACTAAAACAATAAAGATTGTTTATTATACATTCCTTAAAGCTAGATAGCTGAAGTTTTGTACATTTATTTCTTACAAGATACATATAAAAAATAAACGAACTTAACATTTTTTTACGTGGTGCTAAGGAGTGAAAATGTGATAACAACCGATAAACACAATAAGTATTACTTCCTTAAAGCTAGAGAGCTGAAATTTGTAACTCATTAATTAATTTTAAGAAAATATTTGAAGTCGTAAGCTGATCAAAACTATCTCGATCTACGGATTCACATAAAGACGTATCTGGGTGATTTGCAACATCCAGCTAAGACTGTGATTTACCAGTCTGTAGATTTAGCGGTTGAAAAATAAGACGCTCTTCAGTCTGAATTCCTTAATTTTAAATTGATTTAATTTATTCGGTCCAAATACCATGACAAAGTCGATTGACGGGCCGCCAGTAAACAATAAATACCAAACTAATTAAAAATATTATTTAATAATTCACTTTCGTACAATAAAAGATGAGAGAAAATATTACAAATTATGTAACATAGTGATTCAAAACAAATTCCCAGTAGCGAAGCACAGGTATTCAGCTAGTTTTGAATATTTTAAAATACTATCTTAAGTTGAGGGTATCCTTTATATAGAAAACAAAACAAATGTTGTATAACAATACTCATATGCGAATTATAAAGTTTGCATTTAAAATACTGTTTAGTTAAAAACAATTTGGATGGGCAGTTTGAATCACCATGTAGCCTACAGAAAGTATTGATAAGAAATATGTATTCTCAAAACATGCACTTTGGACAGTATAAGATAGTAAATTAATTGTAATAATATTTTGTTATAATAGCATTTATTGTTTGTGTAACGTTAAATGCTAAAGTTTGATCCATGTCATTAATTATTCATTTTGTCAGAAAGTTAAATTTAGCTAACTGTTACAACATATTAAACATTAACCTCATCTAAACCCACTTTATTTTCTATAAAGTTAACTGTATCAATATTTATATTGATCTAGTAAAAGCGAGATGGATATTTCCAAATTGCAATCAGAACGATTGCAGTGTAAGTTGTTAAATGCTTGGTAAGAACACTTAGTGCTAGAAAAGTTGCAAGAAATGGCTTCCGTTCCTTGTTGAGGGATTTTAAGACAGGATATAAATTTGGTAACTAATTTAGATAAAGCACTAAACTGGCATAACTCTGGTATCACAATTGCAGCTCCAATGAAAAAAAATATGGTCAAATTTAGACAGCAAAGACCTTAATTACTAAGTTACAAATTTTCAAAATGTTAAAATCATATTTTCAACTAATGGAAGTTGAGAACTGTACTAAACGTGTTTAATGTATAGCAAGAAATATTTTCCCTGGGCGATAAAACGCAAACAAAGGGCGCGTTGACGTGTATAATTCAAAAATTAAAAGCTTCTTTTGTAACTGGAATCAAAGTAAAACAAAATAAAAAGTTCTCCTTTCAGAGTTTCACAAAAGTGACTAACACAAGTTTATTTTTCAAATTATTCTGTATAAATATTAGACCGAAGCTTGCTAACACGTTCTCTGCTATGCAAATTTCGTATTTCTTATGCTAGGAGCTGGCCTTTTATTTCTTTACATTTATAGTCGAAATGAGTAAAAATTACTTTATTTTTTATTTTTGAACCTTTCTACGTAATAATCACTAATATTTTAAATGTATACTACATGGATACAATTTATTTGTTATTACAGTAATGAATAAGAAATTTAGAGTACTTATTTATTAATATTACTGAGTTTTTAAATCATACATATTTCTACAATCTTTGGCTATTTTGATATTCTTAGATTTATGCCAAGGTACATTTCTTAGATACTGTTACAAATGAAATAATTCGACCGCGCAGCTGAACCGCTGTCGTGAGTTGAGAGCAAATTTCCAAAATTAAGTTTATATGTTTAGGGTTTCAACCAACAATTTGGGAAATTGGTCTAATCACGATGACGTTGAACAGATGCCTGGTGTATTCAAGTAGAATTTGTTTGCACCTAAGCCTCCAGCTTCGACTCACGCGCTCCTTCGTTCCACTCGCAACGGAAAAACTTGCTTTGCGAGTTTGCTTCTCGACCTTGTGGCCTCGAGTTAAGAGCTTCGCTTCGCTCGCAGATTACAAACTCGGCCGACTATGCATGCTTAAAAACATAGTGTTGCAATTAAATGGTTGGCTTAATACCGGATTAAGACGATGAGGCATTTCGTTACTCTCTTATTTATAGTACTACCGATTGTTCTAAGTATACTTCATGAAAGTCGATGCATTCCCGCAATCAAAGCTTACAAGTAAAACTAATGGTATTATATCGATTAGGTAAGACAAGTGCCTTTTGTAATGTCCCAAAAAATATATTATCTTAAATTAATAGTTCCTATGTTATTTGTTTCCTATTCTTCTTCTTTTTTATTTTATATGTTTTAGGTTTTTATTTCGGTTCTCTCTCAAAACGTAGCATTCACTCAAAATTAAATATATTTTGTTGAAAAACAAGACTTACTCCTGATTTAAATTCTAAATTCCATAAGCTACGAAAATATAAAAATCATAATTCGTTTGTAATCTGTGACAGTATTGTGAAGGGAAACAAATACCAAAAATGATGATATTGTAAAATTCCCTTCAGATGGTGGTATTGTTACACTGTCACGGATGATATTCAAATTCTTTAAAAGGTTTTGTTGATCACGGTACCATTACAAATTAATGATTATCGAACACCGTTAAAGCCTGGAGCAAACATGGGATATAAATATTCAAACCACGAACATTGAGTATGTTCCCAATTTACAGCGAATATATTTCATATCAAGTTTCCCCACCTCATATAAAGTAGAAACATCATTTAGAACTTTAAAAATCTATTAACGTTTGGTAACTCTATTTGTTTTGCGGTTACAGTAATTGAGCAGCTGTGTGTACATTTACCTGTAAATTAGTTATTGACAGGAAAATAAAATAAATGAATGATAAGTCTTTCACACAAGGAGGCTCTCTAGAAAATCTAAGACAAATGAAAAATTACAACTAATGGACTGGTTAATTATTAAAATTTAAATATTCTCTATGATAAAGATCATTAACTATTTTAAAGATGTTTTTTAAATGTAAAAATAGCTACTAGTCTTTTATAATCAGGTGCATAGTATCCAAGTGCAAAAAAATATTATGTGTATGTCTGAAATTGTACGTCTCAAAATTATTCCTAATTATGAAATTTAATAATTGAAATTTTTTTAAGAAAGTAAAATATAAACCTATTTTTACTAGTTCGCATTGAGTTCCAAGACACCAAAAGTGGTCCGAACGTTCTAAAAGCAATGTTCTGAATGGGAACTGAAACTGAATAAAAATAAACAGAATTACATCGCGGGCAGCTTGCACCTCTTGTATTTCTTACCTCTTTCAAAGGCTGACACGGAAAGAAAAGAAATTTGTACACAACTTTGATGTAAAACTCAAGTTTTTATATAAAGTATATAAGTTCCTATTAAACTGTAAAACTATTTTATCGACATTTTATCAACAATATTTTTGGAAATGCATGAGAATGTGAATCTTTAAGTAGCATATACAATAGGATCTTGAACACTACACCCCATACAATTCTGTACAAAATAGTTTTTAAGTCCTTAATAAAATTATTAAAGTGATTACAAACTATACAGCTCACGAAAAATAGATACTTTTGGGAGAGCCAAACATTTGCCCATACATTCATTGTAAAACTTGGTTTTAAAATACTTGGAATACAAACTAAATTTAATTTAATTGTAATGTGATCTTCTAGAGAAAATATACTGTGAGACGCAGAAAGAGATATGTTCATACGAGTGGTCTCATGAAGATTCAATATGCCCTTATAATATAAGTATCGAAACCCTAAAAACTTAAACAAAAAATTATTTTGGCAGAAATTTGCAAAGTAAATAAACTGAAACTATATAACTATTTCGTTAAGGTCATACTCATTGGTTTGTTGATGTTCCAGGTATCTGCTCCAACATAATTTGTTCTACTAAAGAAACATAATTCTACATATAAACTCCTGTATAAAACAGAATATTGAATATGTTTAATAAATGCGAATTAAATAATAAATTATTTTACTATTACGCTCGAGGGACCACTGCTTTAATCACAAAGCAGACAAAATTTTTTATATTCAACTAAGCTACAGAATAATTATTGTGTATTATTAAAGTACTCACAGCGTCCAATGTTCCGTGGGAAGCGTTGTCGCACTTGATTCTTCTCGGCCGAGACTCACAATAATATATACATTATAAAAAGCACAGTTCACACAAGATGCTATAGTTCCAATATTAATAGCACTTATATAATACAATAATTAATACTTTCACAAAGATGAATATATTTACAGAGATTTAACTAAACACGGTCAACTGACATGGTATAAAACAAGGTAGAACAGAAAGAAATAAAGCGAAACTTCAGTGACTGAAAAAAGGATGTGGCGTTAATAGCGAGAATTAATTGCGTAGTCAGCAGACAGCGTGTCATCTCTAGATTGTCTTGCGTAAGATAACCGCGTGGTTCCTGTTTTAGGCTAATGCTCCAATTCTACGAGTCGTGGTTTGTCGTTGTAGGCCAACGACCAATCCTATAATATTTGTTCTTCCATCGTTTGGTGCTTAGGTACAGAACACAGAATCAACAAAGTTTCATTTCATAGCCAATGTTTTGAGTTTTAAATTTCTTTAATTTGTTTGATTTTATATATTTTCATCAATGAAGCAGAATTCTTGAACCCCGTTACACTTTTGTAAATTTTTACCGTAACTTACACTTACTTCAAACTTAAGATAAGCTACCAACACAGATATAGGCTGCTACGAACAATAAATCATAAATCAACAATCATACGTGTTTACCAGTAATGTGAAAAGTCGTAAATTTATAAAATTTTACGAATGCCTAACACTCGGACAAAACAACATGACGTCCAGAGTGAGATAGGAGATGTTAATTTACGTTGCGTGTACTGATTCCAAGATAGGCTGATCTTACAACGAATGAGTTTAAAGTCACGTAATGTTAAACTGGAACAAAGTGTACTCTTCGCCTTTATGGACGCCAGTCATGCACTGACACATCCGGTGTCGTTCCTATCGTTTTATGCAAGGGTACCAAAGGAGGCAACTTCTCCATATTTCAGCACAAAACTGAAAATTCAAAAAAAAATTAAAGAAAGCAGTCGTGGGACTGCCGACAGAAGTGAAAACTTTAATGAATATAAATCTTTGGTCAGATTAGTTTAGTCTGAAATTTGATTATTTTAACACTGCCAAGTAAACTATTTTAACACAACTTACAAAATGAGGGAGCACAATGTCCATTTCAGAGATATTACCAAGTAAACTATTTTAAAACAATTCACGAAATGAGGAAGCGCAATGTCCATTTCAGAGGTATTACCAAGTAAACGATTTTAACACAACTTTAAAATAAAACGAGGAAGCACAATGTCTATAGATGTATTACCAAATAAAATATTTTAAAACAACTTACGAATTGAGAAAACACAATGTACATTTCAGAGGTATTATCAAGTTAACTATTTTAAGTCAACTTACAAAATGAGGAAGTACAATGTCCATTTCAGAGGTATTACCAAGTAAACTATTTTAACACACTTACAAAATGAGGCAGCACAATGTAAATTTCATTATTAGCATGCATGTATTTTATATCGTGATTCGATTGTGGTAGGGTACGGAGCCGTTTAAAATGAGTTCGTGGGTCCGGTACTCCTAAAATGGAGAAACCCATTGATAAGTCAAGTGGCTCTAGATCGGGTCATTTTCAAGATAACAAGCTGAGACTCAGCATAAATGTTTAAAATATAATATATTTTAACTCCTATGTCAAGTTTCAATTCGATATATTAAAATTCAGCCAATTTAGAATGAGCCAACGCTTCATATATGAATGAGATGTCCCCTTTTAGTGATTTCCCCTGCTGCAAAAAACATACCTGCATTATCGAATTTTTTCCAGACAAACCATTGCTCGGACGAAATAAATACATTTGTCCTTTTCATTGAAAAATACTTTTCCTACACGGTGGTATTTTTCTTTTTCTTTATCTCCGCACTCCAACCCCGTTGGAACCTTCCATACACATAATCATGTTAATGTTTTCTTTATAATAAAGGTGTAGGATTAATAATAACAACAAAGCTAAAATGGTAAATAATGTTAAATGTTCAAATCAAATTATTTCGCATCTATACTAATATTATAAAGAGGTAAAATTTGTTTGCTTGTTTCTATGTAATCTCTGTTTGTTTGTTTGTTGAGGGGGTAATCTTTGGAACTACTGAACCGATTGAAAAAATAGTTTTACTAATAAAAAGCTTCACTATCCCTGAGTAACATAGGCTATAATTCATTTTGATAAAAACATGTTTTATTTAAATATTTGTAAATTTAGTCGGAAAAATCTTAAGATAGCCCTAGGCTAATATGTACTAGCTGACCCGTACGGCGTTGCCCGTGGTGGTTGGTATTTTCAGTCTTTTTAACGTAATTGTATTCTTTTTAAGTGTTCAGTCAGTGAGTGGTATTTGGCTTTTATATATATAGATCTTAAATAATAAAAGCACTATTGTCATATAATAATAAAAGATCTGAAATTATGATTTTAGTAACTTTGATCCCCAAACCCCTCCTAAAATTTCGAAATTTTTCATGCCCTTTCTTAGTGAGCACCTATGGCCCTAGAGGAAGCTACATACCAAATTTCATTTCAATCCGTCCGGTAGTTTTTGAGAAATCGTGATGAGTGAGTCAGTGAGGGAGTGAGTGAGTGAGAGAGTGAGTGGTATTTCACTTTTATATATATATATATATATAGATTTACATTTATTACCATAGCAACCAATTTAATAAAATAACAGATAAAAGAGCTGTTTGCTCCAATATTTCAATTAACAGTAGATTTCAAACTTCGAAGCAATTATTTTTGTAGTTCTAACTTTTAGGTTATGTTTTTAAAGTGTATACCTGAGCTTTGCCGATTCTATTAACCTTTATTATAACTGCTGTTATAAAATAATATACGAAATAATTTGATTTGAACATTTAACATTATTTTCCATCTTACCTTTGGGGTTATTATTAATCCTACACCTTTATTATAAAGAAAACATAACATGATTATGAGTATAGAAGGTTCCAACGGGGTTGGCGTGCGGAGACGCAGGGGGTTCGCATAGTATTTTATAACAGCAGTTATAATAAAGGTTAAAAGAACCAGCAAGTTTCAGGTCTACACTTTAATAAAAACCTAACCTAAAAGTTAGAAATAAAAAAAAATAGTTACTTCAAAGTTTTAAATCAGGTGTTAGTGGAAATATTAGAGCAAACAGCTGTTTTATTTGTTATTTTATTCAATTGGTTGCTATGGTAATTATTCCGACTAAATTTACAAATATTGAAATAAAAAATGTTTTATCAAAATGAATTATAGCCTTTGTTACTCAGGGATAGTGAAACGTTTTATTAGTAAAACTATTTTTTCAATCGGTTTAGAAGTTCCAGAGATTACCCCCTACATACAAACAAACAAACAATATACAGTACTCTAGCAGGAAAGTAAGTAACGTGCAATATTCCATTCCCGAAATTCAAAATGATCTATCTATTACATTAAGTATTGATTGATCTCAAATAAGATGCAACTATCTTTGCACATGCTGTTTTCAAGTGTGTGTAGTGTTTCATTATAATTATAACTAGGATATTGCGAAGAATAATAATGCACTAAAAAGCTCAAATCTGTTTCATTCTAAGCGGGAAATAATGTAATTAAATTAGACATTAAAATTTCTAAATTAAATATTAAGTATTTATTTCTCAAGACAGTTCTACGAAGTACCCACTCAGCAAAAAAACGAGTTGAATTGATGTAGAATACTGAGTACTACAAAATGTAGACACAACTTCAGCAAAGATATACAGGCACTTTGAGTAAATGGGAACGTTATCTACAAGAAAGAATGATTTTTTATTTTTATTTAGCGTTCCTCATATCGTTGCCAAAACCCAGTTATTCCAACCAAAAAGCGCAACTTAATTCTAGTTAGCGTCAATTAATTCCGTAGATTCAAGCTGCATTGATCTAGTTATTATACAAATTATATCTGCTAGGATCCACGAAATAAGTTTTAGTACAATTTTCTGCCAATCCTAACATAACACTTTCACTTAAGTTTGTCGACGCGTTTCGGAGTTCCTCTATTATCGAGACCTATTTCAGTACTGGATTCATTCGTTATGGAATCGTCTAGATAACAGATTACATAAGAAGCAGCACCGGTAGTAGGAGGAGAGGCGTGGCTAACTATATCTAGACGATTCCATAACGGATGAATCCAGTACTGAAATAGGTCTCGATAGTGGAGGAACTCCGAAACGCGTCGACAAACTTAAGTGAAAGTGTTACGTAAGGATTGGCAGACAATTTTACTAAAACTTATTGCATTGATCTATTTTATAACTACATCATAACTACAACAATAAGCACAAATTATTTTAAGGAATAAATCATTTAAAATAATGTGATGCACCTAAACTTAAATAATAAAGGTGTACCTTTTCCTTGCTTAACACGTGACACTTGAGGGACCTCTTGGATACACTCAAGATACAGAAGAATAATACGAGTCCCCACTCACGCTTTAATCGATTTCAATATTCAAGTGTGAATTTAAAATACAAAATAATGTAATTTCTTGAGTGAGGAATCAAATGATTGACTACTCAAGTGGGGACTCAAGCTCAGTAATATATGAAGTGACAATATAAAATCAGAAACTTGTGATAAGTGTAAGGGAGTACTCACCCTTGAGTGTTGTTAGTACTACCACAGTAGAAAAATAGATATAATATAGCTTAATTTAAAATATTTGAGATTTTTTGTTTTTAAAACTCTTTGAGAGTTTTTTATTTTACTCTGCTTTCCCAGTTCAATCAAAACCTAAACATACACAATGTTATATGTTCACTTGATTTTATTTTATGTGTCATTAAGAAGATTATTTCAGGCAACTCCGCAACATTTTCAATATAACCGACTTTAACAATGAACCAAAATCATTCTTTTTCCACAAGCTATGGTCGAATTGCGAATCAGTGATATTTTCTTAATTTCACCTCAATTGCTCACTAAAAATATATTGATAACTAGGTAATTAAATTCCTTTCATGCACTGAACGCTTAGTATTACTCGAACAAGGTGGTACATCTTGCTGGCCTTTGAAAATACACAATCCGAGATTAATGATATCCATATTAGGCTTTGGAGAAACTGAAAACCTCCTTCATAAATTATTACACTTCTTATTTGTTCAGACCAATACTACGAGTACTGGATACTTGTTGAATAAGGAAACACAAGGAACTTTTAGTTGTGAAAACAGAGCAATGGTAAACTCAGCCTTGAGCCTCGACAACTTATGGATGAGGACATACACATATTTAGTGGTAATATTGATGAACAAAATCAGTACCTATACGGGTTGTCAAGCAAGAACCTTCTTTTGGAATAAATTGCAAAGTCTTAGAAACTGTAACATCGACAATTATTATGTATGTTGTAGGATTTTAATTTGGACTCAACACAAAAACTATTACATCCATAGTTGATAAACTACGACTTGACATCAAAACCGCCTCATTAATTACAAACTATTTTACTCTTGGTGGTACTAGGCCTAAACTTTATAATTAAATGTACTAACTATAGCCTATTTTTGACATTGTCCCATGAAAAAGTAAGGAAATAAACCTTACAATTTAATATCCTTCAAATCCAAGCAAACAATATAAAAACGTTTCTTGACTATTAGTGAATCGTTGTTGGAGGAATAAAACAAAAACAAACAAAAATGTTGCACTCGTTAGAAATATTCTATAAAAGTTAGGTCTGCATTAAGAGCGAAGAAAAAAGGAGGCCCAAAGACTATTTTTAAAGATTTCAACATACAATTTTAAAAATTACTAAACAAGTTTTAAGTTTAAAGTTTAAAAATTACAAAAAAAACATTTTTAATTAAACGTTTATAAAAAATGGAATGAGTCACTCCTATATAATTTGGAGATTTTTCTGAAAATGTTGAGAAGGAGCCCCCATCATTAAGATGACGTAACATTGCTTAATTATGAGAACCCTTAATTATTGGTAACTATAATATATAGGCCTACTAATAACTAATTGAATTAAAAGTACTAAAAACTAAATAAAAAAGTTCCGAGAATTGTAAATAAAAAATACTTACTGTTAAGAGTTTTTTTCTTTTTTAGTTGGTCTCCTTTTTCCCCAGCTCTCCTTTAATCGTAAACAAACAAAAAAATCACTCCGTGAAATTCTATAACATCGTTGGGTGTTAATTTAAAAAGCACGAAAAGTATACTGAAGCAGCTTTGACAACACTGATACTGACATGCACATGTCCTGTGGAAACCCCTCTATTAAAATCCGCGGAAAAATATTTTTTTCACTGATACGAAAACACGGATATAATAAGGTACTGATACGTTACGGACCTGTGTAAATATACCTTAAATGAAAGCATTTTGATCACATTCAAGGCTGTATGGACTAATATCCTTTTGTCTTCCCTGTTCACATGTTTACTAAATATTTATCAACTCCTATAAAAGCGAGTTTAAGGCCGTACGTACATACGTACGTACGTACGTGAGTAACAATATAATATAACAGCTGATTTCACCCATCGTCTGTAATACTTAAACAAAACCTAGCGTAGTTATACTTTGGGGTTATGTGTACAACTTCAATCAATATAAATTTTGTGAAATTTATTTTCTTAAAAAATGAGTTAAATAACAACTAAAGTAGGCTATAGGCCTAATACTTTATAAGATACCCATTCGTTTAACTTCAGAAACATTCGTACATCTTCATATAACATATAAACATATTCGATTATTAATTTCTTCATTATAATATTAATAACTACTAAATTATTTGATATTTTATATCAATATTAAGTTCGAAATCAGTTAAAAGTTAATATTTTTATCTTTATTTGGGTGTATAATAATAAATACAAAATTTAACAAATTGGCCTACAGTTTTATAATCTTTATGATTATACACACTTACCGAGTTAAAAATTCCCATCGACAAAGGTAGACTAGATTAACTCTGTTGTTTTAAAATATTATTCTTTAAAATTATTACTTATTTCTGATGTGCATCTAATTAATGTGCCTGCGCTGCGACTTTTCACGGGGGCTTACTAGTCTTTAATAATTATTCCATCAAGCTTAATCTTTGCCCTTTCCCGCTCTTCCTCAAATCGTAAAGTTACGAATACAGAATTGACGTAAAAATAAATTCCAATTAATTATCTGAAAAACAAGTTGAATTTCTATCCTTTAGAAACGCAATTGGTTGAACTTCGATCGTAGGATACTAGTACCGCATGAAACACTTTAAGATCACATAATGCTAGTATATTAGGTACATAATTTGAACTGGTTAGTACAATTATGAAAACTGCATTTACTTTACTATGTAATTTTACAACAATTTGAAGAATACTGCTTTTAGATTGTTAAAAAAAGTACTGAAATTTACAAAACGTTGCAAATAAATATACCCATTTAAATGTTAAAGAAAAGTATTTGTTCATTTTAAATTTAAACCTTAGCTGAACAAAGTTTTCAGTGTTGGCTCATTTAATAAGCTGGCATATGCTTCAACTTTTTTCATTAATGGCAGATTTTATACTTTTAAATAATTTGTATCTCTCATTTTTACGATAGATCTCTCATTTTACATTCTTTAACAGTTTTAACTTTTTATTATAACTCCGTTGTATAGTAATCTTAATAATTGTATTTATATAATTTCTCTTGCTTAGCGATTATGATTCACTGTACTTCTTTGTAAAATTAATTGTAAAATACGAGTAGGTATGAAGGAAGGAAAGTATTTTGTGTCTGCGTATCTTCTAGTTAAGTAAGAATCTCAGTTCTCTCTGTTTTATATTTTAAATGTCCTTAATTTCTGTATAGAGAAATTAAAATGTTTATACACTTTTTCTGTTAAGTTTGTAATTTTTCAGATAAATATTTTCAAATTAAATATATTGTCACAAACAATAAGTAAACCTAAAAGAGTTTGATTTTGCAATTCGTACTTTTCAGGCTATCAAAAAGGTTAGAAAAATTATTTATTTCCCTTTAGGTGGAACTTTGTACTTTAAAATAATACTTAATATTTATTACTCTACCAGCAGATCAAAAAGTTTAGTACACGTAATTGAAGTTAATAAATTTATTACATTATGTCTTCTCCAAATGTTCAATTTAAAAAAACGTTTATATCATTCTAATTACTAATACTTGATACTAATTGATATACAAGTTATTGAGCTGGCTATGAGATACTGGTTTCTTATGATTAATGGTATTTTTAATATGTACGAATAAATTAATGCGTTAATTTCATTTAAAAGGAAATTATATTAGCTGTTAATAAACAAGTTACAGAAAATCTGAACAGTTTTGGTGACCCTTCCAAACACCAGATTAAATATAATAAACAAGGAACATACTGAGAATATATGAAAGCGAACAGCTTCTAATACAGAAAAGGGGCTGGTTTTAGTTAAATAATTAATATTAAAAACTAGGAACACATCTCATCAAAATACAGCACAGAATGTAAAGTAAAGTAACTGAACCCTTATACTCTCTGTGCTTTTGATAATATCAGTTTGAAAGGAACGTTACGTAGTACGAAATAAACTGTGAAAATAAATTCTCCCAGGACTGCAATTCAAAGTAAAACATCAAGTCCTTACCACAAATAAATGCAGTTTAATGAAAATCATGATGTTTGCATTACTGCTTATATAGCGTCATACGCATTTTAAGGCAAATAAATATTTTATTATAATCTAGTTTTTTATGTACATTATTTTTGTTTATTAATAAAATTTATTGTAACTAACATAATGTTTTTATAGTTGACTGTAAGTAATGTCTTGTCGCAACTACAGTACTCTCAGTCTCTTTCCAATTTAATTTCATCACTATCTAACACTATTTTTCTGTTCTCTCACTTTCCCTCGATATTTACTCATCTATCATTCTGACTATCGCCTTAAATATTTCTGTCTTTCCTCGATTCACTCGTTCTCTGTTGGTCATTTTCTCTTATAACTATATTTCCTTCAGTATGCCACTCAAACTGGAACTCTCTCTCTTTCTTCATATCACCATCGCCTGAATGTTTTGCTAAGATCCTATAGTTTCAATCTCTATAATATAGAAAGACAAAATGTCATGTGAAGAAACCCATTTCTATATTTTTATTTTTTGAAAAATGAAAACAAACTCTCACACAAATAAAGCTACGGAAAAATATATTACGTAAATGTATTCAATGCAATGACGCAACACTTTCTGATTGCTTCCTCAGTAAAATCTTTGTAAAACGATCAATTTAGCTAAAAACGTTCACTCTGTATTCAGACCTACGTTATTCTGTATAAAGTGCCTGAGGGAATATTCAGAGACTTTGAAGATATAGTTAGATGTCTAATGAACGTTTTATTTTGTAACCGAGACAAACTAGGAGTTATTTCTTTGGTTTGCAAACTTTTATCACACAGCAATCACTTTCATTTTCTTTAAAATTAATGCATGATTTCATTTGTCAAATTCGGTTTAATTTCTTACATTTAAACTCCATATTTTTAATTAAAAGAGACAAAAGAGAAACAGCTTAATTTTTGTATTGTCGTGTTGGCTTTGTTTTCCCTTAGCGTCTGATGAACATTCCATTAGTTGTACAAAAAATAAGAACTAGAAATAACGCAGAAAATTAAATTGTCCGACATAACGCAGAAATGTAGACGATTTCAACATATATACACGACAGTGTTGATTTCAACATATCAATCAATCAGTACGACAGTTTTCTTTCTTATTTTAAAACCACAGATTTCACCGCCAAATAATAAATAAGAACGTTTAGTTATTAAGTTTAGTTTTTTATGAATACGTAGTTTATTTGGTATTTGTATTTTTAGTACTAAGAATCTCAAAATAGAATTCTGTTAAATTATCAGAGTTATATTTACGAACAACACTGTTTTAAATTCAGTCAATTTGATGATGTTAACCTTAAACTCGTTTACCAATATTAATAAATTTACATTTTGATCTGATATTAAAATAGATGGTTATAGATAAGCAAAACTTAAATTTTCATTCTGCGTTAAAGTTTATTTATTTTTTCCCATAAAATAATAATACATTTTTTAAAGTATTGAAATAAAAAATAATAAAATTACTGTTACTATTTAGTAGACTGGTGATTATAAAAATTCATTCTGCGACCATTTAAAATTGATGAATAAAAAAATCTAAAGGTATTAAACATTTGTATTTGTTGTTTTACAAAAATATCTTGTTATTCAGGCACAATAAGTTAGCCACAACTAATTCAGTTTATTACAGCTGCTAGCTAAGCAATCGGCCATCAGCAAGTAATACAACCGAAAATCTGTTGTCTTATCACTAGTAACAAAAACTAAATAATCTTAGCCAAATTGTATCCAACCTAATATTGCCAATTTTAATATCAGGAATTCAAGGTTAGTAAAATGTGTACTCTTACTTAATGCTGCTCTATAACTAAGCAATAAGATTTATCATTACATTATATAAATCTATACATTTCATTCTTTATTGTACCTCAATATATTATTAACTTTAGGTAGAAGAGCTTTCTTTTATTACAGTGAAACAACTCGTTTGAAAGGAAACGCATATAAAGGTCACGCGGAAAGTCTCCAACTGTTTAGACCTTACATTTAATAAGAGATTTAAAGTGAAAATACACCCTAAAACTACATTCCACAGATATTTGCTATGAGATTTGTTTTTAAGTGGTGCTTAAGTTAGTGTTTTGTTATTACGGAGAATGTCTTTGTGAAAAACTCTAGTAATGTGACAGTTTAATGCTGGAAGTTGTTTTTCAACTTTAAACATACATGTGTTGTTTAAAATAAAGTAAGATTTATATGATCAACAATTATTAATACATGTTTCATTGCGATAATACAAATAATGCTGCTATGTAGTTCAATGTATGAATTAAATATCGATAATCCCTTTCATTACATACATGCATCTAAAAATATCTATACTAATATTATAAAGAGATAAAATTTGTTTGTTGGATGTAGGGGGTAGTCTCTGGAGCTTCTGAACCGATTAAAAAAATAGTTTTACTAATAAAAAGCTACACTATCCTAGAGTATCATAGGCTATAATTAATTAAGATAAAAACATTTTTTATTTCAATATTTTGGAAATTTAGTCTGAAAAAATCTTACGTTAGGCCCATACTGAGGAACCAACACATGTATTTACATTTATTGCCATAGCAACCAATAAAATTGAATAAAATAACAGATCACGGAAATCGGTAGCGTTCCATGCGTCAAGCTATGTCACACTACTGCACTATATTATGTTTGAAATGGGCGAGCTCGATTATATTGTCTCTTAAAACAGCTGTTTGATCCAATATTTCCATTGACAGCTTATTTCAAACTTTGAAGCAATTATTTGTATGTCTAAATTTTAGGTTAGGTTCGTATTAAAGTGTAGACCTGAGGCTTGCTGGTTCTTTTAACCTTTATCAGCAAATTTCTATAGGAAAAATGAGCTATTGCAGTGTCCCTTATGGTGAGACCCAAGGTCAGGAGTAGTAAATGAGCACCGATCATGGTCCCCAGAACACGTTTTGGGGTGTCATTAAAATTCATATATATATATATGTGTGCTGTGGGGGTGTGTGTGTGTGTGTATATGTGTTCGCACTCTAGCGGCCGCATTTTAAGTCCGATTTGGTCAAAATTTGGTACACGTGTTGGTTGTCTATGTGGCTCGGACGAGTTCGTTAGCCAAAAAAATCCAACAACCGTAAGTACGTTTTTTGACCGGAAGTAATTATTTTTTGAGATTTTTACCACGAGAATGACATTTTTTTAGTTTTTTCTAAAAATATAAATGTAGGATATTATTCTGCACATTTTTTTACGCGACCTTATAGCTCGCTTGGTTCCCCCAAAATCGACCAAAACGTAAAATACCATAAAAATACCCGGTTCGAAGCCAAGTGGTGCAAACTCGCGAGTCCACTAGGCGCAAATAAATTCTACTAATTATATTGCGTACATACAGACTGCTGTTCAACGTGTTCGTGATTAGACCTATTTCACAAATTGTTGGTTGAAACCCTAAAACATAGGCATATAAACTTAATTTTGAAAATTTGCTTAACTCTCGTCAGCGGTCCAGCTGCGTGGTCGAATTATTATAACTGCTGTTATAAAATATACGAAATAATTTGATTTGAACATTTAACATTATTTACCATCTTAGCTTTGGAGTTATTATTAATCCTACACCTTTATTATAAAGAAAATATAACATGATTATGTGTATAAAAAGGTTCCAACGTGGTTGGCGTGCGGAACACGCAGGCGTTTCCCCTAGTTTAATATAAAGTAATAGTATTCCTTGAGCACATGTAACAGTTAGAAAATCCATATGTTATTCTTATTGTTAACCATAAATTATAATGGCAAAGCATGTTTTTTCTTACGTGTTATTGTGTTATTTGCGAGAAAACGATTTCGTAAAGTTTCTAGTCTACGATTCGTGTATAGTTTCCCAAATAAAACATTTTATCTAAGAAATGTTTATTGTTTTTAATAAATAGAGGTTACATCTATACTATATAGACACAGGTCCAATGTAGCTTTCATTGATAATATCGCACCAACGAAATACTCTATTACATCTGAAACCTTTGTAGACGTCGTGCACCTGACCCCTGGTGGGATAAACACTTTGACAGATCACTTGGTATAACGAAAGGTACAGATTGGGGGAAAGGTAGCCCACCTCTGTTATTGTGCCACAATCGTAATAACAAACCTTTCTAAGCGTTTTTTAGTCGATTTTACAGACTTTGTTGAGATAATAAATTCATTTTTCTAGTATACTGGTCTCTAAAGTGTAATATAATAACAATATCTTATATTTTTCCGTCAGTGACCTGTTTTGTTAATTATTTTATTTAACGCGATTCGGTATGTCTGTCTATCTGATCATCAGAATCGCTCGTTGAATGGAGGTCGTCAAAACATGAGATAAAAATAAACGCGAACACTTACAACAAACACGTATAAATAATAATGTATTAAAATGTAATACATCTATACTAATATTATAAAGAGGTAAAAGCCTAGACTGATGAATTAACACGTGTATTTACATTTATTACCGTAGCAACCAATTGCATAAAATTACAGATAAACCAACTGATTGCTCGAATATTTCCATTAACAGCTGATTTCAAATTTTGAAGCAATTATTTGTATTTCTAGCTTTTAGATTAGGTTTTTATTAAAGTGTAGATCTGAGCCTTGCTGGTTCATTTAACCTTTATTATAACTGCTGTTATAAAATATATGAAATGATTTGATCTGAACTACAACGTACTATAGAACACTCTCTTTGCGAGCGAATTTTTCTGTAACACTTGTGCTCTATAATAGCTGCAGAATACGTTAATATCACCTACTGGAAGAAATGCTCTACCTTTTTTGTCTGGCCTAGGTGATATAACTGGTTGTCTAATACTTAGCTGTCTAAATATTTCGACCAAAAAATTACTTAAAACTAACCTTATAGTAATGGTAATTAAGCTCAGTTTAGAACACAAGCAATTAATTTTACTTATTTTCCACCTCAAGGTAATGAGAACAGGGGAGCTATAACTTTATTTGTGCTTTGGATATTTTGATAACACTTTGATTATAATTAAAACACTAGGAACTATTGCACTGGAAAATGCAAACAATAGGTAAGGGAAAACTAAAACTTGTTTATACTGTAAAATAATAATTAACAATTTATTCAAAACTAAAAAACATAAATCAAAATATTCTCTCTTTGTTGGTATCTTCCCAACGAACACAATTTTTAACCAATTAATTTTAATTTTAATTTTTCTTAATTAATTAATAAAGACAGAACAAATTTACTATTTTAATTGATTTTAATTAGGTATTTAATTTAATTATCTTTATTTTATTTTTTATTCGTTTATGAAATTTAATTATTCAATTTATTTTATTACTTGAATATTAATTCATTTTAATATAATTAATAACGACTTTTATTTTAAAATTTACACCAAGAAAACAATCTATTTATACTCCTACCTAACCCAGTATATTTAATAAATTTAATTGAAGGTAATCAGGCAAATTTATATGGGACAGTATCGTAAGTGCGTTTTTCACAGACCTTTTAAAGACTCTTAAGTTGGCCGTCTTTAACGGTGCTGATGTTGTTTGGATGCTGCAGGTTGGTTAGCAGGGTTGAGTTGCTCTCGTTCCTAAAGTCTATTGCAGTTGTACAGCGTGCTGTGATCTTGTAGACGTGTTGATTTTAAATTTGTACTTGGCTGAATTATAGATGATGTCTTCCTGGTGTCCGGGATTCGCTCGTTCCGTTCCACTGTTGTTAACAATTCATGTCCTATAGACTCGCATGGTTACTGAAGTTCCAATAATGAAGTCAATTTACTACTTCATTGAAATCCTCGTAGTTTCAATATTATTTGACTAATATTGATCAATTATGAACATCGCAACTTCTCTCACTAGTGAACTGTATTAACTTGTAGTAAATATTGATAATTTATAACTGATATTAATTTTCCATTTATGTTAAACGTAGTAAAATTTTCTAAGTCCAATTTATCTAAGATAGTAAAATTTGAAGAGTCCAGCGTGACAAGTACTCTACATTGAGCCCAATTTATCAAGAGAGTATAGATTGTAGAGTCCAGCGTGACGAGTACTACCTTGCAAATGTATGAAATTATTAAGAGTAGTAAGAGTCTTAAGAGAGTTAAGAGTCCTAAGAGCTAAGAGTCCCCAGGACATCGTGTCCCGCGCTTTACAGTGTCCATTTCCACTAGATCTATTACCAACCTTAAGTAACATACACTACGTTTTTATTATTCTTTAATTTTGATTTTTCCGGGGTTTTTCTTCTCCAGATAGTTTCCCTTAACTTTCCATAAAGTATCCAGATTATTTTTATTACTCTATTGTACTTTTTATCCACTTTATTCTATTGTTTTCGTATTCGTTAATGAACTTCACTATTACTTTGGCATTACCATATCTCGTTTCTGATTGGTCGTTAATTCCGCGCACAATCTAGACTGCTATCGCTGTAAAACCACTATTGTTCTAATTCTTTTGTCTTTAACTCCTCGCGGCGTCGTTTGTTTTTCCGGCGAGTGAGATTTTCTGGTTCCTTAAATTTTCCTCTTCCTTTACGCATTCCAATGGTGTTCGTATGACTTCGGGTTCTCGCGTGAGGCCCGCACGTGCCTTTCTCGTTACGTTTTCCGGGAATGTCTTCCAGTTTTTCCAACTAGCTTCCAGTTTTTCTTTTCTTCTATTCTGTAGTCCTTTCCGAAATTATGTACTAGCCGACATTTTGTGAATTTTCCTTTGTTTTTCTTGGAGTTATGTGACTTATAAAAGTTACGATTTTTCTGTTTTTTAATTTAACTAATTTCCCAAAATGTATTTGGTATACTGGGTTTTACATACATTATTATACGCTACTACTTTAACTTTAATTATTATAATCTTTAAAAAAATTATTTTCTTATTTATCTTGACTATAAGGTGTGAAAACTCTCACCCTTTTTCCTATAATAATATTTAAACTTTTCTTTGATTTTCCTATAAAACTTTCATTTTACAAATACTTGTTCTGATTCAATTTTACTTAACTTTATTTCTTTTATAATTGCATGAAAATTAAACTTGATGATTTTAACTAACTTCTATAATATTGAAAATTCGTTATTTTCTTATTCCACCTTTCTTTTAGGCCTATTCTTTATTAAACCAAAAACACCTTTCTTTCTGGCTTTTGAGAAAATTTGAAATTGTCCCTTAACTTTAGACTTGAATTAGGAAAGCATTATTTAATATTACGATTTGGGAATTGCATGGCTGACACACCCGTGTTTAGAGTAATGTGTTTCCTTTAGAAAAACCCAAATACATAATATTCCTGGATCCTGGTATTCCCGAAGAAATCGTTAATTAGAGGCTAAGTTCTTTTTGCATTTCTGGACAAGTCAGGGTTCACAGTCGCTTCCGTAGATAACGCCCCGCTCGCCCCAACTTGTTGGAGGTTGCACTACATACGATCAAGATTCCACGTTAAGCCAAAAATAACGCATTTTACAAAAGTTTTGTAAAAATCTACATTTCCGGAATTACATGGGTCCTGCCCTTTGAAGAACATTTAACATTCCTTTATGAAACATATGTTTATAGATGTACGAATGTTTCCGAAGCTAAACGAATTTTTATGTCTTTAAATTAGTATAATTCATTAGTATGCTTCTTTATAATTCCAGACAAACGCACGTAGGTACTTTCATACCTTTTTTATTTGCACAATTTTCTCCTCTTTTTATGTTTTGCACTTTTTGATTTTCACCCATAAATAATAATAATTCGTATTATAGCACTAAATAATTACATTACTTTTAAGTACTTGTTGATTTTATTGTTAGTGGGTTTTTATGAAATTATAATATAAAAGTAGGCACCTAACCGTAAAACAAGCCATATTTTTCAGGATTAAATAAGATAAAAATTTAACTATAAGAAAATATTTATTATAATTTGATTAATAAACAACTATCTGCTACCAATTTAAAACTAAGTAATTCGACCAAGCAGCTGGACCCCTGACGTGAGTTGAGCAAATTTCCAAAATTAAGTTTATATGCCCATGTTTTAGGGTTTCAACCAACAATTTGGGAAATAGGTCTACTCACGAAGGCGTTGAACAGCTGTCTGTGTGTACGCAATATATTAATATAATTTTTTTGCGCCTAGTGGCCTCGCGAGTTTGCACAACTTGGCTTCAAACTTTTTGGTACTTTTATGGTATTTTACGTTTTAGTCGATTTTGGGGGAACCAAGCGAGATAAAATGTCGCGTAAAAAAAACAAAATGTGCAGAATAACATCCTACATTTATATTTTTAGAAAAAAATTTCTGTAAGTTTATTATTTTGTATAGAACTAATATGAAATGATATGTTATACCTACGACAGGATTTGAGAATATAAAATGAATAATTCATATTATTAAATATTAATTTATATAAGATTTAAAGATGAAATATGTATTAATTTAACTTAGGAAACATTTGTACATCTTCGTATAACATCAATAATGTATTACAACAGATAAATTAAAATTTCAAAAACCACGAAAGGCTGAACAGACTTTTTTCTTGAATCATAACTAAGAACACTCTCGATGAATTAACCTTTAAAAAAAAAAACTTAAACTAAATCAAAATAGTTTCAATTGTTTGGGAGCTACGATTCCACAGGCAGATATACACGTTAAACTTAAAACACCCTTCTGTTTTTGTATGGGTTTAAAATTCGTATGGCTAACTTATTCATTCTAAAGTAAGAATCTAACTTAAGCAGGAACCACTATTTCGACGATATCTTGCGTTTCGTTTTGACGACCTAAATTTTCTCTATGTCAATAAACATCTCCATTGAAAGGAGGTGTGTTTTAAGCCATCCCTGAGCTCTCTACTACAAACGGTGAGGTAGTTATTAGGTCTGGCAGATTTTGAGGGAAAATGAATAAAAACGTGATTACTATTTTGATGATTATCTAATGTTTTGAATGGTTTGTAAAGGGGGATCAGCTTGTCCTAGAAAGTTGAATGAAATGTGAAATCACCTCGTTTTCCACCAAATTAATGTAATTTTGAAACAAAATGTATATTTTTAATATATTAAAGTAGCTATGTTTACCGGTAGTATAGGACGGTCGTTTTTTTCTTATCGTTCTGCAAAATGACCATTTAGGCAATCTACAATCTAGTGTAGGCCTATAAGCACTGCTACAGTGAAGGTGTGATTTGGCCGTTGACAATGGATTTTAGTCCTTCGTTTTGACTATATCGGAGACATAACCTAAATAATATCACCAATGTTAAGTGTAAATATTTTCCAGGAAGAAGAACCAGTTGACATTATCATTGACTTCTCTGGGACACATGTATGGTTCTACTAAACATGCATTTTCTATTCTTTTTAGTCATGTTGCCAATTTACGACAATTATAAATTATGTTGAGATTCATTCAGTTTCAAACACCTTTATCAGTCAGGTTAAAAAACTAAATGCATGTATATGCAAAAGTTACAAAAACTTATAAGTTATTTCATAAGTGAATGTTATAAGACACTAAAAATAAGTAATTTTATATTAAGTGTTGTTACAAGTTATATAGTTTGTGGCGGAGTGAAACTAAACTGCTGAAATCACAGTTAAACGAGCCATAATTTGTTTATATTAAGAGCTCCTATAACTAGTCTTGAGTGAAAGATAATAATAGCATTAACTATAGGAGTACATTTTATTTTTGTTAGAAAGTTTTTATATTTAAATTAACTTTCATTGCAAATTTGAAATATTTGTTTTACAGAGAGAAATTGCTACTATTGTATGGTATCTTATCTTCTAAAGCGAGAGATAATTAATTGTCTGTCTGCTAAATGGATCTGGAATCTCCGTCTAAGGATTTTTGATTTTTTGATTTTATATGGGGCTTTTGGCCACGAGAAATCGATTGGAAATGGTCACCAGTCTGGGAAAATTCGTTTTCTACGTCTTTTTATTAAATTAAAAAGTGAAATTTGTCCATTTTAAACAATACAAAGCACAGCTGATGCAAATGTTTTCAATGTCATTACAATAATCATCTGTTTTCTTTTAAACGAAGCACAGCTGATGCAAATTTTTTCAATGCCATTACAATAATCATCTGTTTTCTTTTAAACTGTATTTTATTAGAGGAAAGCCTAATGTTGTATCTATTTATAGTTACCATGGCAACGAATACTTCTGCTAAATAAACATACCCTTTATTTAGTTGTTTAATGTTATAGGCCTAACCTAAAAGATGTTCACGGAAATTTTCAATAATAGTTATTGAAGTGAGCGAACTAGGCCCTGCTTATAATCGAGCTTTAGCTCGGTCTCCTGGTACTCAACTCTAAATTGAGTGATATATTAGGATTAAAGTATGCAAAGAAATATTCTTCATTTAGGGCCTGGGCGCATAAATATAGTTGCAATAACATTCGACCAAAATACTATCATAAACAGACGTAATTTAAAAAATTCTAAGAAATAAAACCAGGAAAAAGATCTGACAGCAAATATAAATGTATGAATTAAAAAAAGTTTTAGTAATAAAAATATGATGTTTATCTGTGAAAGTGTCTTGGCAACGTTGGTTAAGGCGTAGTATTGCATACACTACTTGCTGTCGATTTTTTTGTTGTGCTGTGCTCAGTTTAACAGGTATACAGATGTATTCATAAATAACTACGAATGGAGTGACTGAAATATTGATTAGGTTTGCATTTATAATTCTGCATTGAAAATAATAAACTATTTAATTTAGATTAGTACTAAACCCTATGTAAAGTACGCCATGTGCAGGATAATAACACTCGTTATGTATCTATTATAAAGTACAGAATATTGTGCCAAGGGGAATATGTAAGCTGAAATAACATATATTAGTGAATTTATTGCAGCTGCATTACAAAGCGTTTAATGTACTGTAGGTAATTATTATATAATATGGAATATAGTATGGGCTAGAGTAGTCATTAGCGAAAGCTTTACTTAGACTGATTTTATTGTTTAAAACTGTTAACCAATTTTGCATGCAAGTTTTAAAAGTTGTAAAAAAATTCAAAAATTTTACATGGGGAAATGAATAATATATATAAGTTAATACAACTAACACTTGTTTAACAGAAATATAACTTTCATTGTATTTGAATAAAAAAGGTTTACCCTTTATAAATGAAAGATTAATGGCTAAGGCGGGTTACCCACTAAAGTGGCGTGCCAGTACATCCACGAGTACGATGCAAGGAGCTTACACACTGGAATGGCGCCACGTGGTCGTACATTTAAATCTGACCATTAGCAGTCTAGTCAAAAATTTCAACAAGCGAAGACGAGTGGTTTCTGTTATTAGCTATCGTTGTAAGACGAAGGAGTAAAAGAGAATGAATTGTAACCTATTTTTGTATGATACACTATTAAAAAAATATTGACACAGGCCTAATAATTATTGTCATTATTGTATTTTGGAAATGATATATCTTTTTGTTACACATATCTACAGTTATAAATTTAACTTAGACTTATTGAAGTAATGTTTTATCATAATATAAACAGTGTTTGAATATTATTAGGCCCATTATATTATTAATCACTTAACTTATTTTGATGAAACTCGATATTGATTGGCTTATATTCACCCTGGGATAATCAACCCTGTACAAATAGATAAATTCTTATAATTTCTCATGGTGCTAAGAGTTGAAATTTGCTATATTTATTTTATAAGTGAGTGATTAATGGAAAATATAAGGACTTTAATTTAGATTACTTGCGCCCAAAGGGTGAAAATGGTACCCTATCTCGCCTACATAATAGATTTACACTTTTAAGTGTCATAAAGAAAAGGAAAGCACTTGCATTTCTATTACTTGCGTCAAAAGGAAATTAAGGGCTTCAGAATATCGTATGAGCTTTTTAAATTCAATACATCTAAGAAACACAACCTAAAAGAAAAAATATTCTTACCTTTGTTTCTTTTTCTTGTTTTTAGCCAATTCATTGGGTTCTATTTTAGTGTAACAACAAACAATAGGAAATGGTACTGCATCTAACTACTTAAACAATCACACAAATTAATCTTGTTAATTAAATTAAACTTATGTCATGATTACCCAAGTTATATTATCAAACATTTTTATAACAGGTTTACGTTTGTCCATGACACATACATTACTGCTCTATTTGCTAATTAAATACCTAAAGACACTTAAGCACAGTTCTATCAGCATAATTTAGCTCAGAGTAATGGCTACTTCACTTTGCGTAAGTACAACCTGTGAAACTGCTTTATCTGCCTCTAGAGAATAACTTTAACCTTCTGTCGTAGGGTTGTTTGAGACGAGGAAACTTTTGGCTTTGTAAAACTATAGATTGGAGTGAGAAAGTACGATCAAAGTTATAATTTAAAACAATATTATATTTGCAATAATTATATATGTTTAATCATATTTGCAGATATAAGATATATATTTTTACTTTCTGTTTACTATGATTGTTTCTTTTGAGGAAACGTAAGAGTTTCTGCTTTAATCCTGAAAGTATCAATGTTTTGTCTGTCAGTCTACCACAGTCCTTCTCAAACGTTCTTACCCACATGAATTCCAATAATAAAAACTCAAAAAATATATTGTTTACATATTTGGAATGGTAAAAATTAAGTTTGGCACTTGAAAAGATATAATTTAGTAGTGCGTTTGTGTGTGGAGGGGGGGGGGGGGTATAGTAAAGGATTTACTAAAAAAAATTTTCGTGCAGTATGTAGGTATTCTTGAATCTTATATCTCTTTCAGCAGCTAAAACATTAAAACATTATCTGGTAATGAAGATATTGATATATATTTATAGGTAAACTATATCGGATACTTAAATTTGTAATTAAGTTAAAATAGGTATTTTATTATTTTGGTGTATTTCAATACTGCGTTCGAAGCCATCATCCTCTTTCCAGATTCCGCCACAAATATATAATTTTTGATTCGGCCACTGTTATTATGATTAAGTAGGTATTGATTATTTTATATATTATAATGTTGATGTTACGTTGTTATTAATATCATGTTGTCAACTTTAGAATGACTGGCAGTACAGAATCCTTGGTGCAATCAGATGGCCCAATCTACCGGCATAACTCTGTCAACAAACGTCACGTCACACTTAATATTTTAAACCAAAAATCAGTACTCTCATTTTACTATTTTATTTTATTGCATCTCACGGCACGTGCGGAAATACCAGCTTTCCTACTTTAATCATGTTTTACGTTAGTTCTACAACTCCACCTGACTGTCAGATACTCAAAGCGAGACTGGGTTTATGTCTCTCTTGAGCTTAGTACTATTCAGAACTACTCCAATTTCAGAAGAGAAGTAATAAATGCAAAGCACCGTATTCTTGAGTTAAATTATTTATCAGAGTTGTCCTCATGTTGACCTACAGTCTCTAGAGTCGTGTTGACCTCACCTTGACACAAAACTAAGCTGAAGTTAAAATACACCTGCTGTTAATAACAGTTTATTGTAATATAATTGTATTAACAAATGCATAACTATACTTCAAATTTTGGTTCTAACAAAAACATTTAATTTTACAGTTGTTGGTTAAATTGTTACTTTTAAACATATTTAATACCAAACAGACTCACTTTTAGAATGAACAAAACAAAATTATATGGTATTTTTTCATATTCAATGATTTTTATGCTGGTTTTTACATTAAATGTTTTAATTACTGTGCTAGACTTGTAATGTGAATTAGTGTTAAAACCATTATATTAATTTACTCAAAACATTCATATTGTTTTTTTATTAAACACTCAATAAACTCAGAAAGTTATTGTATCAAAGTTTTCAAAACTAAAAATGTTTTACGAATTTTATGTACTTTCTCATAAAGGCCTACTGCTCTTTAATGTAAAATACTTCAAATAAATAATTTTAATGGATGTAGCTAACTTTAAAAGTCGGGTAGATGAGAGAGGGATGTCATGAGGCAAAGTCCCTAGTTCATAATAATAATAATTATTATTATAATAAACCAATAATTCAAAACAGTAATACTTAAAAATGGTTACTTCCGTCATAAATATAATGATTCCTACGATATTATTTAAAGTACTAAATTGATACAATTTAATTGCCAAATAGGGCTACTGTTCAAAAAGTCTATACGAATAAATCTTGTTTAGAAACAAGAACCAGAACGAGAGAGGAAAAGCATGTTAACATGTATTTATTACGTAGCCTGTCTACATTTACGTATATTGTATAAAGGATCGGCGAGTGTCGAGGAGGATTATCAATCATAGTTAATGTCATCGTATTTGGCTTTTAATCAAAATATAAACAATGTTTCATTTACTTTAAGTAATTCTTTCGTGATTGTCAGCATATACAAAAAATAAGACATTTTGAAAATCTAATGTAAAGTAGAGCGAATGTGTGTGACATTTATATTACTAAAATATCAGACTTAAAATTTGCATAATACTTGTAATGATTTCTATATAACTACTGACTGACCAATTTACTGTAATAACCAACATTATAAAAATCGTAGTTTTACTTTAGACAAAAATACTAGAAGAACCACTTGGAAAGAAAATAATAATAGCATATATATTTATTTCGCATAATTGAAAATTAATCGATAGCATCATGGGCCTATGATTGTAAGCAAACTGATTGTTTTTTTTACAGAATGCTTGATCCCTACAAACAACCTATTCCATTACCTAAAGATAATTATTTATTCGATTCAAATTCAACCATTCGACCCAACAGCTTCTTGTTAAGCAAATGAGATGTACCGCTCATATCATTTTGCATCTCATAGATATTGCATCTTGATATTTCTGGTCCCATCTGAAAAATAGTGATTACCATACCCATAGATTAATTAGTTAAGAGACTACGAAATCATATTAGATTTGCTGGAAATAATAAAACGTCTTCAGCCTTTTTCCTCAGGACCTACACCTATCTGAAGTTGGTTCGTATTTAATTAAATGAAAAATTTACGCTCTTCCTAAACATAAAATTCTTAACATTTGTTGCTACTTAAAAATCAAACTTTTACTCTCCTAACACAATTCACCGTCATCATGGAAACTATTAGATGACATTATAATTGAGTTGTGTCTAGTTTTTCTGGAAAACTAGTATAAGTAAAACAATTTTGTTTATAATTAATACATTTTACATTTTCGTACCATTTATAATTAATTAATTATTTTTGAAGTATTTTTTTACTATAGGCGCACTTTGGCGCACTAAATATATTTGAGTTGGGTATATAAGTGTAACAGATTGTCCTACGTCATAGGCTTATTCTGTAGGCGCAATTCGGCGCTATGTTTGCAGGCGGGTGAATCGGACTTTACCATCACGCATTTTCTGAAACGCTCTATTGTAAAACACTCTTTACCGTCACGCATTTTCTGAAACGCTATATTGTGAAACGCTCTACTATATATAGTACACGTGTGTATATAGCATATTTTTTTAAAGTTTAAATGATAAAGAAGTGCAAAAAGCTAATATATTTATATAATAATGCATCAGAAATACATAAAATTAAAATAAACACACAAAATAATTTTAGGTTAGGCTTAGACTGAACAACCAACTCATGTCATGTTTCTTGAATATATTTACGTTCATTACCACAGCAACCAATAAAATAAAATAACAGATAAAACAGTTGATTCAAATGTATAATCTTTAATAATTTTAGGTTAGCCATAGACTGATGAACAAATGCATGTTTCTTGAATGTTTTTACATTCGTTACCATAGCAACCAATTGAATAAAATGACAGATAAACAGTTGATTCAGATGTCCAGCTTAATAACACAAAATAATTTCGATAATATATTTTATATTCAACAGAATATCACCATATAAGTTTACACTTCTCCAGTGTTGTCTTAAGCACACAATTTACGTTTTTTTAAATTTATTTCTTAAGTTTTCGAAAAGATTATAATTTGATTTAATATCTTCAGGCAGGATGCAAGTGACTTGGCGAATTCTAAATAGTTGCAATAAGCATACATTATAAAAACGGACATAAGAAAGGGAAAAATCGCCTTTAGATTTCGGAGGAGGTGTAGAATTTTGAAAATGTTCTGTTTAGTTATATTTGGTATATTTTTCAAGTCCGATGCTCCAATATACCCTTTTTTATATGTAGAATCTAATATGCAAAACCTAAATCACTACTTGTGGAAACCGTATATATTTAACATGAAAAATAAGTATGTCAAGTTTGATATTTGATTGTGAAAAAAGTTAGTAGTTATTTTGTTTGAACAGAAATCTTCGTTTAGTTCATAGGTATAATGTTTTTTTATACATTTCTGGAATACACTATTGAGTTCTTTCCTATTTCCACAATCCAGGTAATTATACTGACAGTAAGGGTCCAATGTATCTCAGAGTACTGTTCTACACAGATAATACAGATAAGAACTGTTGGCAGATAAAAGGAACAAACTAAAGACAACAAGATTACAAGATTAAGGTACGATCAAGTTCAGAAATGACCTTCATGAAACAGTAAAGAGATTGTTAAAACTTGAGCACAAGTTAAGGGTAGTTGTTTTATTTAAGTATCTTTTGTTTTGTTCAAAAGTTAGTGACGTAGTAATCGCATTGTCTCCCAGGAACGTAAGGATACTTTGTCCCTTTGCCAGAAGTATTCTCCTCAGAGGATATATATACGTACTTTATATACATATGGGTTTTCCTAATTTTATTGCTTGGGTACAGGCAATAACGTTATAAAATAGTATTACAACTGATGGTGAAATATAAAGTGTTAATATGTGGTTGTAATTGATAGCCATGGATTTTGTATTGTTTTATAGTGTTTAGTAGAATGAGTAGACAATCTCCTTCTCTCTCTCTTTTGCCGAATTATAATTATAACCTTTTGCCGAATTTTGTACAACTTGGTATGGTCAAGTATTTAGGATGCTGTTTGTAGGTTTATATCATATTTTTGCTTGCATATTATGTGCTGTAAGCGAAAAAAGCTGTCTCCAAGGCCAAAACCCGAAGCAGTGTGCCTGAGCTGACCCAAATTACAGTTTATGAATAGAAAACTAAAGCTATAAAACAATTTGTATTGCCTTCGTAATGTGTTTAATTTATACCAGTGACAATGAGAGGCAGGTAGTAGAGTGTATACTGAAACAAGGTTAAAACCTTCGCAACCTGTGTTGGAGGCTCCACTGTAGACTGAACTAGCGCCATTAGCCTCTCGGACACATTGCTTTCCTAAGTCTCAAAGTAATTATTATAAGTCTCAAAGTAATATTTGAAGGTGACTATAACATAAAGTAAAATGGCATTGTGACAGGATTTTATAGTCATTTTGATTGCCAACATTTAAAACATGTTTTCATGTTTGATTTTTTAAAGGACTAACCTCATTCTGATGAACCATTATACATAACCCATGTAAGTAAAACTTTCAACTCAGTCGTATAACTGTTTAACTTTACGATTTTAGTTATGCTTTTAAATATAAACGTACAAACTAGTTTTCACGTATAAGGTTTTAAGATTATTTAAATGTTTATAGTTACTTTTATAATGGTGATTTTTTTATTAACATTTTAGCAAGGGATATATGATTAGTTTCAGGCGTTTCTCTTGATATAATAATATACTCTCGGGTCATCTGTTATTATAATTAAGCATATATTATATTGCTTTGTCAGTCCCTATTACCATTTTAGACAAACTAATTAGCTAATTTAACTAATTACGTTGTACAATATTAAAGGATTCTGTTACATGTGTTTATGTTGGTATTCTTAAACTTGGCTGCAAACATTGAAGAGGTTAGGCTCGTTAGTCTGAGTAGCAGTTTCCTTTGTTTGGTGTACAACAATACAATATTCTTCCACCCGTTGCCAGGCTCTTATCCAGTAAGACTGTCTTGGAGTTGTTTATCTTTGTCTATATTTTTACTTATGCTATAAATTTGTCTACGTATATTTAAAAAATATTGTATTCTCAATTGAAAAGACCGTTTATATAAAACTAATTAAAGAATATTTTACCTTTATGGTGATTATTTATTTCAAGGTAAATATGTAAATATACGATTTTTGTAAGTTTATATTAAACGAACTTTAATTCAAAAAGCAGTTATTCAATAATTATTTTTTGAAATTTTTCATACAGATTTCTTTTGTTTAAGCTGGGAAAATTATTTCCAAAGTTTTTCAATTGTACTGTTGGATGCAAGAAAGGCCTTAGTACAAAAAAAAAGAAAGAAAAAAAGAGTTTTGAGAAAAATTACCATAAACATTTGGGACTGAAATATTTTTTATATGCAGTAAAGGTACAATATAGCCTATGTTACATTAAAATTTAATATATTTTTATTTTTAAGAGTTTTTATTGCAATAAGGAAGCTATGGTAAAATGGATGAAATATTAGTTTCAAATATAACCCACTCAGGCCTTTTTTGCATATAAGATCACAGTAACTTAGATAATACAGTACTTTTATTTAAAATATTTTTACTTTTTTATTATTTTACAAAAAATAGAAAACTTAATGTTTTAAAGTTTATTAGAAATAAAATAAAATAAAAATAATTTATCAGAAATAAAAATCACTCATCTAGCTGCTGTTGTTGTGCATCTTGTTCTATAACATCAACATCACTCGGAATGCCATTGTTATCTTCAACATATCCGTTAAGGCTCACTTATGTTTGACTTTCATTTTTATTTCATCCAAAGTGTATACTAAAAGTGAAAGATGAAACAAGTTGACACCTGTCAGGGATATATTTTTGGATACCGATATCCCATAGACTCAAGTAATAATAATAATTAATAAAAAATAAAAAAATAATAGAAATATCCCAATATGAAAAGTAGGCCTAAGTTAGTTAAGAAGAAATGTTTGCCCTGGACAGTTAACAGATTAAAACTGATACTATCAACACACGTGTAAAATATTAGGTTACGTTCCCAGCCATTTTAATCAAGTCAGCAGCATTAGAACAACTTGCTCTGAAACAGGTGAAAAGAATCATATTGCATTTCACATAGCTTTAGCGAACAAAGCAGAATATCATGAGAATGGTTTTACAAGAATTTACAGATAGACAAAATTTTAAAAAAATGAAAGGCCAATAGGGAGATGAGTGAAAAATCTTTAGCCAATGGCAAACGATTTTTCAAAAGGACGCGGTAGGAGGAGTAGGGCAAGAGCGAGAGAAGCGAGGTCTTATTCTAAAAGCTTTAGAACGGGCAACACCTAAAACCCGCTACAAAACGTCTAAGTACATTTTACCTTAAAATAAAAAAATCATTTAAAATCAATCAACAAATAAGAGTCAATCATCAAGTCGAACTCACTAAGTGGAAACCATCAATCAGTTTAAAATCAATCACCAATTTCAAAAGGCATCGCAGGAACCAGTGCATAAATAGTGTTCAGTGAATGTTCGAATATAGATAAATTAATTTCAGTAAAGTGTTAAATAAAATAATCAATAAAATATATAGTATCAGTTTAAAAGTGTGTGAAAGGGGAAATCACAGATACATGTAAGTAAATTAAAAATTTCAATCTATGTTAAGACAGATCTCGATGTTAAGCAAATTTAAATAAAATCAAACTCATATCCAGATAATTAAAATAAAATCATAAACAAATTTTAAATGGAATAATATAAATGTAATAAAATAAATTCATAGCTTTAGAGCAACAATAACTAAGCAATTTGGTCGGGTCTTCTTTATAGAGAATTAGCTGCCAAGGATTTAATAATACCTAATAAGCAATTGAAAGGAGATTCCGATTCAATGAAAAGGGTTAGAAACTGCTGTTTAGGATAAGGTTTTAAAGTAAGGAATTATGTCAACTTAATTATCAAACTTTTAATTTCAAATATTTTATACAATGTTTAGTTGTTAGCCTATTTTAATAAAGGATAGTTATATATATTAAATATTAAGGAGACTGCATAGTAATTGAATAGTACAGTCTCCCTTAACAACATTATAGATTACGAATAATAATTATCAAAATATCCTGGTAAAATTAGTTTGGTAGATTCAGCAACTTATTATGAAGTAAAGTTTAGAGGAAGAGACGATTTGAGAAATTAAACATTAAGAAATTGTATATTAATAATTTGTACATTTCTTAAGAACAAATTTCAATAATTAAGTATCATGTTAATTCAAGTTTTTTTTTCAATAAATTCAATTTAAAAAAATTCTAAATGTTATTAATGTAGAAAAGGTGTAGTCATTAAATTAATCATATGTCATGTACAATATCTTATTATCAATTATACATTTAATTCAAACCATCAAACGTCTCTGAAGTTATTTCAACCAATTAGTTAGGAGTCAGACCTCTCAAGCCAAGCATAGATTGATTCGTAAATCGAATCTGGTGGAGCCCCCATATAAAAATAAACCTTACAGAATAAAGTCGCCCAAATCAAAATATAAACCTTACACACCCTATCAACGTTTGATGAAAGTGTCGTTTCTCAAATCGATCATTCATCCAGAGTGAAGGCTCAGTGAAATATGTAAACAAACGATATATTCATTTTTGTTCCATTCACTAATTATTTCACAGCTGACCGTCGACTTTCTGCCGTAGTACGTGCTATCGTGCTCTAACAGGTTTTATTTTCGCCTTTACGTCTTCTATCACTAACCCAGGCAAATTTAAATCAGCCAGCATTGCGGAGTCCACCTTTTCCCGTGCATTCGATTTGCTATAATCACTGCATTTATTATTTTATAAACACTCGTATTGGTGATAAGTTCCAATAAACAACACCACTTGTCTTGCCACTTGAATGCAATTTTATAAAATTTGTATTCAAAACAACAATAAACACACACAAAAACACGTGATTACAAAATCCTGTCACAGTGCCATTTTACTTTATTTTATAGTCACCTTCAAATATTATGAGGCTAATGGCGCTAGTTCAGTCTACAGTGGAACCTCCAACACAGGTTGCGAAGGTTTTAACCTTGTTTCACTAAACTCTACTACCTGCCTCTCATTGTCACTGGTATAAATTAAACACATTACGAAGGCAATACAAATTGTTTTATAGCTTTAGTTTTCTATCTATAAACTGTAATTGAGGCACACTGCTTCGGGTTTTGGCCTAGGAGGCAGCTTTTTTCGCTTACAGAACATGCTATACAAACAAAAATATGGTGTAACCCATATTTACAAACAGGATCCTAAATACTTGACCATACCAAGTTGGTAAAATTCAATAAAAAATAATGAGATTTTATGTTTTTTTTTGGGGGGGGGATGGATATTTGTGAGGTTGAAAATTATACAACAGATCAATTAGATTTTTTGATATGTCAGTGAATGTAGAGTTATATATAAGGATTAGTCATTATTATTATAAACCAAATAGATTTTAGCAATATTTTGTGATTTTGCAGTTGTGTAACATTTTTTCAAAATAATTAATTATAATTTAATTCAACAAAACTGTAAAGCAAATCATTGTAAGGTTAAAAATCTGAAATAAATTAAAAGCTATTTGCAATAAATTTCCTATTAAATTCAAGAGCGAATTCTTTCTTTTTCGATTTGACTCTAATGAAATAAACTTTTGTTTTCTTTCTTTGAGACGTTGATTGTAAGGGATACCATTGTCATCGAATAAAACATTAACCATTAATGTGGAATACAACTACAAATAATTTTGAAGTGATATAGCAAAGAAAATTTAATTTCATCAACGAATTGAACAAATATAATCATATTTCTTCTTCGGTAGATCTAGCAATTTTAACAATCTACTGATAATTCCTTCCCTTAAAGTCTTCTCTGTGTTTAAATGGCTATTATGAGACAAAGTAGATATAAGACAAAGTAAAAGCTAAATATCATTAAATAAGATTAAATAGTTTTATACTTCACAAATATATAGTGTTGCGTTATGAGGATGACTGTCATTTTGTGTTCATGTTGAATATTTTTAATTAAGCCTTTTTCGTCACCCGACGATGTGCGATAAGGTCCGAAACACTTGTAATGTATATTTGAAAAATTAAACTGAAGGAAAAACTTCAAAAGGATTTCTTGCTGTAAGTCAAAATAACAATTATATAGTTAAATTCTTATACTAAGATGTTGACTAAAAAGAAAAACAATTATTCTTAAAATAAAATAAAGTCATACTCAAAATATTAGTGAATAAAAAAATAAAAGTATTTCATTTAAATTGATAATGTTTATTACTTGCAACAAACATTTGCTGTTGGAGCTATTAATAGTTACATAAGCTTTCGGTAATTCGCGGCATCTGAGAACAATATACGATCATATTATGTTGCCATTAATCGTTGTCTCTCTATTATGTAGTTTACTCATCTTTAGTTTATATAAATGTATATAAGATTTAAAGACAGAGTTAACGCTTTTGCTTAACTATTCCTCTTTCAGTAATGTTGCTGGCATTTCTTTTAAGGCTTGGGTCCTTAAATTCAAAACGGCTAAGTTGGCTACAATTTCAATGTTAACCTAACCTAACCATATCTTCACTTTTAAGCATATTTTTGTTAAATTAAATTACAAGTGAAAAAGCATGGACCAAGACCGGGATTTGAACCCAGGACCTTCGCCTTTCCGGGGCAACACTCTACCACTGAGCTGTCCTGATCCTACAGATATTGGTCGATGTTATCTCACTTGTACGGTTTTACTGCATTTATGAATTAATAGACTGAATACCTCACATGCGACATTGAAAACAATCTCAATTCTTTTTGCAGCCTACAGTGGTGTTATTTATTATTATTTTTAATTTGTAATAAATTACCTGCTTACACGCTTCCTCAGCAAGGGTTAAATAATACTTGTAATTTAATTTATTTAACCCTTGCTGATTAAGCGTGTAAGCAGGTAACTTATTAAAAAAATGTTTGTTATTTTCGTCAAAAAGCTGTATTTTTTTCTTAAAATAAAATAGATTGTTTTTGTTGATTGCTAAGGTTATTTGCAATAGCCTATCTCTTTTTGCAACTGGGTAAAAAATTTATAAAATTACTATTTATATTATACGTTTATGAAAACATTATAACGGTTTTTGAAAATGTAATATATTGTTGATTCGGCAATCAACGTCCGCATATGACAGTATTTTAAAATGAAACCAAATTTTAAAATTGATTTCATGAATTAAAGGAAAAAATTACTTATTCTGTAGCATTGCTCTTATGGGAATCAGATTCAATATGGCGGACAGGGTATCCTCCCTTTAATATATTTCATTCCTTATCTTTTCATTCTAAACTTTACTTACGTTAAAAGACATTACCTTCGTTATAGCGGAAATAAAAGACAAGAACTTCCCAGCGAAATAAAATGTTGGTTTATCTAACATTTTGTAATCAAACTGATCTGATTAAAAAATATGACATTAGAGTTCTTGAATGCGTATTACTTACAGTGCATAGTTTTAATGTAAATGTGTAAATTGAATACAATTGACCTACAATTTATATTTGTTTAGTTCATTACAACTCCTAGTAAAATACGAAAGCCAATTACAAAAGGCGTTTCAAATTAGTTTATGAATTTCACTAGAACGACTAAATTATAAACCGGAATTATTTTTAATATATTCAAAGACCACAAAATGTGTTAACAAACAAAACATAATCCACAGAAGTACTTGACCCAAATTCTATAAAAGGCGAGTGTTGCAATCAAATGAATTTGATCGTGGATATATTTTACGTGAATTGTTAAGTTGTTTACTCAAGTTTTAATTTATAAATCCGTGTTAAGCAAGTGGTAGTTTATTGAAATTGTAATAATGCAGGCTTTAAATGTACAATATAATTAATCCAAAACAAATTAATCAATATAAGTAGAATCACTATAAGTTGCTCATTTACCAATCGTCGCTTTTGCACAGTCTACTGTCCAAACCAAACTGATCACAGATCCATACTATAAAGAGTGACAAGCTACAACATATACACAAGAATTCTAATCTGCATGTTGAGCTCAGCACTATATTAAACATCTATTACCTCTACATTTATTCAACTTATCTTGGGCCTATAAAAACTTTTATCCAATTCGTAATTTGTGAAATCGGTACAGTATTTACCAAACCGGCATATGTTAAAGCATGTAATACTACGATAAGATGTTGTGACTTTCCAGCAAATGTATTTGTTTTCTTAAAATTTATTTAAATATATATGTGTCACTAGTGGCAATAGGTTCCCTGGTTTGAAAAAATGTTCTACTTAAAAAAGAAAAAAAACATTACCATTACTCATTTTAATGTATGTATACAAATTATAAACATTTTATTCAGTTATAGTATGTGTATGAGACGTAAAACAAAGTGGATAAACAGTAGAACAAGCAGCTCTGGGATGGTCGTTAGTACAAGTGCTTCAGTTGTTTAGTATTGCACAACACTAATGAGCCTCCCTTCCATCTTTGTCAGCAGACAAACATGCCCACACACGTAAACAGATCGCACTCACCCTTGTATTTGTCTGCAATCGCAAAATCCGATCTAATCTTCCTCGCGTATTGGTTGCTTGCCGTGAATTTTGCGACCTTATACTCTAGTTTTTTTAGGTGGGATTCCCTGACGACAAGGGACTGGGTTTTATGGTATATTATTTTGGATTTTATTTGGCTGTTATCATAGGATCTAGTGTTAGGGTTTGAGGGTAGGTTAGAAAAGCCCCTATTGTGATTTGGTCCTCTCTACTGGCCCTATTCATGGTTTCTCCCGATGGTCCCTATATTCCTTCCATCGTTCGAAACATTCCTGCGATTTGAATACTTCTGTCGACGTGTCGCATTAACTTGAAAACTAAGAGTTTTTCCAGGATTTGCGGATCTAAATGTATGTCCTTATTCACCATCTTACAAAAACATTTCCCTTAGTTGATGTTCCCCTATTGCTATATTTTCCAGTTTCAATTCGGACTTTTAATAATTGCTGTGCTTGGTATGGGGATTATTCATATGCTTCATCTCCCTTTCTACAACTTGCCACCACTCTAAAGCAAACCCTTTTAATCTTTTATTTGTTATTTTAATGTTTTTCGTGGTCCCCCAGTAATGGATTTATCCATTACATTTATCCATTTGGAAATTGTACTCCATTTCCTGTACAAACTTAACAGGAATTTCTCTTCCCCTGGAATATTTTTTGTGCTTTCCCTTGTTCTAGCTATTTCTTCTAACAACTCTAGTTTTTTTTTGCATTTCGTATCAATTGTTTTAATTATTCAATTTAATTCAATTTTAATTATATCTATTCCCCTTTTACCCCTGCAATCTCTTCTTCGTAATTTATGATTCTGTTTTTTTGTTTGTTTGTGCTATTTCTTCCCCTAACATTTCTATTAATCCCTCTGCTTATCTCTCCATTTCTTGGACCCTATATGTTTTCTCTTGCTTTTTCTTTTCTATATTGTTCTCTTTCTTTTAACCTCATTTCCTCCAACATTTTCATTGCTTTGAGTATATCTAATTCTATTTTTTTCCATTTCATTACTCATATCTTGTAAATTTTTTTAAATTTCTTTACGCTTAGAACATGAACATTACACTTTCTAATTTATGTATACAAATTATAAATATTTCATTCACTTATAGCATGTGTTTGTTACGTAAAACAATGTGAATAAACACAATTCCAACCATCAGCTCTGAGATGGTAGTTAGCACAAGTGTTTCAGTTGTCTTGTATTACACAACAATAATGATGCCCCTTTCCTCCCAAGACTGGTTTATTTCCTTAATTTGTTTATCTAATTTCAACAAGATCAATTTTATTTGCTTTTGTGTAACTAAGCACTATTTGGAATAGCGTCTTTTTATTTCTATAAAATCTTGACAGTTAAATTATATAATATTAATAATGGAGTACTTTTTGCACTTACTAACACAACTGAAAGCATACATAGGAAATATATTCAACAGGATGTTGACAAGGCTGTTAGATAAGTTTTTAATTTAAATTTATTTAAAATAATTCAGTGTTGTTGTTTAATTTAACGCAAAAAAACATACAACAACAATGGAATAACTTCGGAACTAATCAACATACACGCATCATCTGACTTTGTATCAATCAAGTGCCTCAAGAGGTATACAAATATATATTTAGAATTTAAGTCGGACCAGTCAACATAGAGATTTATACAATGGGTAAAAATAATTACAAAGAACCAACGTTTCCAGTCTAAACTGGATTCCACATTCACCGTGCAGTACAGAAAGCAAATAAGCCATGTTATCCATACGACAGTCTCAGCTATACTAACCAACTAAAAACATCAACTCCCATGCAATGCTCGGTCAGTTGACGCAACCCGAATGACAATAAACGTGATGTCCCTTGTAATGGTAGTAGCATGTCTATTCTCTTGTAAGAACTATACTGCACGGTGGACGTGGACTCGAGTGTAGACATGTCGAGTTTCGGCTTAGTGGCAGGAAAACACTGATGCGTCATTACACCAATCAAACACGGCAAACCAAAAGAATGTACTATGAGAGAAGAAAACCCAAGTTTATGGTAGAACGAGGTATTTAAATGAAAACTACCAAGACAAAAAGTGTTGGAAATTCTTGTTTAATGTTAGCTCAATCTAATCTTCGAAAATAAATGGTCAACATTGAACTATCATTTGAAGTATAGGGATGGTAATACCATCCCCGCTACTACTTGACTTCTGTTCGAAAGAGAGAAATTGAGAGCAGTTTTTTCTTGGTTCCTGGAGAGTTAGCGTCTTAAGGAGAAATCTAGCATCACCGATGTAAGCAGTACACCAATTAATTTCAACACCAATTAATTAATCCAACTCTTTTTAACTACACACAGCATACCATTTAGAGACAACCATTATCGTTGGGATGTTCAACAAAATTCATCGAAGTTCCTAAAATTTTTCGATAGCCGCGCAAACTTTAGAATAAAGGACAACCGATATTCATACATTTTTATAAAGGTGCCCAGTGCAAATACTTCAAAGAAATATAGTCACATTTTAATTAACTAAATACGAATTGGGGAACATTTTTAAAACTAAACTCTTTTAAAATCATCAAATATAGCTCATTTTTCTGTCTATTAAATATGCTATACTACGTAACTGAAGTTGAATTTGCATAAATTTAAATTATTAAATTATTTTGATAAACAACTAAAGCCAATGCTTAGTAATACTCTACAATTAACAAAATTATTACTATACCGTACTATAAAACATATAAAAAAGGGAACCCGAATACATAGCTGCTTAAAGAACTAAATTATGAAACAAATCCTTTTTAAAGTCCCTTTAGAATCTTCTTTGAAAGCCTAGCGGAATCTCCCCCCTTAAAAATTCTTGTTACAAAATATGTTTCAAACTTTTTAATCCAGTAATACAAATCAGAAGCACTGCATGAATAGCTAGTTACAAAAACATAAATTTAAAACCGAATGATGCATTACATAACCCTAGTTTTGATATCACAGAGAATAACCATAATAATGATGTTGCTCAGACTGTTATCAGTTGACCGGTTACTTCCTACCCTTACTCTAATAACGTCTGATCAGCTGACATCGTCTAAGCTTAGAATCAGATCTGATCCACTTACTGTCTGCTTTGCTACGATGCCCAAACCAGTAGACCTATCTATATATTAAAAGAATTTATGAAAACTTGTGGCAGTCAGTACTGCCATTCTATCCGGCCGAGTTCCTTATTTTTTTTTTTTTTTTTTTTTTATTGCAGGTAATCATTCACAGATATGTCATCAAGCATTACAAATCATGTATCTTTCGCCTTACAAACGTTATAATCAAATGCAAATTTCTGCTGTGTATTCCTTATGGGGGTTTTTTTTGGTTCTTTGTCCACTTTGTCCCTCAAAGTTTCAATGTTAATCTTATGGAAGAAAGATTTCTATTGATTTTATCAAAAACAGCTGATTTTTTATCAGGGGCACAAAAACAGCTGTTCGTATAAAAAACTTAGCAACACATCATGTTTGTTTACTTTCATTACCGTAGCAACATTACTTAGAAAATTTGAAGAGTATTGCCTTTTTGAGGTTACATTGACAAACTAAAAACAAACACAAACAAAAATCAACGAAAAATGCTAACTATATTTTAATTCAATTCAAACATTGGTTGTTACAAACCTATTATATATAACACAGCTAATTTGGATCAAAAACTGAACATAATTTTAGGGTGGGCCTACAATGAACCAAAACACCAATTGGGCTAATTATTAGAATCAGGTTTTATTATAATTATTCACAACTACCAGTTTTTTTTAGATTAGGTAAAATTGTCCAACTGCGAGCGAAGCGAAGCAGCCATTTGAGGCCGAAGGCCGAGGCGGGGTTGGGACGCGGAGCGTCCAGGGGCAGAGCCCCTAGTTCATTATTATTATCACTGAGTCTTGATTATTCTGCTTTTAAATTTAGCTTTTTGCTGCACTTAAAAACTTTCTTTGACTATTTGGTTCTAACCAAAGTATTGCCAGTTCACGCGGTCTTCACGTTGCCTCTCAATTATAATTACTGTAGGTGTTCTGTACTTATTTTGTATTCCCTCCGCAAACCAAAGATATCTCAGTACAATTCGCCGCTTAGCAACAGCTGGTGTATAATGATTAAAAAAGAAAAATCTCCATGTCCACCCTTAGCTTTGTTATTAATTAAGATGTCTAATCTTAGTTTGCAGCGATCATAATAATTATTAATTGTAGGGAAGAACCGTTCTGTGAATGTAAGTATTTGAAATATGCTTCATGGTAAACAAAGATTTGCAAATATGAAAGTATGTTCCGAAGTTATATACTGCATTTTAGTTAGGCACGAAATAAATTTACAAATATATATTTTAATAGAATATTTTTCTGGTTGCATTTTAAAGTTAGACTCACATACTAATTTTTCCTCTCTTATAAAGTCTTAAATTATAAAATTTCTTTCATACAAGCGAAAGGACACTACTAATAATATTGCCTTGTAAACATGTAAATTTATAATCACATAATGTAAACAACATTGTTTCCAAAGACGTGATAATCTAATAATATTTATTTTTACAAATTATGTAAAGCATTTCATATTAAACGACTGTTGCATATTTTTCAAACTTACTCCGTTATTCTACATTCCACAGATAAATAGTACAAAAACGAATAAAGTAAAATTGGATGGATCTAAATAGGTGCACTATGGTTTGATTAAAATCTGCTTCAATGTGCAAATGAAATTAAATTATGTCTAAAATGTATTATCTACGTTCTGTTGATGATTAGTATCGTTCCTGCTATAAAATATTCCAATGTGTTAGCATCAGACCTCCAGAAAACGTGTAAAATTAAATTTCGATTATTTGCATTGCCTAAGTAAGTAGGCCTATATACTACTGCAAATAAACTTTAAAAGTTACGCGTTATAACTATCATTACCTATAAATGGACTCATGAGTACAGTTTAGTCAGTCATTTAATAAATTTTAATTTGTGAGGTCTTAGCTAATTTGGAATACAAAAATCAAACTTTTTCTAACGGAACCTGTCACAGACGGTTGACAGTTAATTGCTAACGTGTATTACCTATAGCCAAATATTAAATACTATGGCACATACTTTCTCACAAAAATATTTAAATTATTAAACAGATTCACTGTGACTTCATAAAAGTAGCAGAGGGGATACATTAAAGTAGGAGAGTAACTAATAAATATTATTATTATTAGTTGAATGAGAATTTTTAGAAAGATGCGATTTTTTGCTTATGGAGGGTACATTAAGGACTACAAATAAGCCAAATTTGATCAAAATCGTTAGAACCGTTTTTTTAATATATAAAAATAATAACTAATTTTTTGGGTGTTTTTTTTTTTTGCCAAAATTTTTCAAAACCTTTTTTCGTGCATCTATACAGGCCTAATTGACATGTTTCGTGCAAATGTGTTCGAAATCGATCGAATGTTTTCTCTCCAGCTTAGTATACATACAGACAGAAAGACATACAGAGAGACAGACAGACAAACAGACAGACAGAAAATACAGACAGACATACAGACAGAAATTTTGTAAAACCACTTTTTTGGACTCAGGGGGTCCCAAAACGGATATTTCCCCAAAAATCTCAAAATCGATTTTTTTTTGCGATAATAATACTTTATACTACAGTATAGTGAGAAAGTAAAAATAATATACAATAAACTTTAAGTTTATGTAAATAGAATCACCGGAAATTGTGTCTGTATATAATAAGCGGGCTTTACAATTAATTGTCAAAAATAAAGAACTGTTTTTAAACATTTAAAAAAAAACTATAATTTACAAAAGTTACATTTATTTTGATAAAGAAAAACATACTTTTAGGATGATATGTTCTAAGGTTTCTATAAATCTCCATCTAATTAACATTTTATTAATGTACCTTTACTCATTATTTATTCTTTACTGATTCAATTCCTAACTAACTAGGTAAAACAAAAGACAAACACTATCCATATCTGTTTCAAATAAATAGTTTTTGAGTAAAATTATATTTATACATAAAGAAAAACACAATTAAATTATCAAAGTATAATTTACACAATCTACATAAATAAAAATGTAAATGTGCGTTTGTTCAAAATCGATAATCTCCTTAGTTATTCTCCGATTGCTTTGAAATTTTGACAAAAAATGAATTTGAATACAAGAGTGTTTTTATATACTTTTTGAAAAACCGCAGCATCTATTGAACATAAAAAAATCAAAAAATATACTCAATATTTAACAAAAATGTAAGCGCCATTACATTTGGTTATTGTCTATAATAATAACAGTAGTCAGCTGTTTCCTATAATATTTCCATTATCAGCTGATTTCAAACTTAAAACAATTATTTGTATATCTAACTTTTAAGAAAGGGATTTGTGAACAAAGCCATCTGTTGATTTAAAAACAACACACATTATCTATACTAAAATTATAAAGAGGTAACATTTGTTTGTATATAGGGGGTAATTTCATCTTTCATCTCAGTTTTGTAACAAGAGCACATACATGAGTGTTATTGAAGAATATGAAATTTACAAGGCGATGAAAATGGAAACCCCATAATGTTTTTAATGACAAGTTGTCTTTTAGTGGTAACTCGATACACGACACTGCCCTTAAATTATCTAATAATTACACGAATGGAGGGAAAAGCAATGTCCACTGATTTAGGACTTCGCATCGGTTAATTCTGACCCAGTACCCGTGCGGGCAACTACAAATTAAATGTAGTGATTTGTTTGTTGTGTGTTTGTGTCAATGTCAATGTGTTGTAACAATTTTTGTAATGTTTGACGACCTCATGTGAGTGATTTTTCACACCAGAAGATGGACGATAGAATACGTCCGAAACCGCGGTAGTGTTTACAATACTAGTGAACCACTTGACGGAAAAAACAGGTAATTATACATTAACCTTGTATTAATATAATGTTTTCGGTACCTTATCCAAAATGAAATTAAGATATCAGTCCATCTTGTTCTGGTCTCTTGTCACCATCTTTCATGCCAGAGTCTGCTCTCTAGCTTCGGCCTTAATCTTTCCTTCATCCCTTCTCTGGACTATAACCATCCTCTCTATTGAGATCAGGTTGATAAGGGGGATACTTGCTATAACCAGCACTGTCCTATAGTCTCAGGTTACCTGTAGCTGCCATTTTATTTCAATACGATTTTTTCTTAATCGCTTCCACTCTGATTTCGCATCCATACAGAAGAACTGCAGGCAGTCGTCGTGTTCCTGTCATTGGACAGCCTATGTTTGCCATTAGTCGACTTAGAGCAGTTGTTACTCTAGTTGCTTTCTCCGTGGTATGTCAAATCTACTACCAATAACTGATACCAATGAACTTTTTCCGAAGAGTCCCAAATTTTTAGTGTATCCTTTTTTTTCAGATTTCGAATAGTAGCCATATCTCCTAAAGAACTTTTTAGGGTTGCACCAAAGGCTCCCTTGTCTTGTGTTTTAGGTCCTAGCTCAAGAAGATCAACCCACTCCTTGTTCTAAGGACTGATTTTATTTCCATCTGCGATTTTTCCGGCTTCACTTTTCGTTTAATATCTCCTATCAAACCTGCTTACCTTGACCTGGTTTTATCAGGATAGCTTTTGGGCATAACTTTATCCCATGAAGTAGCTTTCTTCTCCTCAGTGTTATCTTGTGTCGGGGAGCCTGGATTTTCGTATCTCTTTCCAGGTGCTTCAACGACTGATAACTTTTTCCTTTGCCCCTCTCTAATCTGCCTCTAAACCCTTCTTGGTAGTTTATTTATACACTCACCTGGATCATGGTTCTCCCTTCTTTCCTGCTGGGGGTTTGTGGTATCCTTATTTGCACTGTGATCTCCTATGCTTAGGGATTTTCCACTACATTCGCTCCTGTAATTACCTCTTCCCTTATTTGTTTTTCAGATGCATTTTCAGCAGAACTTGAAGCCGTCCTCTTGTTTCTATTTCTTTCTACTATTTGAGTGCCTTCGTTATTTCGTTACCCCTCTCTAAGAGATTTCGTGACTTCAAATATTTCTTCGAGTTCAGCAAGTTCTGAATTCACCTCTATAATTATGGGTTTCTGCTTTGCCGTGTCAGTCTTCATCTTTTAACGAGGTCCTTGGCCTCTCTCAACTCTGATTCCTCTTCTCTTCTTTGCTGCTTACCGGGAGACCTCTCTTCTTGAACCACTACGTTTGTACGTTCATGTATAGAATTTCTATTTTCTATAGGCTGTGGGGTCTCATGTATCTCTGGGCATACTGCTGGTGTTTCTCTACTTTGAGAAACCTCTTCACTTAGCCTGTGTTGTTGAATCTTCTTCACCTACCAAAAGGCTGCGTTGCCGTAAAGGTGATCTAACGATTCTTCCGTTTCTATTGAACAGACCCACATTTGCACTTGTAGCGTTTGTACGGGCCAAGTGTTCCATAAGTTCCTCAAGTTACACCCTATCGGAAAAGTTTCTGCTTAATTGGTCGCTCCCACACGACCTTTGCTGGCCACCGGGGCTTTTTTCCGATCGGAACCAACGGGGGAGTCACCTTTGCAGGCTTTTCTCACGGGGATTGTTCATGGTTTGGTCAATCATAACCATTTACGATATAATTGAGAACAGTAGAATAAAATACGAACAGATCCTTGGCCCTCAACTGATCTAATGGGTCGGGATCAATAAAAAATGTTGGTCAAGAGAGACCGTTTGTTCAAAGGAGACCAGATAAGATAGATAGATGTTGTTTAAGATAGATAAAAAGAAAAAGGGATCAAACCCAAGACAAGATGAAGAAAGTGTTGGACCCAGAAAAGGTACATCGGGAATGCCAGTTCCCGTACTCATAAGATGTGAGCCCCTGAGGGTATATATTTACTAGTAAATGGAAATAATGATATACTTTCAGTGATTCAATAATATTGTGTTTCGTAACAGCATTATTAAAACCTTCAGATGTGTATCAGTAATGTTTTGTTTTAGGTATTAACTTTACTGTGAAATAAATATCTACAATATTTAATCTTTGACTTGATTTTTAACAATATTAGTTTTGATACAGCGAAAACAAATTTCTGAAAAGGAGATAAGACATCGTTATATTAACTGGCCTTATAAAATCTGCTTTAGGTAAAACTATATTTTACAAAAATATTTTACCTTTTAATATTTTCACATTGTTAAAATTTCACGTCTTTTCTTAGAAAAGTTCGTTTCAAATTTGAATGTTAACAGTTTGCTTGGATTTGTTTACACAACATTAATCTTACATAATTTCTAATAATTATAATCTGTTTAAGTACTTTTTTTGTAAGGTAACAGTAAATATTAAAATTACACAGTTTGGTAAATTATGAACTTGGTAATACAAACAATCCTCCAAGCAGTTAAAGTTATACAGAAACCATACCTGTTCATGACGTTTTCTTACTAACCACAAAGCTGACATTTGAACTGTATTGTTTAGTGTAAAGCTAATGCCAAGTTTCAAAATAAACAGGTCGATGAGCAGGTGATTGTTTGAGTTTAATATTAGACTAAATGAGATAAATACAGACTCTCTATAATGACAAAGTCGAAAAATGGGTTTATTCAAACTAAATGTGTATTAGGAATTTAGTGTGAATCAAAGTTACACGTTTAATTAACTTGAGAAAATTTTATTATTATGAACTCATCCATTAAAGTAACAATGGTTCTACAGATAATATGACATACTAGAAAGCCCCCGTGAAAAATCGCAGGCAGATTAATTAGATACACTTCAGAAATACATAATTAAAAAAAAATACTATATAAAAACAAAAGACTTTATCTGGGCCTAACTAACTATGCTGACGGAGATTGTGAAGTCGGTAAATGTGTACAATTATAAGTATTGTAAAACTGTAGGCCTATTTGTTAAAACTTTGAATGTATATACGTTATTATACATTTAAAGAAAGATAAAAATATTATCTTTTAATTTATTTTTATTTCATATTGATAGATCAAATGATTTAGAAGTTATTATATAGTGAAGAAATTAATAATGGAATATGTTTATATGTTATACGAAGATGTACGAATGTTTCCGAAGCTAAACGAATAGGTATCTCTTCTTTAAATTTGAATAAACGAATATATTTATGATAAGAGGTTGTATTTATATACAGTTTATAACCTCAAAGCAAATCTCATAACGTATTATATTATAGCATGCACTAGTTCTATAACTCATATTTGAAAAAAATTTACTTCACAAGAAATTATAATTATTGAATTTGTAAACATAACTTCAAAGTATAATCTACGCTAGGTTTTGACTGAGTATTACAGATTATGGGTGAAATCAACTGTTATGTTATATTGTTACTCACGTACGTGCGGCCTTACACTCGCTTTATAGGAGTTGCTAAATATTTAGTAAACATGTGAATTTAATTAGAAGTAAACAGTTCAACTATTAAACAATAGAATAATTTATCAAATAAATAAATATAAGTGATAATTCAATTTAAAAGAAATTGAAAACACTAACCGTTTGATTGTATAATTTTTGTTTATGTTTTTCCGTGCAGGGAAGGACGTACACTCGCTTTTATAGGAATTGATAATGGTTTACAATTGTTTATTTGTGATTTCAAGTCAAACATACTTTTACAAAATAAAAATACACAAATAAGCAGAGATAGACAAAATTATTATGTACCGGTTTCAGATTTAAAGCCGTTTTTAGACAAATGGTACCAGACCAGCCGTCCACACTTTGTAATTGGAGAACTGATCTACCTAGGGCTTTGGTTTAACATGATTACAAAGTAAAATAAATCATAGAAAATCTATCAAAAATATTTTAATACAGTTTTAGGCACAGGCCGTACTAAAAACTAAGGGACTTCACATCTAAAAAATGTTAAATGGAAGCAAGAGATTTGCATTTTAAATGTCAAATGAGCATTGCGTATATTTTAAGATAATTTTTTAACAACACTTTTATTTTTATTTTTTTTTTAACAAAATAATATCTAATGAAGGGTTTTGTGGTTTTTAATCCCTTGTCAAAAATATAATTTAATCAAACTTGTTTTTAAATAAAACAGCACTCGATCAGATATTTAAACTTTCTTTCATATCAATAAAATTTCTAATTTTTGTTCACTTGCTCCATCATTGATATTGAAAAACTGTATTTTTGAAAGATACTCAACTTGAAAAGATCTTTATTTAATCTAAGTTTTTGGTCTTAGAAGAAAGTTTATACTTAATTTCTGATACAACTTATTGATCTATATTTGCAAAATATATATGAAAATATTCAAAAAAATGAATATTTGCAAAATATTCAGCATAACAAATTTGTTGAAAAAATGTCTATCTTGAAACTCTAGGTTGATCGGTTTGCCAGCTACTCATAGTGGCCTGGTGAAAGCTAATCTGCGATTGATAAAATATTCCTCATAATGGCATTTACCTTGTAACACATTGTTGCATCAACTGTGTGTATCCTGCATTTTTAACACGAGACACTGCTATTAACGTTTGGTAAAGAAAATTTGTATTTAATTCCCCAAAAGATGATACGCATTTATTATGCAATATTAAAATGTTAAAAACAGCATTTTAATAACAGCTTTTAACAAACTGATAATATATTTCGAGATTTATATACAAACTTTAATACTGATATGTTTTAACATTTATTATTTTAAAACGTTACTTTTATAATTTTCACTGAAACTATTTGAATTGTAACTTTCAGGTTTTAGATGCATCAGAGAGAAAGTTCCAGGGAATGGCCACATTATTGTTGTTGCCTTAGATGCTTATTTATAGCGAATAATGCTTCTACATAAAAAATATTAACACAATCTTTGTGAATATTTCACACTCAAACGCCGAAACTGGACAATGACCGAAATTTTTACTCACTCGGCGATGTGAACATCGTGAATTGTCACATCGCGGACATTTTATTAGGCCAATGTACGAATAAAATGCTCACCCCGCGATGTGAGAATTTCACAATGTCCTCATCGCTGAGTGAGTAAAAATTTCGGCCATTGTCCGGATTCGCGTTTGAGCGTAACATATACATTCAATAGTGATAAATGATATACGGTAGATTTCTAAGAATGCAGTGAATACGGGTTTGCTGACAAGTTAGCTTTTCAGATAAAAGGGACGTACTATGCTTGGTTGAAAGTCAATTTCACAATAAACTTCAACATCGAGAAAGTGTCCGCCAAACAGTTTAATCGGCAAACAATTGCATAGTAAATCGAAAGAAAATGTCTTCTAAATAGATTGTTTATTATTGTACATATTTAACTTTACGTAAAATTCCGTTATGAGACCTAATTAAAATCCGGACATTATTATACGTTCCCAAATCAGAATTCGACAAGAACATTTATAATAGCGTTATTATATAATAGTCGAATATAAAGTATCTATATATTAAAAGAATTTATGAAAACTTGTGGCAGTCAGTACGGCCATTCTATCCGGCCGATTTCCTTATTTTTTTTTTAATTGCAGGTAATCATTCACAGATATGTCATCAAGCATTACAAATCATGTATCTTTCGCCTTACAAACGTTATAATCAAATGCAAATTTCTGCTGTGTATTCCTTATGGGGGGTTTTTTTGGTTCTTTGTCCACTTTGCGTTCGTATACCATTCATCCGATTGCTTTTAAATTATGCATAGTAACACAAGTTAACCCTGGGAAGGTTTTAGGCCATTTACCGAAGTCCTAGGACATTAGGGCTACGCCCCAGTGGCCCTCAAAGTTGCAATGTTAATCTTATGGAAGAAAAATGTCTATTGATTTTATCAGGGGCACAAAAACAGCTGTTCGTATAAAAAACTTAGCAACACATCATGTTTGTTTACTTTCATTACCATGGCAACATTACTTAGAAAATTTGAAGAGTATTACCTTTTTGAGGTTACATTGACAAACTAAAAACAAACACAAACAAAAATCAACGAAAAATGCTAACTATATTTTAATTCAATTCAAACATTGGTTGTTACAAACCAATTAGGCCTATATATAAAAAACTAAACATAATCATTCACAGATATGTCAAGTCTTATATATTATCATCCGTTCAGCCGCTATTCACCCGAGAAGGAGCTCCGTTATACAATCCTTCAAATTTCCCATGTTAATCTTATGGAGATAATGTTTAATGAGTTTGAGTCAGCTGCCAAATAAAACAGCTGATTTATGCTCGGTCACCTATGTACAAACGAGCCAAAAATTAATGAGATTCTTTATCGAATTTTCCACCTGCGAGCGAAGCGAAGCAGCCATCTGAGGCCGAAGGCCAAGCCGGGGTTGGGACGCGGAGCGTCCAGGGGCAGAGCCCCTAGTATATAGTAAATATTATCCCTTTTTATATATTATTTAAATAACATTTGTTTTGTAAGAAAAATGTGCTACATAAAAAGTGTTTTCCAAATACATTTTGTTGGTTCATTATTTTAAACAGAAGAAAAACCAAACAAAATAATGTGAAAGGGTACATATTATGTATAAGCATTACTAAGTAGACCTCCAATAAACATATTGCTATGCTAGAAATAATTTTGTATTAATTCCCACACAAGCGTGATTAATCTGTCTTTTGGAATGTCGCCATGTCTGTACTGCAATGCATACAAGTTGACATACATTTCATTTAAATCACAGTTCTGGTAGAGTAGTAAAGTAAACAAATAAAACTATAATTGATTCTTAATGTTATTTTACTAAATAACTAAACAACTCTAACCTAACTGTAAAATATTTTGTAAACATTATAGTTACCACAGAATTAACAAAAATTGTAAAAACCCCTATTACTTTCCCTTAATAATTTGCAGAATATGTCTGTCTAAAATTGAACTCATTAACTACTGAATCTATTTCTCATAGAGTAACTGTTCACGCTAATAATTAATCAAAACGAAATTTCATATTAAAAAATATATAGCCTATAACGTAAATTATAAAATGTAAAACTGTAAAAAATATTGATCAAACCAAAATCTGGAACAGATTTATACGGGACCATAGTTGCATGAAATATAAGAGGTCTCCGTTTTATCTCTACCGTTTGGCATTTCGTCTGTGTGTCTGTCTCACGATTACGACCAAACGCCTTGACCGATTGTTATGATTTTTTGCATGAATGTTCCTTATTCTTAGGCCGAGCCATGTATGTATATGGTTTTTTTCCATTTTTCATTTTTAACCCCTTAAATAAAATAAAAATGGCAGTCGCACCGTTTCTCTTAGTATAAGCTTTTTTCCAAAGCCAGTTTGTATCTTAACCGAAGTCGAATTGAAAAACTAATAACATTTAGCGGCAGCAAATTTAATGTTCTACAAAATTATTTTCTTGATTTTTTCCGTATCTCTAACGGAAAGCTCACAAAATGGTCGCAAACTTCAAATTTGTTTAAAATCGTCCAAGTTTTTTTAAATTTTAACATGTTTTTATACGTTTATTTTTTACATGTCTTCATAAACCCTTATAAATTTATGGTAAGGTAGAGAGAGCGCGCGCTACCTGCTGTCTTGCTCTTTCCTGTGCTACGTCAGTGTGGCTGCTGTGACTGTGATTTAGTTGTGGTTACTTCCTTACTGGCACATTATTTTTAACCTAAGCTCAAAACCACGTTTGTTATTTCAACGAGCGAGATCTACTGTTCACAGAACTACTAGTAATTTAGGATAGAAATATTGGAAGAAAAAGCTGGAAGAGAAGTTGTCAAGAGAATAGAAAACTATTAACTATTGGGGGGCAAATATGAGCAACTTCACAAAGTTACTATGGTCTTCGTCGATTAAATGACGCACATAGTTTTATTTGTTATCCGAAACACTCTTTTTTGGCCAATGTTCTTTAAAACGCTCCTTGAAAGCTCTTCCCGTTTGGCCTATATAAAACTTGGCACATCTATCACACGTTAGTTTATAGGCACCTGTTCTGCTTGGGCTTCTAACTGTTTATGTTACTCGGATTTGGGCAGCAACTTCAAACCAATTAAGATTTGCAGTAAAGGAAAATTTACAAATGCTGTAGAAGAATTTGAAATCTACAAGACTTTTAAATCATTATGAATACTCAAATAATGAACACCGATTATTAAACGGTCAACTGAACTTTGATTCGAACACCCTGTATGACGCAGCGATAACAACATTAGAATGCCCGCGGGATATTGTAATTTTTCGTGTGCTCTTTGATAACGCACAACCAGTCGATATCCGGGAGTCGTAAGATGCACATCTACGTACTGTGTTTTTTTCAATGTTCTGTGTGTTATGTGTTTGTGTAATAAACGTTTTGACGGCCTCCATAGAGGGATTTTCTGAGGTTGAGATAAATATCTCGAAACACGTCAAAAACTTTACAAAAGTTTTACCAAAGAGGTCCACTGACGGAAAATAAAAGGTATTGTACTTTATTATACAAATATTAAGTTTCAATCGCACGCAATGCAAAGAAACTCCACAGCTGGGAAAATACTAGCTGCTTGTAACAGTTAGTACTTTGCATGAATACATGAATACAAACCTAAATCCGTAAGCGAATCTACAAAAATTAGAATTTATAAAAACAATAATACTATACCTGTTGTCATAATAAGCCTGAGTGTTTTGCAAAAAAACGTACTAAGACATACCCATGTTTTGGTTAAAGTGACTGGAGTGTGGAGGGTGGGCAGGAATAATACACATAATTATTTGGATATACTGAAAACTTAGATATATCGGAATTAATATGTGTACATTATAGTGGGCAGGAAACGGGTAAACATAGGGAAACGCTTAAAGAGGTTTAGATCTTGTGCAAGGCGTTAGGTGATAGAGATATGTGACAGAAGATGACGTAGCAAAATCCTTATCCATAGGGATGGGCCATAGCACGGAGAATGTACAATATGTATGTAAATGTGTCTTAGGTGTCTACATGTATCTTTTAATGTATACTATTTTCGACAAATCTTAGATTTTTCCTAACTTTAAATTAATGAAAATGTGTAGTAGATTCGTATTTTAAAGAAATTAAATTGTGTTTTCTTAATACAATGTATTAAACTATGGCACTTGCATTTACACTGAATCATAACTACAGTAAAAACTGACGATGAATAAATTTACGAAACTAAACCTACTTCAAATAAACATATACGTTTTTGACAAATTAATTTATTCTATTGCATACAAGGACGGAATATTTGTCAGGTTTAATAAACTATACTACAACGGGAAAGACCCGTTAAACTCTGGCTCGTCTGGAAATGAAAAAGGCCTTAGCCTCGATCTAATAATTTCTTAGGGAATATCAGGATTCAGGAATATTATGCATAAGTTACCTATGGGGTTCCCTTGGGAAAACGCATTACACTAAACGCGTGTGTATTAACAGTGTCGTTCCCAAATCATAATAGTAAATGATGCTTACGCAAGTAAAGGTTAAATTTAAGAAAAAATTTCAAACTTTTTCAAAATCCAAAAATAAATATATTTTTCGACTCTACAGAAGTAGACCAAAAATAAATGTTAGATAAGTTGTTATCGAATATTTTAGAAAGTAGCTAAAATTACGAAGTTTAGACGTCATTAAGGTATTGAGAAGATAATGTTTATTAAATTTAAAGTAGAACATACAATAAAGTAGGTAAAGTTTTAAATAAAATAAAATAAAAAGTTTGAATATTTAAAAGGAATGGTGAGAGATGTCACACCTGTAAGTCAAGTAAAAAATAAAATAAAAGTTTTAAAGTATATGGAAAGTAATGTTAGAGTAGGAATAAGAAAAAAATACAAAATACCACCAGTATAAGAAATAAATTGCGGTAAATTAATTAACAAAGAAAAAACCAAAAACCGTAGAAATTAGTTTTTCTAGAGAAATGAAGGAATTAGATGTAGAAGTCTCACGTCTCAAGCAAAAACGCATCAAACTTTATGAAACAGCGTCTAGTGTATTAATACCAAGGAACTTACAAAGCGTAAAAAGGAAATTCTCAAAAAAGAAAAACACAAAGACTTTTTTGCGAGAATCCGCGAGTAAAGCACATGCGGGACGCGAGAGTGAACAGAACGTCGCACGACTACCGTTCGAGTTCGAGGTGAAAGAAGAAAATGCGCACAGCAAGAAAAATCTACTCGCGGAAAAATCCGACAACGCTGTGAAAGGTTACAAGAGACAACAAAATAACAATAGAAGAAATCAGGTATCACGAGCTTGTACTGCGCGCTTTAAAAAGGAGAGGGATACAGGCTTACCAAGGTTGGAAAGAACAAAATTAGAATAAATAATAGATTTTAATACTAAAATAAATAAAAAACTAAAATACAGAAGAAAACTAACAGGATAATTAGTACAACAGTGTTGAGGTGAAAAGCACCGAAAAAAGTGGAATATGACACATACAAAAAGAAAAGTAAATGTGTGCGGCCGAGGGACGAATTCATCACGCCTTTTATTCAATTAATTCTTTAAGCAGCCTTAACGGCGACATACACATATAATTTTAATCTTTCAACTGCCGTTTATTATTAGATTGTTTTTTATACAAATATTTACTGTTTGTAAATACAAAACAAATAATCTATAAGGTTAATGTTATTATAATAAAGGTGTAGAATTAATTATAACATCAAAGCTAAGATGGAAAACACAGATAAATGTCTATTCACTGTAAGTACATTCAATAAACATAAAATGTTGGTTCATCCATCTAGACCTAACCTAAAATTATTGTGTGTATGTTAAATTTATTTTACCTGTCTTAACGGCAACATACATACATTCATTTTAGGTTAGGCCTAGATTTAAAATTACTTTCTAGGCCTAACCTAAAATGTCAGCGCTTGCGATAATATCTGAACTACGCTGGACGGAACCGATCGTCTCTTAATTTAAATGGATGAACCAAAACACGTGTTTCTTGGATGTATTTACATTCATTCCCATAGCAACCAATTTGGTAACGCTTTTTTCGTTACTCGTATTTTATATTTCTCTTTGCCATAGCAACCAATTAACATTTTTTCGCTAGGCGTTACATTTTCTATTTGTTAACTCCTACCGCAACTAGCGTTAAAGAACTTCATTCCAAAAACTTAGTGGAAAAAGCAAGGAGGAATACACCTAAATGGTGGGAAAAAATAGTAAATAGGACGCATAGCCGAGACTGCAATTCTATTATTATATTATTGTGATTGCTGTTGGTTTATTCTACTATTATACTACTATTCTGCTAGTATTCTATTTATTATATTTAATTACGATTACAACTATTACGACTATCAAAACTATTACGAAGAGTTTTGAACTTAGTACATTTCAAAATGATTTATTAGTATACGTTCTACGTGAATAACCATTACCAGTACAATAAATTTTTATAAAGAACAATTTTAAGAAGTTTAAGGAAGTTATCACGCAGCAAAACAACCGAGAAACCTACATCAGTTAAATGAAGTAGCAAATTTTCTTCATTCCCGGATTTGCGGCTATCGACTAGCGAGTTATGCTGACACGAGAACTTAACTACGAAGGAGCCGAACGAGCGAACCTAGGACTTTAAGAGACCGTCTTTAATCATCATCCTACAATTATAAACCGTCAGTCAGGAAGACAACTTTCACGGATCAACACGACAACAGGACCGACTTTGAACACGAGACTGCAAGCAGCGAACCTACAGCTACACCTGACGTCACCAACACCGCCAAGTAGGCGAAAGAAAGGTCTGTGTAAAGCGAACTTACGTTATTACCCAAAGTTAAATTTGCCTGATTAAAATCATTTAAATTAATTAAATATTCTGGGTTAGGTAGGGTAATGAGTTAATTGATCTCTTGTTTTATTGTATAAAGCCATAAATAAAATTAAATAAAGTAACATTAAATTCAGAGATAATTGAGTAATAATAAATAATAATTGAATAATTAATTAAATAAAACCAAAAATAAAAAACTTAAATTAATTAAATTTTTTTTAAATAAATAAAGTTAGAAATTGTTCTGCATGCTGAATTAAGATAAAAAGAATACGTTTAAATTAACTTCGTAAAATTTGTAATTTCTGGAAAGATTCCAACAGAAAGAAAACATTTTATTTTGATGATTTTTGAAGTTGAATAAAGTATTAATTTATATTTTTCAGTAAAAAAGATTTGTATTTCAACTTACCTATTGTTTGAATGAATCACCATATTTCCTATAAGTTTAAGTATTATCACAGTATTTAGTTACAAAAATATCTGAAGCACAGATAAATTCAATTACAAGGTTAGTTCCACTGTACTTACGGCTCAGAGGTTTATTAAAAGTAAAATAAAATTTTTTTGTTCTGAGCTGAGCATATTTAAAAGTAAATTAAATTTTGATTACTGGAAGTTTAGTGTTGAAAGTTTTTTTAGTCAGGATATTGAGACAACTAAATATTCGACAGCCAGTTATAATATAACTAGGCCGACAAAAAAATATAATTATCATCTAGGCCAACAAAAAAGATAGCCTGATTCTTCCAGTAGGTGATATTAACTTATTTTAAACAGTTTAGAAAAATTAGTATTCCCGAAAGTGGGTCACGAAAGCCTGTTATAAAATTGACGCTCCTGAACGTGAAACGTCGGCATGATCTGTTGTAAAACTGGCGTACCCAACGTGTTGCGTCCAAAATTAATTAAAATAATAAATTATACACAAAGCAGTTGTAGTACAAAGTTTAAAAACGTAATTTTCACTTTTATGCACATTATGACAATATAATGAAGTATAATATACGTGCGCGCGTTACGTAGTTGCTAACCACATCGTATAGATCGCTACAGTTGGAACCAACAACACAAAGTGAACAGCTTTTTGTCTTCCATGAGTTAAGCCACGGGTATAATGTCTTTACTAAAGACGTAAGTAAAACAATATGAATTATATGACAGAATTATGCTCACAGTAACTACAGCATGACTTAATCTAACTGAAATTATTATTTGGTAACACAACAAAAACAATGAAATAAAAACAGATATACATTATTTTAGATCACTTTTATGATTTTTATGAAAAGCAGGTAGTTCAATATGTTATTTCAAATATATATTTTTAACTGTGCATCAATTCGTAAATATATTCTTTAAACATAAATATCTGAATGCGTATTGCAAACTTAATATTGTATAAATATTACTTTGATCATAAACTATAAGACTTTTACTTCAACTGACTGTTTCCAAAATCCATATTACACAAAGCCAATATTTGTCTCATTTCAAATAACCCTACAATGGAAGGTTAATAATTATACTCTGAACACAGACAAAGCAGCTTCAGAGTACATAACAGATTGTACTTACACAAAGTAAAGCTGCCATTACTCTAAACTAAGTTATGCAGCTTTGTTTAAATGTATCGCATGTGTTGTTAGGTGTTTAATTAGCAAATAGAACAGTACAGGTTATCTAATGGTTCAAAGAGAAATGAGTACTATAATACAACAACTGCATTGTAATGTAGCCAGTACAATGGCATTAGATAATGTTGTATCAGCTTAAAATTAAACTTTATAAGATTCATTTTAATTCTTTTTCTAAGTTATGTTTTTTTTTTTTTTTTTTAGTTTTAGTCTTTTAATCTTGATCTAATTGTTGTTGCCGTAATTTTGATTATTGTGTAAAAGACTTTGTTGTACGTGGTCGTCTGTTAAACATGTTCTCTTTACCTGTGTTCTTCTAAACGCCCACGAATAAGTCTTTGTTTAGGTGTTCTTCCTTTAAATATCTATTACTTGTTTTTTATAGGCATCCATTATTTTATAATTCTAGTTATTGGTTAAAATTTGTATACAGCTATAAAGAGTTTTTAAGTTTGTATTTTAGATATTTTTCTACAAGTTCTGTTATTAAGATAGCTTTTATTAATTTTATATTTCCAGTTTTCCTACAAATATAGTTGTTCTATCTTTATAATTATTATTCTAGTTCTTTTTATTGGTGCGAACTTTATACATTTCGCTTCTTATTTGTTTATCTCTGCTTTCATATTTTGTAGTACGTTCTAGTTCTATTAGTAGCTCATATTTATTTTTTAATTCTGTTTTATGTGTTTTTGATACTTGAAATATATGTTCGTTGTCTTTTGACCATAGAGTATTACTAAGTAAAACTTATCAAACATGTTTATCAAACTAATTATTGAACTAATACAATTCATTAATAGATACAAAAATAGTAAGCCTTTAAATAGATAACCTTTTAGTATTCAAATGAAATTAAAGTTAACAATTCGCTTTATTGTAACTATTAGCAGACATACAATCTTTTTATTTGTTAACAACTTTTGAAACCTGTATCCACACATTTTCTAACAAATTTAAACATACAGAAAAACGCCATTGATTACTCCATCCCTTAGTTCCATATTTATTTTAATCATAATCTGCGGAACATTGGAAGCTTTGTAATGCAGCTCCGATATATACACCTACTAGGTGCTTCGCTACGGGGATTTTTATTTTGTGAATCATTACGTTACATAATTGTTATATTTTTCTATCTTTTTTTATTTCACGAAAGTGAATTACTACATGTATTTTCAATTAGTTTTTACTGTGGCTCGATTACTATGCGGCTCAATCTTTGTGTCCTATTTAGACTTACATGATCAGCTGTGAGGCAGTAAGCGCAAAAAGGATGATTTTGTCCCGTTTGAGGTAAATGTCACGTCTATGAGTACATTTAATTAAAATATTTTCTACGAACAATATTTTACAACTTAGATGCAAACAATTAAAGCGCAAAATTTTTTCTCTCCTATATAAAACTGTTTGGTATCTCTTCAAAGTCCGTTTCCAGTTTCTAGAACGTTCCGGAACGGGAAGCCTCTTCGATGGCCCAGAACTGCCTGAACATTCTAGATCATTGTCGAACCTTCCGGAATAGTCTATAACATTCCGGAACATTCTGGTTAGTCTCGGCCATTTTGGCACTCTATTCCCAGCTGCTTCACCTGCTTCTCATAAAGCCTCGGTTTGTAAGACCACGCTGCGATAACCACGCCGTGATAACTACGCCGTGATGTTCAAGAGCGGCAAGTCGGTGAAGCCGGCGTTACTTACATCACGCCGTGATTCAACGCGATACTGGTTTGTAAAAAGCTCGTATTTGACGGCGCGAATCTATTTCTTGCTCTGTGAAAGCAACTAGACCTCAGATATAGTTGCGAGTGTCAGAATTATGGTGTTGCTACAACTGGCAGGAAAGCAACTCAGTTAGCTTATAGTGTAAGAGACAAGTTTAAAGACTTCTTTTGCAATGAAAATTGTTCAGTGGATTGGCAGCTCAATTCCATTAGAAAAAGTGCTTAAACGCACATAGGCCTACACTCATATTAAAACTTAGTTCTGTTTATAGCTTGGAACTTGCCTCTGAAAAATATGTAATTTTTAGGTTAAGGTGTATGGTTTGTATTCATCTACAGACATTGTCGAGCATGGCGGTACAGTGAAAATGTATTTGGGATCCTATCCCAGTACTTTACAGTATTTTTTACACAAATTTCTATCACTCCTGAAACTGTTGACAACCTGATTCTAGCTGCGGATGTTTTCCATAATTTATTTAGAGTGGCAAAAATTACTTGCTCCAACCAAGACGAAGATAAACTTTCTCTACCTACAGAAAATTTGATACCTATAAGAGAGCCAACAACAGGAAGAAAAGAAACACGTTTGGCTTACTAAGTACGAGAAAAGTTTAAAGACTTCTTTTGCAGTGAAAAGATTTCTGTGAATTGGCAGCTGAATGCCATTCAGAAAAGTGACTAAATCGTCAAGTAAGTGATCAAACAATTTTTCTTTTTCGAAAGTGATCAGACAAACATTTTTATCAAACCTTTAACAATAATTATTTTTGTTAAATTGAACCCTTTGTATTGCAAGCGTAAGTTCTTATCATTAAATTAATTTTGCATCACTGCATATTTTTTGTTTGAGTCTATTACATTTATCATTAAACTAATGTGCTTTTCAAAGATACCAACATCGAGTAGTAATTGAACGTTTTTTTCTTTTACAACAATTGAGAAATAGCTACAAGGAAAACTTTAAAAATGGTACCATTAGAATAGTTTGTTTTGTGAAGAGATACCGAAGGTTTTCAGACTTCCCGTTGACCTTTTACATAGTTAAGGAAATGTTTATAATATCTTTAACAAATATGGCATCCCAAAGCTAAAAACTTTTTTTTAACGAAGATGTAAAAAAAATGTTTTAATTTAAAATCTGTAAACTTCCTTTAAAAATGTATGTAATTTATTTTTGAAGTATCTCATTTAATAATAAAGTAAAAACTTTTAATTTGTTCTACACAAGAAAAAATGAAAAATGATGTTTCCCTTTGGCTGCACCATGTAGTATGTACCATTGCTGTGCATCACGATGTTTCATCTTTGGTTTTTAGGTAAGGCTCAATATTTTATTTTTGTTAGTTCACAGTTTAAACAATACAGTTAAAAACAGACTTTCTCTCCCAAGTTCCTTGGAAATTTGTTTCCAAATATTGTTTTTTTCCCATGGCATCTTTTTAGTTTTTTTAGGAAAAATCGTAGAGAACTGGATTATTTTGAACCAGATCTATCAACTTATCATCCAATTCACTCGTGAAAACCTTAGACTCCATAATGCTTAGTAATACACAATAAAATAATAAGTTAATACAGCTAAATATTTCACAGCAATTACAAAAACAAGTTGCTTAAAGAAATTAAAAGCAGTATATTGCGCAGTGAAACCACGCCGTGAAACCACGCCGGAATAGACTGAGACCTATCCAGAGCGTACCACGCTGAGATATCACGCCGGACCTTCGAAAAGCTGACGCAACGTCGGCAGCCGGACGTGGTCTAAGAAACCACGCCAATGCTCTTGCATTCACTCTGTTCTAGCGTTGACGTGGTCATCACGTTCAACAATCGCGCCGGACGCTCGACGTGGTCTTAGAAACCGGGGCTTAAGAAAACAATTACTGTGGTGCGCTTTTTTGATGCCCATTTCCGAACCCAACCCCTGTAGTTCCGAACCAAAAACTTCTGCATTAAGGCAACAAAATTGTGTTACAAATCTTACGGTCTTTGAAGAAAGATTTGTCTTGTGATTAATAGAAACATACATTTTGAAAAATAATAACAACCAAATCGCTTTAAATTGTTTAGACAAAAATGTAATTTTTCATTTGCTGGTTCCTCAGGTGAAAACCAATCCCTTAAGACGCTGCCCTCGTACAAGCTAAGTCAGTCAGTTGTATAAAATCGTGCACCTCCTTTCTCCCTCCCACCTGATGTGACGTAGGGTTCCGTCTAAACGTCTTTTGTTTGAGGTAGATTAATGATTTTGAGTGGTTATGTATGTAACTACTTTAAAATAGACGTTGCTTTCATTCGTACTAAAACAGAAAATAAATAAATGTAACAATTAAGTAATTGTATAGATTAAAGAGGAAATTTCAGTAAAAAAACATCTATCCATACCGAATGAATTTGACGACTTAAATGGTGTTGTTTATGCAGTACATTAAACCGATCTGGCTTCATCAATCATATAAGATCTCTCGTTAATAGCTCAACTCAGTCAATATTAACCAGGGTACTGCACTATTCACTGATGTTAATGAGGAACACTACTTCAGAAATACAGTAGATGATATTTGTACCTACACCAGACAAAATTACATGAATATTATAAATGTTGCTTAAATATAATAATTTGCTGGAGTGAAATACTTTCTACTTAATAAAATTCCTTTGGTAAATTTGTAGGCAGTTAATTATAACATTTTACCTTAATATTATTCAGAATAAATTTAATATAAATTAGTAAATTTCTATTATAGATTAATGTACAATGTTATATTTAAAGTAAACTCTAATTAAATTTCATCAATACCACTAGTATTTAGTGCAGTTGACAACGTATGCATTTTTAAAGAAATTTCGTAAATGAATTTGATTATTATTTTATTTAGTAAAAACCTAAAAAATCTAAATAAATGCTGGTTCGATTCTAAATTATCTGGTGAAGGTTATATATACATATATATATTTTAAAATTTAAGCTAGAGAAAAATAAATAATTGATTTATTTATTGTTAAAAAAGGAAAATATAATATACTCTCTTGTAATTTTTTGTTTGTACAGTTTCTGTACATTTCAGATATGTTAAACGGCTAACATTTTAATGATAAATTTGTTTTTGGTAATCTTGTAAAATGTAATTTAAAATTTGTTTATTTCAAATCTGAACTTAATTATATATTTCTAAAGGGTTCGTTTTTTTTTTTATCGAAATGACGTTCGGAAAACTAAGCGTTTTTAAACGTATGTTTTCTATGTAGGTTTTTTATTTTATTATTGTGATTAACTGTGCTCAATAATTACTCAAATTTTCTTTAATTTTCTTTAATCTGCCTGTATTTAAAATTATATTTTTTATTTAACTGCCATTATTATTGTTGATTAATTATATAACTTGTTTCATTGTGGAAAGGTCCCGAATCACTGATATATAATAAATTAATAATAAAATATTACCTTTTATGTCCGTCAAGTGATCCACTTATGTGAAAAAACACACTACCGCGGTTTCAGATGATATCACTCATCCATCATCAGGTGAAATTATCACTCCTAAGAGGTCGTCATTACATTAAAAAATTGTCAGACATATAACAGCACAAATACAAAAACACACAAACAACGTACACATTTAACACAAATTGATGATGGATGAGTGACATCATCTGAAACCGCGGTAGTGTGTTTTTTTCACATAAGTGGATCACTTGACGGACATAAAAGGTAATATTTTATTATTAATTTATTATAACTTGTTTCATTACAAACGAAGGTGTTCATTACTTCAATATATTTTTACTAAATGTAGTCTACTCCAGTAGTTCAATGTTTAATACACTAAAAATAATTTTATGAAAAGATACTAATGTAATCGACTTACCACAAGCGCGGAAATTACTACTCACAGTAAAAGAGTTCTGAATATGATAATCTGGCTTATTAAATGAGGATGGTCAACACGCAAAATTCACAGATTTAATAATACTGGTTAATAACAAGATCTACGCTAAGTTATTCAGAGGAAATTTTGGTGTGTGTTTGCAATGATTTAACTGAAATCTACTAATTTGATTTAGAAAAAGGTTTTACTACTGTGATTAGGCTATGTGTGATTACGCTTTATCAAAATCGGATTTTGATCCCAAAACTAAGTAAAGGGAAACACTACTGTTACAGTAACTTTTAATGCGTATTTTGGCTAAATCGTTAAAGGTATACGAGAAAAAGAATAACAATTAGGCTACTCACTCAATCAAATTCCTTGCAACGACAGGCCACGAAAAAACACTTGACAACAACTACTTTACAAATCTTGCACATCTACTTTATAATAATCCACCTTCCTAAACGAAAGGTATTGGACCTGCCTTGCAAAATATGTCCAACTATCATGACGACATAGGTGGGGATCAATACAATAAAAGAAGAATTTAATTAATAACCATAGCCTATATCCGGGGAAATTTATTAATTAAGTTGTTTGTATAAAAATATAACATATTTTTTATTTGTCTAAGTATCTGTAGTATTACTGCATGTATTAATATAAATATGTATGTAGCCTATTTTTTTATTAGTGTATAAATATGTATAACACATGTATTTAGTATAATTTAGTGTATATCTTTATATATATATAGTTTATAAAAGTAAAATATAGTGAAGTGTAAAAATATTGATAGAAAGAAACTTAAACACAGAATCTCACTACTTCATACATTTATTAACTCAAAGTCGTTTCAATGATAAAGTCGCCATCTTCAGTGGTGCACGAGCTACAATAATCAAACTGTAACATGATAGTTTACTTATTTGATTTAGAAATAGTTAAACATTTAAATCAGTGCCTATCAGTGTAATCATACACAAAATATAAATGTAAGAACTGAGCACATGCAATAATGTTAAGGATAGTTGTATGCTAAAACGCTATCTAATAAAGCACTGTTATTACAATTATTACTGTTTAATCCACCTTCCGTTTTTCAATACATTAAATCATGGAAAGATCAACTCATTGTTATGATTATGTACAAACTAAAACTAATGTTATTTTAACCGACAGAAAAAATGTGAATACGTTTATTTGAATAAAAATCTAACTCTTACTTCTCAATTTAAACTAACTTTATATGCCTAAAACATTCATCAGATTTTCCGAAAAACCTAAAACATATTACAGGAATAAAGAATTTATGCAGGCGTTAGTTTTGTTTGTAAAAACATAAGTATTGATTGTAAACGTTTGTGAAAGAATATTTGTATTTTCCCGAATCGAGTAAAGTTATTATAAAAGCATTAATAATGTATCCATTATAAATATAATGTATTCAGTTTATTATAGGCCTAAGATTAAATAAAATTACCTTGTCATATTTGTTTGATGTTTTTGAAGTGTTGTTAGGGGTTTAGGTTGCGTGTAGTTTTCCGGCAGGCAGTACTTTGTCCTATATAATTCAGGAAGGTCCGTCGGTTGCTCGCAATAGTGTATCGTGTCGCTGCAATCAGTTCACCGTGTGAAAGTAGCTTTACTAACTCCAAGGCTGTTTTGGTCGACGTGACCACGGCATGACCAAAGCGGAACATGTTATGCTCTTTACTCTTTGCATGTTAGCACCTCTATTCACTTCACGAAGGTTTCCATTTCTTTTATAAGATTAATACTGAAGAGATATTGGCAATTAAAAGACAGGGTTCTCAAATAATTAACTTAAATAAATACTTTGTCAGAGATATACTTTAAAAAACGTTTCTCATATAAAATTTATATTAAGATGAAACCTAGTTGTAAGATTTCTACGATGTATAGTATAGGTCAATTTCACATTTCAACAAATAATCTTTATTGTTATTGAACCAAACATCCCCAGGAAAATCGACATCTACACATAAAACGGGGTTTAACCTAGGCGAACCCGAAGAAATGTAGCAGGATGAACAGTTTGTGAAAAGTATCCTAAATATTAACCAATCTGAAAATGAAGGTTTAAAAAAGGCCAACTTAAAAATGGATCACTTCAGTAGAAGTGGGAAGAAATCATTAAGTTAAATGATTTTACACCATACCAATCAGTTAAAATCTTTTACGTCATACCAATCAGAAACAAATTGCCCAAGCCAGAAAACTTATATACCAGGTGTCCCACGAAGAGGTCCCTATTTTTGAATTGATATGACAGACGTATAGAGCGCGCTACAGACTTGAAATTCTACAGTCGTGACTAACACATATGTAAAAGAAATACCCCTGAGTATCAGTTAATTCTGACTGATCCAAACAAAATGGCGGAAAAACAAAAAAACAAAAAAATTAGCATTCGTATTTTAAGGGTAAACCTACTTTTATTTAGAATAGGAACAGCTACAGCTGTTTATACTATTTTAAATCTATCAGCTGACTGGGTGTATCCACAACAATGAACATATTTGGTAATAAACATTGGCATTTGTTATTAAGTTGCATTGTAAAGTTACTTATGTACCATGCCGTTTTCAACTGAGCAAAAAGTGAAATGTTGTTCCTGGGCTATTGCCTTTGAAAATGATTATGAAACAATAAGGTGTTTTAGGGAAAGGTACCCAGGTGTAGTTCCACCGTCAAGGAAATCTATTCGTAAGTCAAGGAAATCTATTCGTAAGTGGAAGGCTATCCTACTAGAAACGGGGTCAATACAAAAAAATACCATAGATCCTCCAACATAGAAAATGAAGAAATCGTATGTGCTGCTTTCATGGAATCTCCAAATACGCCTAATTCAGTAAGAAAGGTGGAATCTGCTACAGGGATACCGAAGTCATCTGTCCAAAGGTATGCCAAAAAGAACAAAATCAAACATTATAAAACTCATTTAGTTCACGGACTGCTTGAAGATGATCCTGACAGACGATTGGAATTTTGTTCGAAAATAATTGAAAAGTCTGACGTAGAAGGAATCGTGTTTTCAGATGAAGCGACATTTTATCGAACAGGAACTGTAAACAGGCATAATTGTCATTACTATAACACAAAAAATCCACATATCTTACAAGAAGAGAAATTAAAATCAACAGGTATAACAGTTTGGGCTGCTGTTACCAAGGATGGTGTTTTGTCGTATGACATATCCCGACAAACAATGACTGGAGAAAGGTATGCATCAGTTTTAATAAATCACATAGTTCCTCATCTTTCTCAGCCTGAGATGAAAGACGTTTTTTCCAACAGGATGGAGCTCCTCCGCATTATGCTAATGTGGCCAAAGCAGTTTTGGACCAAAATCTTCCTAACCGTTGGATAGGTCGTGGCAGCAGCTTCATGGACTGGCCCCCAAGGTCTCCAGACTTGACTGTTTGTGATTTTTTTCTGTGGGGCTTTTTGAAGGAGAAGGTTTATTGTCATAACATTGCGTCAGATGATGAACTAATGAGGTTGATCGAAGAGGACCTCGTTGTTGATACCTCGAGAGTTGTTCAGCAAAGCGTATGACTGTTTTCTATTTCGTTGTCATCAGTGCATTGCGATCGATGGACATCAGTTTGAATAAGGTTTATGGATCAAATAGATTTAATTTATTTATGAGTTACTTATATCTTTAATTCCCTAACGTTGTTTAGTGCTTAGTAACATCGTTAAAATTCAATAATTATTTTATAACACTTAAGCAAATAAAACTATTTTAACGAAAACGTACTATTTCTTTGATATCCCGCCATTTTGTCCTAATGTGTCAGAATTAACTGATACTCAGGTGTATTTCTTTTACATATGTGTATGTTAGGACTGTTGAGTTTCAGGTTTGTAGAGTGTTCGGTGCATCTAATATATTAATTCAAAAATAGGGACCTCTTCGTGGGACACCCGGTATATATATACGTTCAATAGCTCTTATACGTTTAATAAAATCATTTCGTGGCAAGTTTTAGTAGTGTTATTAACTAAGTTTTAGTAGTGTTATTAAGTAAGTTTTACTAGTGTTATTAACTAAGTTTTAGTAGTGTTATTAACGAAGTTTTAGAAGTGTTATTAACTAAGTTTTAGTAGTGTTATTATATACGTTTTAGCTGTATCTTTACTAGTAAAGACTGTTAGCAGTTTAATCATTTTTGCAATAGGTAAATGCACAAATTATGCTCAAATATATATGTAAAAATTTACTGAAACTGCAACTATTAAATTACAGCAAAATCAATAATCGTATGACAACATCTATAACAAGGAAATACTGGAAAGAATATAATAGCATATACTTGAAATATCTCCACGCAAAGCATTATTCTTAACCTTTATTGATGATGGCCAATATGCCTACAAGTTTAACAGTTAATTGTAACTAGAACGTGTGATTACTTGTACGTTTTAAACAGATCCAGCGCAACGTTAGTACTACAACATAATTTATTGCCTACAGAGTAGATGGAGGTGCATGTGTGATGGGCATACGATTAGATGAATACTAAACGCGTAGGCTCCTCTGAACAAGCAATGAAGTTTTCCCAAATTTAATCTGGATTATGCATAAAAATTACTATAATACTAACATATCGTATTGAGAGCAGGTATATACAATATAGAGATATTAGGGGCACATGTTTTAAGTAATTTAGTATATTAGTTTTAATACATTTTCAATCTGAGGAGTTATTTTCTAAACTCAAAAGTATAGGAACTACAGTTGCATTAGGATGGAGTGACACTTTACATGCGAACATGGAGGGTGGACAATACAAGGACTAAATGAGTTAAGCAATATACTCGTCTCGTATTGCCGAGCAAGGGAAAGGCTAACAGGAAGTTACTAGTTACTGGACTTGAAAGTATTAGCTGTAAGTGGATTTAGCTAATTGGTTAATAATGCGCACTACAAAATTATTATTTTGTCTCACTGTCCCAGCATAGCATAAAATACCATGTTTAAAAATAAGAGTTTGATCTACTTGAGACTGTATAACTATTCGTTTTTTAATTAAAGTTTACACATTCACTGCAGAAGCATTCGCTCTCAACCGACTTTCGCACGTAACCTATGCTACTATATACGGTATCTAAACATGAATACTTCATTATACAATCGATTAAAATAGATGTGACATTATAATGATGATAAAAATATTAACCTATTCCAATGAAAATTTGAATTACAAAAATTACAAAATAATAATAATAATACAAAATACACAAAGTGTATAATATAAAAAATTACAATTTGCAAAATATATGTCGTTGATAAATATATTTAGAATGTTTGTAAAATAAATCGAAAATATCGATCAGCAACTCAAAAAATGTCTATAACTCGGGAGCTACGGAAAGATTTCAAAATGGATTAAAAAACACATTAACAAGCGTAATAATAATATTTTAGAGGAATTAGTCATACTTTAGTTCTGAAAGTCATACTCAAATTTCTTTCAGTTTTACCAACAGTTTTATATGAGATTAAAAAGTAAAGTTACTCATTTTAACTTAATTATATTAATCGAAATAAACCCTGACGCATAAGTTAATCAGGTTTGTATTAATCTTAGAGTGAACTTACAAATCATCCCATAAAACAAATTATCCTTGTAAACTGGTGCTCTGCACAGAACCCGTCGTAAACAAGATAGTAAATAAGGTTTATCTTGCGTGTTTATGTGACCCCAAACTGGAGGGAGATGGTGCAAGGGTTGAATTACGAGCAAGTTCATAATATATACCCAATATCATTGCAGTAGAAGTATGTGTTAATATATTATGTAGGGTAGAGTGAAATAAAGGTATGGTTTTGAATAGTAAAGGCGAGGGAAAGCGAAGATAAATACGTATATATACGAGTATAAAATATATTCTGATAAATTGGATGCGTTTCATAATTGACCGAAAGTTCCATTCGTTCATGAAAGAGTTGTGTTCTGTGAGTGTGCACACTTTTTTCTGTTCCTGCTTTAATAGTTTATTTGTGATGGATAATCATTTCAGATTAGTATAGAAACTGTAACAGCGATAGGTCTAACCGCATTGCACATTTCACTGTCGTATAAATAAATTACCTTGCAGTACTTGTCCAGGTAATTACAATTATTTGTCTTTATTTCATCTAGATATGTCATCTCCAGTAAAGAAGCGTTTCATCAAGAACAAGTTGACAAGTCTACCAATTTAATCAGTACTTTGTCACCTCAGCATACTTCTACTAGACTTGAGGGCGGAGCTAGTGAATCGTAATCTGCTGATATGATTACATCTATAACGAATGTTGTTATTTCTTGTTTTGGGGATGACATCATTGCTGATATATCGGCCACGGTTTCAGATAGTACTGTTGAAAATTTCAAACGCTTTTTGGAGATTCCGCAAGCAGAAATTAAATCCTTCACAGAAGAAATTATAATATGTTTGCGTGCGAAACAAGGGACATCGGGAAATGAATGACCTGACTGACAAGATGACGACTTAACACAGTACCAAAGAAGAAATAATTTAAGGATATTTGGTTTTACTGAAGATTGTGACATCGATGAACTAGTGTTCAACGTATTCAAGGAAAAATTAAATGCCATCTCCCCGATTCTGATGGTAAAGTGAGGTATAGAGGTTATTATAAAATTTGTTAGCTACATAGATCGCAGACAATGTTTTGTAAATAAAAACATGCTAAAGGGTACTGGGACTGTGCGCGAAGACTTGACTGTTCAATGTCTGTACATAAAAAGACTAGATTTTGTTTAGCTAAACAACGTGCGGACTAGATAGGCGCGAATATCGTGGGTTATATGACAAACATGGTAAACGGGATACAGCCTTGTTAGTCTCGGCATTTGATTAAACAGGTAGTTTTTATGTTTGTTCTTATTTAGTTTTAGTCTACTTTTCCAACTATTACGAAGCTGTTTAATGCTTCATTAACATCTGGAGTGCATCCGCTTATATGGAAGTCCGCTTTGGTATGTCCCATTGGTAAAACGTCTCATCCCTCACGTCCTGCCGATTTTAGACCTTTCAGTATTCTGCCAGCCCTATCAAAATGTCTCGAACCAATTGTGCATCAACAATTAACATATTTCCTTGAACAAAATAATATCATCAGTCCAATTCAATCAGGTTTTCTTTCTGGTAATAGTACTACTACAGCTCTTCTTTAAGTAACCGATGATGTAAGAATGAAATGGAACGCAGAGGAATAACTATCCTAACTCTATTTGATTTCTCTAAAGCTTTATATTCTATTAATCATTAATTGTTGCTAGCTAAATTAAAAATATTGGACTGGAGCCAGTGTGTATATCATAGATTGTCATATCTCTCTGAACGAAGACAGTGTGTCAGTATTGGAGAGAGTAGGTCTAGCTGGAGGGATGTTAGTATGGGAGTTCAGCACGATGTCTGAAAAGCTGACAGCAAAAAGTTCTAAAATTGTCCACTATTGCTGCTTTTTTACAACCAGCGTAAACAGTATATTACTGTAAACTGCTTCGTATTTTTCGATAATTTGATAGTGTTAATTTGGAACTTTTGAGTTTAGTTTGAACTTTCATAATTAGGGTTCGATTTTAAAATCTAACGAATGAGATCTATAATAGAGATGTTGCGTTACTGATCACAAAATAGTAGGCCTAAATTCAAACATTTGCTTTCCAACGAAACATTTTGGTTTCTTTGAAAGGTTACTAAACGGACGATCAATTTTTACATTGGGCTAATCCTAATACTATAACTAGTAAACAAGGTGGTTTACAAAGATATCCTCTACTCCGAGAGCTCACGCTATATTATGTAAAAATAAAAAACCTAAATATTAAATTTAATATAGGTTAGAGGATGCTTAGTTTTCTGTATTTTCGCCATATTGTTTTTCCAAAACAACATTAAAACTTTGATAACAGATACGGTAAGATTTTAAGTTAATATTATGTATACACTATATGTCCTTTAAATTATACACAAGTTTATTACTACAAACATTATATTTTACATATTTTCAAAATGGTGGTAGCATATTTAAATACCAAGGATGCATCTCTTTTAACAGGATGGATAGGATTGATAATACAAGATAAACAAGATAACAATAAAATATAACCAATCTGTCAACTAAAAACGCCATTTATGTAATTTCTTCCATAATTGTATGCTACACTCAACATTACAATTACGTAAGCTAAGGTACTACGGAATTATGAGCATAGTTAATAATAATAATGTTATTATAATCCAATTCCCAGGGAATATATTAAAATTATAATTTAGTTAGACCCAACATGTGGGTTGTAGGCTTTTACCAATAAATAGTGATGATAGTTTTTTTGTTCATAGCACGGTTATATTTTGAGTCACAGAAAAAAAATTTAAACCACCATTAAAAACCCAAAATATGTTACCTCTGGTAATTTGATTTGTATAGTTTGTAGCTTTCGAGATATTTGATGTCAAAACTATTAAATAACTGCCGTTCTGACAGTAATACAAAATACATTCTTTGTTTTTGAGCACTCAACATAAATAACGATTAAATGAAACTGGACCCAATATCTTCTTTGTAGATGCCCAAACATTGTCTGTGTGATGCCTTTTGGGCCTATGGGAAAATTCTTTGGCCCTCACAAAATAATTTGTTTTGTCTCGGATACTTCGGCCAATGGCTGGGTTTTGTTACAGGGGTCAAGGATGGAGGGGGGAGGAGATGGCTGAGTGCGGCCTAATCCTAGAGACGTGCTCTTAAGATATTAGGACCAAATTCATCACAGCCGAGGAAGGTGGTAAGGAAGGGATGGTATGGCGTGGACGTTATCTATTTGCTTGCCACGCCTATACCATATGTTGACAAAAAGCTCTTGTATGTGAGTTCTCACCGCACATATGTCCTATATAAATGAACTGAAGTTGTATGTGGGTTCGCACCACACATACACCCTATAATACCAAAGAAAGTTTCGTATGTGAGCTTTCACCACACATACACCCTATTCCAACGAAATGAAGTTGTATGTGAGTTCGCACCACACATACACCCTATAACAACGAACTGCAGTTGTATGTGGGTACGCCCTAAAACAAAGAACTACAGTTGTATTTGAGTTTGCACCACACATACACCCTAAGCCAACGAAATGACTTTATATTTGAGTTCGCACCACACATACGCCCTAAAATCCCAAAGACGTTTCGTATGTGGGCTTTCACCACCCTAAGCCAAAGAAATGACGTTGTATGTGAGTTCGTACCACACATACGCCCTAAAACAAAGAACTACAGTTGTA
>JAGFPH010000170.1:734229-794967 GCA_018207615.1 Philaenus spumarius | reverse complement strand
CCACACATACGCCCTAAAACAAAGAACTACAGTTGTATTTGAGTTCGCACCACACATACACCCTAAGCCAACGAAATGACGTTGTATGTGAGTTCGTACCACACATACACCCTAAAACCACGAACTACAGTTGTATGTAAGTTCGCATCACACATACGTCCTAAAACAACGAACTACAGTTGTATTTGAGTTCGCACCACACATACACACTAAAATCCCAAAGACGTTTCGTTCAAACCACTATTCAAACTCGGTAGGTCTAATGTAGGCCTAATATACGCAGCCTAACCGCTCAACATATATATATATACTCTGTCCACGAAATCACTGTAAATATTATTAACCAGGCGACGCTTTTATTTGTACCAGTTATCCAAATGTCGTAGGCCTAATATACTAATAAGGTTGCTCTTAGGCGGCTTCACAACGTACGCACCTGCCCACAAACTCAATTAAACTCTTAAACCCTGGAACCCTTTAGGCAACGAATCCGTTAAAGTAATTAGGCCTAATATACGCAAAGCTTCTCTAAATATTCCGATAAGTAAGCCCTCGATGCTATTCACCACCGCTTAAAATGCCTTAACTATAAGATTTACTAACTCTATTGCAAAAGCGTTCAGAGTGGTTAAATCTAACTTATCACGATAACCCTGCAAGTTACCACAAGCTTATACTCGAATCCGTATCTGACACTTACCGTGATGAGCCGGTTTTCACCAGGCGAGCATCTACCGTTACTTGAAGTTGCTGGTTTGCACTGAGGGAATCAATAATTGTCCTTGACGAGAGATACCAGCTGGTTTTCACCAAGCAAGCAACTGACCTCTCTGCGTGGAGTTGGCGAGAGTTAAGCTCTCTAAGTGTTGTTTACTGCTTCCGTTTTGGAACGTTTGCAGTAGTGTGTGATGTAAGTGGCTTTATTGTAAGTGTAGTGACTGTTTTAAGTGTGTTGTACTGTTTTAGGGATGAGCTGGGTTTTAATTGTTTATGAAATGACCTAGTAAAAATTTAGTAATTTCATGGTGGGTCGTCTACAAGGCACAGTGGTCTGTTCCTGAGTTCTTCTGGGGGAGCGGGATCTGTCACAATTTCGGACAGGTGTGTGTGCTTCGAGCCTTCTGCTCGAGTGGCTATCGATTTGGATAGTCTCGGTTTTCAGACCCTGATATATGGTTGTATTTCGAATGAACCAAGGTGAGTTGGTTAACATTCGAAATGTTTTGTTTTGGAAGGAATCCAGCTTCTTCCTGTCGGTGATTGACTATGCTGGGGCAGCATAGGTGACAATAGGGCGAAGATACATTTTGTACATTGCCAGTCTGTTGGAAAGGGGGAGTGAGCTGTTGTGACTAATCACGGGATAAAGATTGGAGCGGGCTCCAATTGCTTTTCCAACGACTAGTCTAACATGATGAGACAAAGTTAGCCTTCAATCTAGGGTGACGAATAGATATTTTATTTTATTTTTATATGCTATGGTAGATTTGTTTAGGTGAAGTGTGGTTTTAGGCATTGTAATTGCGTTGGTGAATCGGATGGGTTCTGTCTTGTCTTTGTTAACAGAAATTCTCCACTTTTGAAGCCAGGGCTCGAGTAGATCCAGCTGACGTTGGATGATTTTTGCACCAAAGTAAACATTGGCGGTTGTATAGTAAAACATGGAGTCGTGAGCGGAAAGACGTAGGGTCACTGGGTGGTGAACTGGAATGTCGTTAGTGTACAGAAGGTACAGTAACGGGCTAAGGAATGAGCCTTGGGGAACTCCGGCTTCGATAGGAGTTGATAATGTACCTTGGACAAACACCTGGAACCATCTATTGTCGAGGTACGATTTGATTAGGTGGACGTAGCATGGAAGGATCGGACTATGGGCTAGCTTGTACAAGAGCCCAACGTGCCATACCTTTAAGGGATATTTTTATGTGCCGAGTTGCCTATGGAGTCTGTACCAGGGGCTTTGCTTGGCTGTAATTTGTGGATGATTTGAGCCACCTGGTTACATGTGAAAGGGTCTGGGAGGGAGTCCTCGAGATAATTTTCTACGAGGTCGATGTGGTCTTCCTCGTAGATGTGTGAATGGGGAGAAAACTGGTCTTCTAGAGAATCAGCGAACGCTTTGGCCTTTTCGGACGGAGAGTAAGTGAGTCCGCTTTGTCCGTGAAGTGGATGGTTACTTGTTTTTGGTCGAAGAAGTTGGCGGTTGAGTTTTCAGAGTGAGCCGTTCTCTGTTTCGACTGTGGAAATGAATTTTTTCCACTCGTCTTGGGTATGGGATTGTAGTAGGGCCTTGACTAGCTCATTTTGGGCGTTTAGCTTGCGTTTGATAGATGGGAAGCGGGTAAACTGCCATTGCCGGCGGAGTTTTCGTTTGGTTTCCAACTCCTCTTTGATGTGGGTAGGAAGTTCAGCTTTGGTGCCTGTACAGGGAGGGGGTTGTGTATGCGCTCTGCTTGAGTGCAGCGAGGATTGAATTTTGTATATCTTCCATTAGGAGGTCGATATCCTGGGGACTTGTTGCGGGAGTTGGTAAAGAGGTGTGTCTGAGGAGACATTCCGAGAAACGTCTCCAGTTGACCCTCTTTACTTTGTTGAGGGGTGGAAGATATTGGTATAGCGAATTGCCAAAGGTGAGAAGAATAGGGTTGTGATCGGAGTTGAGATCGTCGATGCAGGTGAGTTTGTGTGGGAACGGAAAGTTCTTGAGCGCTGCGATGTCTAGGACATCGGGTTTGTATCTTTGAGAGGCCGGGATGTAAGTAGGTTCCATCGGACCAATGGCTATGATGTTGAGGTTTTTGCTCAAAAACTTGTGAAGTACTAGACCTCGGATGTTGGAAATTCTGCTGTTCCAACTAAGATGTTTGCTGTTCAGATCGCCCATAATGATAGTCGGGTCATCCGAAGAGAGTAAGTCTTTGAAATGTTTGGCTGTGATGGTGTTTGGGCTAGATGGAGGAGCATAGACCGATACAATAGACACGTTTGTGCCCTGATATTGTATGGCTGTATGCTCAATGGGAGAGTTTGGGACATTCGGAAGTGTCTGATGGGTGATCCGCCTGTGTACCAGCACGGCAGTCCCTCCTGCTCATTGATGGGCATTGATGGGGAGGGAGAGGACGATCTGATCGATACATGATGTAGCCAGGGATGCCGAAGCGATGGAGTTCTCCTAGGAGAGTGATGTCTACATTCCTATCCTGTTGGAAGTAGCGAAGTTCGGATTTGCGTGTGCTGACGCCATTGGCATTCCATGCTACTATCGATAATGGCCTATTAATTCATGTTGCATGAGGAATGCGATTAAGGAGGTGAGGACTGTAACAATGATTTGCTTGGTATCGGCCGTAGACGATATTTGCTTTAGGATATCTTGTATCCAGATTAGGATGACGGACTTTCTGATGAAGAAAGAGTTTCGGGGTTGAGCGGGCTCAGGCTGTTCGTCCTTTGCTGGCTTGGGTACCTGCACCGATCTGGTGGCCTGTACAGGGATTGTAATGGCGGTTTTCGGCTTTGGAGCCGGGACATGTAAGATCTTTACGTTTTTGGCCGGCTGCTGGGCCTTGGGGGGAGCTGTTGCCTTGGCGTAGCTCTTAACTTGTGGCTTCGGAGGTGGATCAAGGACGAAAGTTTGTTGAACTTCCATTGTGGGAGATTCGTCTTCGTCGTATGATGATTTTGCCTCGGGGGCAGGTGTCCTAGTCATAGCTGGTTTAGGCTGTGAGGGAGGATTTGCCTGGCGAGCAACGGGTTTGTGGCTCTTAGATTGTGCTCGATTCCTACGAGTGTACTCAGCGTAAGCTGGGCACCCTCTGTAATTGGCTGGATGGGGACCGTTGCAGTTGATGCATTTATCAATGGTTTCCCTTGGTTTGGTGCATTTAGCACGATCGTGGTTTCCTGCGCATTTTACGCACGTGGTGGAAGATGGCAGTTGAGGGAGCTGTTCCCAAATCGTTGGCAGTTGTAACACAGCGCTGCACCAGGCCTGGGCGTGTAGTTGTCAACGGTGACGCTGACAAAAAACATATTAGTGATGTTGTAAACCTCACGGACGTTTGCGGTACGCTCTAGCGTGATGAGGAAAACGTTGATTGGTTTTTTGGCTGCATTTGTGAGCCCATTGATGGTCTTAGGGACCAGTTGAGTTTGAATAACTCATCCGCAATGAGTGTCGGATCCGTGGAGTATGGGATCCTCTTGAGGACGACTTTCACATCTTTCTCCGCAGGTGGAGAAAAATGTGTGAAAGTGACATTTGTGCTGGACAAGAGAAGCCTGAATGGCTCGAAAATCTTGTATTGTGGAGGCTTGGATTTTGAAGTTCTTGCCTCGGCAAGAGATGTTTTTTCGCTATTGGAAATTTTCTGGATATCTCTGGCGATATCCTGCCAGTTTGAGGGGTTGTCCAACACAATAGGAGGGCCTTAGAGCTCCATCTTATATAGCTGTCCACTCCCACTCTCGGCGGGCCGGCCTACATCGTCCCAACTACGCACTGCCCTTCTCCGCATTGCCCCCTCCTCCCTACCGAGAAGCAACGCAAGACTAAACACAGGCATGCGGTACGATTCCTGCTTCTTATTACATTCATCTTTCGCTATTTAATTTAAATCATAGACAAATTAATTTTCCCCTTCTAATTTTGGAACGTTACATATGTTTTATGTAAAAATAAATATGTTGGAAACAGGGTACGTGGAAACTAAGCGTTTTTGGACCTATGTTAATTTTTGGGATTTAAAAATGGGAAATTCAGAAAATAAACTTCTAAAATGTATCAGACGTAATTTCTTTAAATGTTAATTGTTTACAATTTCTAAACCACTTGGTGTATGAAAAAAACGAAAAATAAAACGCGAAAATAAATAAAATAAACAAAGTAAATGTGTGCGGTAGTAGGACTCCCCTCAGGAACGAAGTTCATCCGCCTTTTCTTCAATTCTTTTACCAGCCTTAACGGCAACATACACAAATAATTTTAATCTTTCAATTGCCTTTTATTATTAGTTAGTATTTGTACAAATATTTACTGTTTCCAAAAGTTTAATGTTATTAAAATAAAGGTGTAGAATTAATCAAAGCTAAGATGGTAAACATAGTTAAATGTCCATTAGATGTAAATATATTCAATAAACATAAAATGTTGGTTCATTACTCTGGGCCTAACCTAAAATTATTGTATGAACGTTTAATTTATTTTACCTGTCCTAACGGCACGTACATACAATAATTTTAGGTTAGGCCTAGACTAAAAATTACTTTCTAGGCCTAACATAAAATTATTGTATGTATGTTGCCGTTAAGGCAGGTAAAATCAATTAAATATACACACAATCATTTTATTTTAGGCCTAGACTGATGAACCAACATTTTATGTTTATTGAATGTATTTCAGCGCTTGACGACAATTTCTGAACTACGCCGGACGGAACCGATCGTCTCTTAATTTAAATTGATGAACCAAAACACATGTTTCTTGAATGTATTTACATTCTTTGCCATAACAACCAATTTGATAACGCTTTTTCGTTACTCGTATTTTATATTTGTCATTGCAATAAACCAATTAATAACACTTTTTTTCGTTACGCATTACATTTTCAATTTGTTAACTCCTACCACAACCCGCGATAAGGAACTTCGTTCCAAAAAGTCCAGTGAGTTACAATTTGATTATATAATATAGTTTAAAGTAAAACGGTTAGCTGACATAACACATATATCAAACATCCTGTATATTTATTGAAAACTCCATGTACTGATGACAAAGTATATGAATGTTTAATGTTTCATCAGAAACAGGCCTTTAGAGTGTTATTGATTGTAAAACACTTAAACTGGCCTTAACCGCGAAGGGTGCCGAGATCAATGAATACTTAACCTGTTGTAAAGTGTCCTCTTTACGTTTAAGTGTCTTGTGTTTAAGTCTAGTATAGTAAGGAATTACATCCTGACTGTTAATATAATATATCGATCATACTGTATATTCAAGTTACATTTATCGAAAACTCTATGTATTGATGACCCGGGGTGCCGAGTTTTTCAATTCGCGAGGGGTGCTATTGAGAGTTGCCGCAGATGGGGTACTCCCTCGGAAAATTTTTACAAAATTAGATACAAAACAATGGGTTTTAATATTTTTCGAGTAACTGAAATTGTATTCCTACTTGGCTCTAGAAAATTGCCTCTGATAACAACTTTTTATGTTTTTTTGAAAGTTTTTATGTATTTAGGAATTTTAAAGCTTATTAGGACTAAAATCTTACAGTTACAGTATACTACTTTTGATTATTTATTTTAATATTAAACATTATCTGAATCGAACGTATTTTTTTAATGATCAACGTATTGATACTCTTCATCTAATTAACAAAATATTTAATCTTACCTACACTACGATAATTCAATGACAGAAGCTAACATGACATTCACCGCACTATGAACACCGCAGCATCTGTACGGCGTCATCCGGCGGATGAGGCATCCCAAACTCTCGTTTGTAGATACCACCTTCGTAAACAATGATTTTTTATTGTGGAGTTACAGTTCAAACTGAAACAAATTGAGTAACGAGCCATTCATGTTCACTGCTTGCCGCATAGTTTGAATTTAGTTAGTGGCTCAAGAAGCAGTGAACAATGAGACCATAGTTAGAGATTGCCTTTCTAATATCAAAGATGTTGCCAGTTTCGTGCGAGGCTCCCCTAAATGGTTGGCAATTTTCGAGTGAATACAGGCTGGCGAAGATGGAAGCACTATTCACTCTCAATCAATTCGTCGTTTATTTCAAGCCCCTAAAAATTTAATTAACTTCAAACATTTGTTTAGTAGCCTATCGATGCTAGCCCACGGAGTATGTAAATAAGATGGAGACTGGAGAGAGCGTTATAGTCCGCGGTGAGGTAAGCTGCCGGAGAAATATGGCGGCGACCTTGGTACTGCAGTGTTTTCGTTGTTCCACTGTTGGAGTGGATGTTTTGTGTAGTTGACCATGTATTATTAATTACGGCTGAGTGTACCAAATATTTCAATATTAGACTACATCACTATTCAAAAGTGTTCAACAAATTCACAAAACAAAAATAAGGAACAGTTTATGTAAAAGAATTTTGTTTTGGGGACAGTAAATATATTGTATCCATTGATTGTGTTTTTTTTGTCATCCATAAAACCTTATTAGCGAAATATAATTTTACAAATAAATTAAAAACTAAATAATAATTGAAGTATAAATTATTTAAAAAATACATAGCTTAACATATTATGTTAAACGTGGAAAGGTAAAATAATGACTAATATTCCGTACAGAAAATGAGTTTTGCTTATTAGTCAATTTAAAGTAAAAATTAAATAAAGTTTTTTGAACGGCTTACCTATCAAATTTGAATGTTGAATGAAATTAAACATTATCAAACAATAAAATCATAATGTATTTATTTAATGTGCATTAATTTCAACAATAATGAACGAAAATAATAATAATGATGATATTCATATGATTATTAATCATATTTAAATGATATGATTCAATGTAAATATCTTCAGAACGGTTTGGGATATGGATGTGCGGTTTTCACCATAGATTTTGTCTTAAAATTCTGCATTGAAATGATGTATCACATGACCACTTTCCTATTTAAAAAGAAAAAGTTGCATTCAAAATGGCTGACAAAAATGTTTTAAATTTTATTAAAATAGTATTTTTACATAGAGTAGGTCCCTCAATCACATCTACCTTCAAAATTTTCATTATATACGAAATATTAAGCCGTTTTCAGACTTTTCACTTATCCAGTATAACGCATATTAACAAACTAAAAGAAATGATTTGATATTAAGAATCAATTATTATTTGGAAGAAATTTTATGTAACTGTATTCTGTACGCACAAATGTTTTATTTTCTAAATAATAATAAATCAAGTTTTGTATAGCGGAACATCTGTTGCACTGACATTACTCAAACGGAACTAACGATGTTTATCAATTATTGTTTTTACTTTAGACATGTTTATTTCTATACACAGGAGTAGCAGTGATTTATTGGAACAGTTATTTCGGAACAGGGGATTACATTTCACCCTTATTTATTGCGTTCGTTGTACGTAGGTACAGAAATTGCTTATTTATAACAGTTTTACAATTTTAAGTAAAATAATGTCTTTAACGATAGATTACACTTACAAGAATAAAATCTGCAATAGAACCTTTATTTGAATAAATCTACATTTAGTAATGAATTCTTGACTTAAATTTAGTCTAGCTACATAGAGACTAAGTTCATTTCAAGGACGAATCTGTGCAGTAGAACAATTTTCGAACTTTGATTGAATTTAGAAATAACATAACTGAATAATGTAGGGGTACGATAAAAGAATCTGTGTAACAGAACAATAACGTAATTGAATATATGTTTTAATGCAAATATTATTTTTCAGTTCATAATATTTTCAAAAAACTTGCCGAAACGTCGTCAGGTGTACTTAGGTGTGAATGGTAATCATAGAAAATATCCTATGTTCTACGTTGGTAAAAAGAACTTTCAATCGATGTCTCACAATTTCAATTTGTCCATCACTATTATAAGTTTTATTAATAACTAATTTAGTTTTCCATATTTAAAGCAACAGGTTTACTAAAACGCTATAAGTAACAGTTAACAAACTGTATAAACCATAGAACTCTATTAATACACCTGGAACACTTGGGCTGTGTTCAAGAAAACGGTCTATGGTAGCTACTCTTGCTTTTATTTTAGAAATAGATATTTATTGTTTCATTGCCGCTGTTTTTAATTAATAACCAGAATCACAAGTGGAACCAACATATAACATGTAAAATGACACAGGGAAGAGATTAATATTCTAAATGAATTTAAAAACCAATTATAAATGATATTTTAATATAATATAAGACTAAACAGTTGTTCATAGGCATCTTACGTGTTATTCAATAAAATTACTTATTTAATTTCTGCCTTAGGCCCATTGATGCTTTATTTTGATCCATGGATTGATTCCGGGCTAAATCATAGCATGATATTTTGAAAAAATAACAAATCTTTTTTACTCGTTGTAACTCATGTCAATCATCGCTAATGAAGGTGATCGGATGTGAACAAAAAATGTAATTTATAGCACTGTTTACAAAATGAGGAATATCGCAAACCTTACGCGACGGCGGCGGTGGCGAATTGAAAGCACCCGTTTACCCTTTACATGTGAGAAAACCAAAGACCGTATGTAAAAATAGTTTTTAATCAACTCATTTCCAACATTTTTCTCGCTTGAAGTTTGTTTCTACCACAAAAATAAAAAAAGTTTACGTTTAGTAAGTTTTTCATGTTCCGATTTTTTTTTTTTTTAATTATATTTTGTACTAGTAAATCCCAGTGAAAATCTCAGACAGATTAATTAGATTATTCACATTAGAAATACATAATTTTAAAACAACAGACTTTATCTAGGCCTACGTAACTATGCTGACGGGGATTTTTAACTCGGTAAATGTGTATTATAGGATTATACTTATACGATCAGAGCCGATCCGAGCGGAGCGGAATTTTTCAAGGAGTATTCTTTCTGTGTATTTAAATGGGAGTGGCTAAACCTATACAAGCAGAGCCGAATTCTGTCCATGCTCTGAGAGCATACCGGAACGAGTCGGCTCGGCTCCGCTCTGCGCCGCCGGTCGGATAGATATAGCCACAGTTACCGATCAGAAAAATGTTCGGTCCCTTTCCACTGTTCTTAAACGTAAACGAGCAACATTTCACGGCAATGTGTGGTCAGCAATGATTGCCGGGCAATATTGCTCAACATCCAGAATCATTTAGTCCAATATATCCCTATGGCCCAGCAATATATCCGCATTGCCCGGTCATATTGACTGTATTGCAACTACTGGCCGAGCTGTTGCCGGTGATATTGTGCCCTGAGCGAAGTAAGTAAATATTTCCCGGCCGTGTTTACTTGTCTACCCTTGCTTTGAGACTTCAACAGTCAAATTGTTGAACGTTGTTTAGTTTATTGTGTAGCATTGAGGTCGTTTTATTTGTATTTTGTTATTGTGAAAATTTAAGGCTTATAATGAAAAATTGGCCAAACGTTAAAGTTATCGATTTTATAAATGAAGTCCATTTATATGGGTTCCATATATGAAGTTCCAGCTGCATGAGGCGTTGAGGCAAAGGAGTAGAAAGGTCGCAACGCCAAGAAGATGGCTGGGCATCCATAGCCAATAAATTTAATATAAATAGTGATGAGGCCTATACAAAATTCAGAAGCCTGCGAAAATACGCAAACAATTAAAAAAAAAAAGCGTTAGTCCAGGAGGAAAACAAACAACTAGATTTGCGTATGTTGCAATTTCATGTATACTCTCTCGAGACAGGCCAGATCTAATAATGGACAGCGCAAACAGATACAACTATAGTCAAATTTCTTCTTGTAATTTTTTTAATTACTATGTATGCTGCACTAACAAGCCCTTCTTCACTTTCAGCCATTATTGCCACGTGTACGCGACAAATTCTTGTTCAATACTATGGCCGAAATGTAGATGGGCCATATCTGGCTATACATTGCTCGGTCATGTTGCGGCAATACATTTCCGGAAATTTTGCTGGGCCAAAGTTTTCAGAATTATTGCCGGCAATGTAGCATTTTTGTTGCCCGTTTACGAGGGCTATTACATTATGATTTTGCAATTGACGGAAGTTGTTACAGTAGTAGCAGAATTCCAGACTAACTGATGGTGAGGTGGAATGTGCGGGTCTGTTAGATTTAGCCACTACTACAGAATTCCGCGTCGTACCGGGTCGGCTCGGCTCGGCTCTGATCGTATAAGTATAGCCATAACTTAAAACTGTAGGAATATTTGTTAACATTATTTTGTATTTATGTATGTTATTATATATTTAAAGAAAAAATATCTTTTAATTGCTTTTTATTTTATAGTGATAGATCAAATGATATAGAAGTTATTAATAATATAGTGGAAAAATGTATAATCGAATATGTTTATAAAGTTATACGAAGATTTACGAATGTTTCCGAAGTTAAACGAATAAGTATTTCTTCTTTAAACTTGTATAAACGAAGAATTTGATGATAAAAGGTTGTATTTATATACATTTTATTACCTCAAAGCAAATATTATAACGTATTGTATAGCATACATTAGTTCTATAACTTATATTTAAAAAAAATCAACTTGATAAGAATTATAATGATTGAAGTTGTAAACATAACCCCAAAGTATAATCTACACAGGGTTTGTGTATTACAGATGATGGGTGAAATCAGCTGTTATACTACATGTTACTCACTTTTATACACTCGCTTTTATAGGAGTTGATTTTTATAAATCTGTTAACTGACTTATCTGTAAGTTGTTTACTCCGTTGGAATCCTCAATTCTTTTATATAAGAAATATGTAACTTTAATTACAATCGGATGATCCCTGTCCGATAGAGGAGAGTGTTAATGAGTGCGCGCATTAAAATATTTTGCGGCAGAAATCGCACAGTTGATGAAGTTGACTTCCAAGTGGAGGGGGAAGAACCGTTTTTCGCTTCCAAAACTCCACTGCGCTAGCATTCCTGGTGAATTAATAGAGTTCTATGACATAAACCAGCTCTACATAAAATAGTTTGAGACAAATAACCACAACAGTCAAATAGAAAAATATGGTGTTACGTCTAATCACAATAAATTAAAAAAGGGACTAAAACGCGTGACAACTGAAGCCGCTACAACACGCACCTGATTGATATACTCGCCTCATTATATAAATGGCGTAGAAAGCTGGTATTGTGTGGTCGTTTCCACAGCAAGTATAAAGTTCCACATTTTATTTCTAAACTAGGTACACACTCGCGGTCGTATCAACTACTCACATGTTTTGGTAATATTTAGCTAACGAATTGTATACAAATCAATTATATACTCTTGAAATGTGTTACAAAAATAACAAATAGAAGGATTATTATAAAAGCGATACGTACCTAACACGTAAGAAATTTATATTCTGCTATTATAACGCTCTAATATATAATATCCTTTCCAAGACAAATAACTGGATCTGATAGTTTTCTTCCAATCGGTTTTGCAGTTTCTGAGATTACGCAAACAAACGTTTCTTTACACAGCTGAGATGTTCCTCTCCTGCTTCCGTCACATAAGGTACTTCCTTTCTTCAAGAGCTTTTGTGTAAAGGGGTAATGTTTACTGACATAAAACATCTACTTGATTTTATATTATATACAATGTGGCAGTCCAGTAGTAGTCAAAGGGGTACGTTTCGCACTGCATTGTGTTTAAATTTGGCTATGATGCTAATAGGTGTTTTAAAAATCGTCTTAACTAGAAACATTTTATCCTCCGTTATATAGTTTAGATGAACCATTTTGCACACCTTGAAGGTCTTGCACATTTTTTTACATAACACTTGGATTATAAGCAATTACAATTTGTAACATGATGGGCGGAGCTACACTAAAGGAAATATTTCAATAACAACAGGATGAGTAATATGTCAGACTTACCCAGGGCTCAGACAATATGAAATCAATAAAACTTTGCACAAAGTCTGCATCAGTTGATAAGTAAACAACCTGTGTTACCATGACGACAGACACAATGTCTGTTCAGTTCAGTTTGAACATAACAAACACTAACGTTCAATACTGCTTACAGTCTACTAAACATTTAGTTAATTTAATATTTAGATTTATTTAATTAAAAAGAAACTAATTCAAGTAACTGTGGCATTGAATAAGTTTTTCTTACATTTCTTTCACTGTAACATTGAATTATATTTGAACTAAAGTAATAGTATATTTCATTACTAGTACCGAAAGTGGCACTTTCCGGTGCGCGCCCAAGTTTCACGTACGAGGCGAAGCCGAGTACGGGAATAATTGGAGCAAGTGCCGGAAAATCACTTTCGGTACAAGTTATGAACGGTACTTTTCATCACGACGCAAAAATACACACAATGCTGAAGAAGAAACCTCAGTAAAATGCAAACTATTATATTTCTCAATTAACATTTTTTTATAATAACAAATTTACTATAATAAGCCTACATAACAACGTAACAATTAGAAGTTCAAGGTTATGTTTATTGTGCAGTTGGTATTGTTGGTGACATTCACTCCTTCATTTAGAAGTTTTTTCTGGAGTTCTTGCATAGTTGATACGTTTGTGGTAGACATGTTTGTATTATTTATAATTTTTACTTTTTTTGGAGGACTTTCTTCATCTGATGACCTGTTTACTTGTGAATTTTGAAACAGTTTTTTCGACAATTGTAATTTTCTTCCAATTGAATTTTCTATATAGCCTTCTGCAACACTGGAGGATTTCCAACCTCCGTGGGATTTAAGGGAAAGTAAATCCCCTCCACCCTCGACTAGCATGGTGGCCGATGTACGTTTATGTTTACATTGTTGAACAATAAGAACAGCTGATATAAATTGTAAGAATAAACGGCAAAGCGACGTCAGAGCGCGTAGCGGGCAAATGGAAAACTAATTGAGAGCAAGGGAAAACAAATTTAGAGCAAGGGAAAATCAGCTGATCGTTTTTCCCTTGCTCTAAATTAGAGCTTGGGAAACGATCGTTTTCGTTGCTACCAGCTGACATCGAAAGTAGCTACTTTCGGTACGGAGTGATGAAAACATACTTTTTGTGTTTACTGCAGTCAGTTTTTAGTGAGAATAGAATAATCATGAAATAAACAAGAGTATGGAAGCCAAAATACTCTACAACTTCCCCTCTTCTACTCAAATGCTCCTCTATCTTGACAACTTTTTCGAATAGACAACACACTCGATAAACTTATATAGATAAAAATGTCCACCTCTTGTGACAAACTCAACTTTGCAATCTAGATACACAAATAACTATTTGTATTTCATGGTTTTATATTTTTCATAAAAAAACATGATTTTTCAATACTTAACTCTTCAAACAATTATTAAAGGTTAATTTACACTGGTCCGTGACTTGTCAGTGTCTTGTCAATTCAGTATCAGTGATGTGAAAGTTCAGCATCAGGATCAGGTCTATCCTTATTACCTCATTCATACACATCAATGCCGTGGCAGTTTATATTATGTAAATAACAGAAGTTCAAGTTTATAGTTCTATTTAAAAATAGAAATAATTATTTTGACCAATAATCCAAGCTAAATAGTGACTGTTTAAAATATAGCTTTTGTTTTGTATAGGCCTAAGTTAATATTTAAACTATCACAAATGGAGTAAATACAAAGGATTGTAAAAAATATACATTTCCACGATTTTTAACCTCAAAGCCAAACATATAGACAATTCCTCATTTCCAGATATCATATTAGATATAGTTTTTCATTTCCTCTCCTATCTTGCTTCAGATTTTATTTATGTAATATCCATATATTTATGATTATGTATAAAATCGGATATTTCCTGACACATTCAATGAATTGTTCATCATTAAATTAAATTGCGACTCATTGGAAATTATTAATATTAATATAAATGTTATTTGGTATATATTTTGACAATTTTAGTTGTAAAATGTATTCTAGAATGGATTGAGTAATAATTTTAAGTTGTTCACCACAACGCCTTAGTTTTAATTTATTTACCGCAGTTTAGTTTAAGTACTAGTCCAGGCAGACGTCCTACGACAGAGAAAATTTTATCAAAATTTTTGATTTATTTGATTAATTATAAGATATGCAAATGAATAAAATGGCGCCATCTTGGTTTTGTTTGCGCTCATAAGATACATTTAGCAACCAAAGTTGCACCACAGAGGTTATAACATGACATCTGTGATGCAAATCAAGCGAGCATAGAATCTGAACGCAACCCTATGTGCTCGCTTGATTTAATAAAAAAAAGAAGAAAAAGTGCTTTATGAATTTAAAAAACAATAATATGTATTCGCGTACTATTTATTCAATGCAAGATGACAGGTCTATATCTGACGTCATATTGCATTGAATAAATAGTTGCGAATATACATATTATTGTTTTTTAAATTTATGAAGCATTATTTTCTTCTTTTTTTACTAACACTTCGTATAAAATTCCGCGGTTCTAACTTTTAAACTTTTATCAATTTTAAAATCTTTTTGTAACCCTTAAGTTACATTTTTTAAGACATAATATTTAAATCAACAGTAATATGCAATCCTTGCAACTAATTTACTAATTAATTAATTAAAATTAGTTGATTTTGAAAATAAGTTTTGCTGTACGGATTGATACATACATTTTTATGTAACCACTATACCGAAATTCATAATCCAAAAAGTAAGTATAAAGGCGTAATTTCTGTTCTTTTTATATATAGATAGATACTTATCAAAATTATTTCTCCAACACACATAATATTATGTTTCCTCTACATGCTAACAAAATGCACTATAACTTATTTATAAATCTGAACTAATAAACAATTTTAAATTCAAATTTGTTTGTTAGAATATTTTGATAAAGTATAAAATACTAATAACTCACTACTAGCCAACTAGTTCTATGAAATATGGTAATGTTTACCTTAATATAAAATATATAAACTTTAAAAACTACTATTATTGGTGATTTGTTGATTTGCATGTTCTCCAATAATTTTAGCTCTTAGATTAAAGATGAATTAAATTATCATTATTATAGTAATGGTTTTAATTTTATATTCAATTTGTTTTTTATTTTCTGTAATAGGAAGTCTTGTTTGCTAAGTTGTAGGATAAAAGCTGGAATCTTAGACAATATCCATCAAACGCAGAATATGAAAATATTTAAATCAGATTTGGAAGACATTTATTAAACAAATAAGAAACTATACTGTAGTATGACACTAATATTTCAGTTCTTGGAACATTGTACAAGAGTAGATAAAAGAAAATGTATAGCCATATTAAAAAATATTTCAAATTTAATAAAATAAATGTTCTTATTTGGTCAGAAAAAAAATCATAATTTGGAATATATGGCTGATGGAGAATGGAATCACATTTCACGGGCTTAGAAGACGTTTGTGTTAGAAGACTTTATTTTGTTAGTTATAAAATAAAACTTTTAGCTTAAAAACAAAATGAATTAGTATTTTTTGCGAATAAATTAGTTATTTACTCCCAATGTTAATACAAGTTAATGTTTATTCTCACATTCTAACAAACTAAACGCATTACAAAGCTACAACACAGCTGTGGTAATGTATGTCCTTACTTTGTGGTTTATGGGTCTCATGGTGGCCATTGCTGCAGTACGACGACATTATATTATCCTAAGAGGCAAAGTGTGTTGGCGAATTAAACAATGCTATAGAACAGACCACAAAACAATATCTATGTTACTAAGCAGTTATAATTTGTCAGTATTTCTATGAACAGTAACTTATATTTTGTTCGGATAAATAATTGAGGTTGCAACAATCATAATAATCTCCGAGCTTTTACCACATTAAGCATTCGTTTAGTTAAACTTTAAAAATTATAGTAATTTACAAAAATAAAACTAACTTATGTACTAGCTACTTCAGTTTGAACCCAAATGCCTAAGGAACTTGTAACGAAACAATTCTAATAGAAGTCAATAAATGTATACTCCCAGAATAGTTTATTGAGATAAGTGATTGAAGAGACTTTTTATTGACGTAAGAAGATAAGATAAGACCTTACTAATATTAAATAATTAGTAGGGGTAAGTGTAGTGGGGTAAAAAAGGAGCAATGGTCAGCTACAGTGGTCAGTCTTTCCCAGGCTGCTGTGCCACAAGGTTCTTCCGTGTGCGGGAGCGTGAGGAGCTCTATCCCCCTCAGTATGGGAGCGTGATGAGAACCCTATGAGTCCTCACTCTATCCCTCTTAAATGTCCATTAAAATATGTATATAAATATATTTTATTTTGTTCAATATCAACAATATTACTACAAGTGACTTGTTGTGTGGTTAGCGAAACAGATCAGCTCGCAAGATAGAGAGGTGATGGTATCTTGCACGAACAATGCGTGCCGAAGAGGCTGAATAGCAGCAGCCCGGTCACTCTGGAATAAAGAATAAAAGAGATAGGTGATCGAAAGAGTGAGAGGATATAGACAGTCGGTGGTTAGCGACAGTGACTGGTGGTAGCCCGGGTACTCTGCAGCAGAAAATTGGAGACTCGCTCAGTGCGACTTCGACAACAGGGACCTGTATACAAGTTCAAAAGGGGTTCTACCCGTAAGGTTTACTTTTAAAAAATTTGTGATTTTTAATCTCTAAAAAATTATTGATTTTATATAGACGAACGAAAATACGTTCGTCAAAGTCTGCGATGATCAGAAATAATTGTTTGGGAAATGTTTTTGGAACAGTCTCTACACGGGCAATGACCAAATCCGCCGATGATCAGAAACGTTTTGAAGTACTATGACTCGGATTAACTTGACGATTCGAGCAAAGATGAGTGGAAGTGTAGAATGGAAGGAACGAGTGTTTTTGAAGAAGGGATGTAAGAAAGCTGCTAAGAAATACATGATTGGTGAATGGCAAAGCAGATGGGAGGGTGAACAAGGGGAGGGAGACGCATGAATGGTGGGGGAATGTGAGAGAGTAACTGAAGAACGGGTCGAATGGAGCCAGGGTATTATGTGACCTAGTTTATGAGTGGTTATGGATGTTTCAAGACGTGCTTGAGAAGATTTGATTGAATTGGTTTAAAGTGAGTTGTGTTAGTGTGGTATGGAAGATACGGTAGAACATGTGATGTTTGAATGTGAGAGATGGGAGGAAGCAAGGGGGAAATGAAAGGCATTGACAGTGGGAGTTGGAGACAATGGGAAAGGGGGTTTGTTAGTAAGGGGGGGGGGGTAGCGAGGTCGTGTAAGAAATTAAGGGATTTTAGGGAATTATAGAGATCGGAATCAGAAGGGGTATAAATGGGTAGGATATAAGGGTAAGGGTGGATGAATGATTGATGTAGCCAGAGGAAGAACGTGCTAATGGGGTTCTAGCCTGAATTGAGTAGGGTCCGTACCTTAGTGGTCGAAGAGAATTAGTGATGGTGGGAGTGTGGGACGAAGTTGAGGTAAGCGACAGGGTGGTAGGGAATTAGCAAGTTAGAAAGTATGAATGAGTGACATTAAGTTAAGTAGGTAGACAGGGATGCCAGTAGACACTGTATGGATGTGTGTGAGGGTACGCAAAACCAGGAGATCTGGAGTGCACTACCAAGTCCCTAGTAGTACATTAAGGGGATTCGAAAACGTAGCTGGATCAGTCATGTGGACTACTTTGGTGGGCCAGAGACCAGTTTGGGTCTTCAAGTAGGGAGTTGGGCCATTGCATACTGGGAAAATGGGTAAGAGCGATGCCCTATAGGAGCGTCTGTTCCAGTACACTTGCAGATTGAGGATGGCCTCGTGGGAGTAGTGTCACAGCTTGATAGTAGATGGTCCCCTATCCCTTGTCTTTTGGAAGAGTGGGTGCTGGTGGAGAGTCTTTGGGATTAGGGACACCAGCACCTAACACTTGAGTGTTAATCTCTAAATATTCATAGGGATCCACTATCTAACGAAACCACTGCCAAGGGAACAGGCTTTGAAAAATTAGCGGGAAAAGAAAACCCTTTGATCTTGACTCTAGTCTGGCACTGTAAGGGGACATGACCAGTGCGAGACTTTTACTCGATGAGGCGGACGGAGGGCGTCTGCCCTCGACGGTATTCTCGCGCCAAGAGTAAGGGTTGTATCATTTGGTAATAAATGAAATAGGTAAACTGTAAGAGACCCATAAAAGGTATATTTGTTTGAATCAATATGACTATTAGTACTATATAGTAGATTCCACCCGTCCTATTTCACCAAACGAACTTTATTAGTCTTATAGACAGAAAATGAGTACGGTAAAACAAGTTTAATGATATATACGAAATTTACATGGTAAAAATAAAATGTATGTTCAACTTTCACATGCCGTAATAGTTCTGGTGTAACCAAGCAAAAGACTATTTTGATTTCAATTATAGCTAAGCAAGAATTTAGTATTTTTGTATTTCTTTATAATGAAAAATATAATGGATATTAAATTTAAAACCTTATAAAAGGAGAACACCAATTTGTTGCTTCGACAACTTAAAAATGTTTGAATGTGATTACACCTAAAAAATTTAATAATTAGAATTTGATTATCAATTAATAAATAAGTAATTAATAAATAAATAATGGGATGGAAACCAAACACGTTTTTTTCTAATTATGTTTAAGACATTATTTTGAAGAAACCTTTAACTGAAGAAATATATGAAATATTCCTCAGCACAAAGAATTTAACATCATTTAATGATTTGAGTTTTCACTATCAAAATAACATTTGAAATTGCATCTGTTTCCAGGAACTGCATTATTTAAACTATGTACCGGTAAAGCAAATGTAATACTTTCTAAAATGCCAAAATTTTCATAAAACTAACACAAAGATAATTTTCTATTACATTACTAACTGCAACTTCATATTTTTTAGTTTAATATGAAATATATCAATGTGTATTGCAGAATGTTTAAACGTAAAAGTAGTAAATATCTCACATTAAAACGTGGAGTGTATAAAATAACTTTAAAATACAACAAATATATTTACGGTTGACAGTGTATTCTTTACATTGAAATCTTGCAAGATATAAACTGATTTAACTTTAGTTAAAATTAAATTGCGATTAGTTGGTGTCATAGTGCCGGAACCCCCAGGAACGATGTTCCGACACTGGTTTCGATATATTTTCGTACATTTTATATTATACTTTTATTTATTTCTAATTTTATTTACACAAGTAGTCATTTACCTGCTGTCACAATTATAAATTTAAGCAATTGATACGAGGTAAACCCACGGTTATATAAAATAGCTCAACAGAACGATTATTCTGCCATCAAAATGCGCCAGCGGCCAGAGCACAGTAAAGTAAACAATAATTCTCTAGCTGCAATGTTCTATCAGTCAGTGTCTACACGAATTGTACATTATATGTCATGCATACTGTTTTTATTGATGTTTAATGCGCGCAAATCTGTAGTCCGATTTTGATTTAATCGTGTTCGAGTTAGTTTTAAGTATATTGTGTAGTTGAGTTTGTATTCACACGTTTCCATTGACCAAACATGTTGTCAGTCTTATGTTCGTTAAACACGATGGCCCAAATATGAAAGACCGGAACCTTACATAAAGACCTAGTTGAGAACGTACCATACAGCAGACAACACGACGAAACCTGGATTGAAAGAAAGAATCCTTATATTGATTTCTTATAAATTCTTTGTTCTGTCAATTTGTTAATGTCAAATAGATAAACCATTTTTGTATAACCTGCTTTTCGTTTTTTTTTTCAATAACCTTTGATTTTGATGAGTGCTAGCCGGCGAAAATGTATTGACAGCAAAAAAAAATATCAGTTAAGGATTTAGCAATTATTACATAGTCCAGGATATTTTTTCCGACAAAGTCAAGTCAAACACAGTCTGATTTCTGATAAATATGTACACTTTAAGAAACGGTTTAGGATTAGAGAAATGAGTATAGATGTAGGCCTGCTATATGCGTATCTATCTTTAGGTTAAGAAACTGGTTAGGTGTACATTACTAAAATTGGTGCCAGAAACCTTTAAAACGCATAGTTTGGAACATATATTCCCTAAATCGTATACCTGGCGGAATTTCGCCGTTCCGGCGGTGCTAAAATTTCGATGACATTTAGCTGACACTGATTAAGTTGTAACATATTAACTGCATAAATGTAATAACAGTTACATCCCACGTGCACGTTAAAAAGGAAGACGTTATTAACGAAAACACTTTTTTAAATAATATGTACGTAAATAAAAATTATTTATGATAAGGATAGAAATTGAATAGAAAAGTGAAAACAACTGCTTTGCCAAACAGCTGACTTATTAATTATAAAATTTATTTGTATAAATTAAAGTCTGTTGTACGAACACAAAGTATTGTAAATTGTTTTGCAGAGGTTATTAAGGATCATAATACTTTAGCCACAAGGAGGGATAAATACTTTGACAGTCTGCTGCGGGTAACGAAGGCACAGATAGAAGGATCGTTATTATTGTGCAATACAAGACAACAGCAACACTTGTACTAACGACCCTTCTCTGAGCTTCTTCTACTCGAGTTCATACACTTTGTTTTGTATGTTATAAATACGTGTATGGACTAAATGTTACATTTGTAAGAACTACCATTTGGTTTTTAAGTAAATAGAATTAAGTAAATTAAATTAAAGTAAGTAAAATTAAGTAAATAGAACTTAATAAACGTACACAAAATTAGTTTTTAATATAATAACTATATATATTAATACAGTCTGGAGTTATTAGAGCAATAATGGAAAAGCACAATTATTTTTAATAAAATCTCTTCTGCATTCTAGTAAGAATTTTGCTTAACTATGTTTAAATATTGCTGTGCAATGAGGGAAGTTTGCACATTTGAAACTAAGAGTAAATTAAATAATTCAAGATATTTGAATTCCTTTAAAATAATTATCTTAAGCTCAGAGATTTAAAACTTTGAAAGTAAAAAGAAGTAGAAAAATTTCTTCTTTGAAACCCGAATATAAACCTTTATAGCTCGAGCCTTGGCTTATTGCAATGACTCCAGCTTACACCTGATCTATTCCCATTCCTATTCCCAACTATCTAAGATCTCATTCATTTAAAAATGGTTACATTTTATCACATAATATTAGTATTTCACGATTTTTAGCTTTGTAATTTTAAAATAAATGAAGCCAACTAACTTTCTATGAGAAGATATATTGTAATAATTAAGTCACAACCTAACACCGTAATTGTTTTATGGCATTAAATAAAACCAAATTATTTTAGGAATGTTATATCGGTTATCTGAAATTTCTCTTGCGATAATTTGAATTTCGACCCTTTCTCCCCAATAGAGAATTTTACGCGTTTCAAATTGGAAAATGCTTCTATGGCATGTCAAATTAAAAGCCATTAAAAGGGTAAATTTATCTTATGAATTTTTTTGTTGGCACCAACTAAAGTTTCAGCACGACATTTATTTTATTTTTTTCGTTAAGCATTACATTTTCTATTTGTTAACTCTTACCGCAACCCACATTAAGGAACTTCGTTCCAAAACACATTCTGTGAAATTATTTTTATTAGAAAAATATTAGGTAAAATAGTTATTTTATTTCCTTGTTTAACTTTATTCGAAATGCCACAAGAAACTATGGTTGCTGTTTGAAATGTTTGAGTAACCGTAAAATATTACATTTTTGACAAATTACCGAGCTAACGTAAAACAACGTATGGTAACAGCCGCAAAAGGTTTTGACTCTATTTTAGGTGTAAACAAAAGTGAAGGTAAGATAAGGAATGTATCTTAAATTTAAAATAGATTAAATACACAAAATAATACAAATTAGCTTTAAAAAACAAAGATTTAAATTTATTAAAAAATAAATTCCACTTTTTAATTTAGTTCTATCCACAGTCTTCAGCCGAAGTATTATGGGTTGTTAAATATATTCTATAACTCCTTGTAAAAGTATTTTATTTAAAAAAAATAAATACTCGGTTTACTGTTTTACAGCACAAAACAGTTTACTTAGATTATTAATTTTGTGGATTTTAAGACATGTAAATTGCTATTTAAGACAAATATTACCTACGTAAAAATACTTATGTAGGTATTCTATTCTAAAATAGAATGGAATATGGTAGTTATAACAGAATACATTGTGACTCATATTGAATACAAATATATTGAGGTAGAAACATGGATCATAATCGTTTTTAGACCATAGGCATAAACGAAAAAAAAAGTTTAAAGTTTATTTTGTTTGAAACAAATTTTTAAAACTAGACAGGTTCTGTAAATAAAAGGCTGTGAATTCAAAGTAGACATTAACCTTTTGAGTACTACGAACTTACGGGTTCGTTTGCCGCTAAACCTCCGTAAAGAACTACGCTCGTACGGGTACGTTTTGTATTTTTCTGTTCAAAGTACTAATACTAATAACGCTATCTGTTATTTCTTAAAGAAGCTGAATGTTTAAACGAAAACGAAATGCGACAGGCAATTGTTTACAAAAATCCATGCCTTTCATGCATGCAGTTTATTTTATAGTTTGGTGTGCATCTCTATAAGTTAACCTTGTTTGTGACTTTATGTTTTGTTGTGAATTCCGTTTACACATCTAATGGGTAATAATTATCGTCTTGTAATTAATTAATGATAATGAAATCAAACTGTTCTTTACAAATGCCGAATCGAACATTGAACATGAACTGGAATAATTGTTATCTTATTTTTCAGGGGTATTTTTTATGTGTATACAATTTTTTGTGTATAAAACAATTAATTATATATATACAGTAATTTTAAATGAATAAAAAATATATGCATACAAGATAAATCAAAGTGAATATTACATATAACATGTAGAAAAGAAGTAAAATGAGGAAATTAGAAAAAAATGTCAGGCTGTATAGGCCTAGTTTGAAATACTAAAACCTAGTAATGCTTAAAAGTTTAAATAATGTGCTCTGAAGGAAGCCTAGAATCACATCGCGGGCACTTCCTATGGCATTCAAAATTATTATCTTGTTAGGCCCTAACCTTACGTTTGTTTCTTTCTTAGGTGTACGTTTATTGTATTATGTTTGCAAGAATTACACGTCTCTTAGAAGGTAAGTTTTGTAAGTAAACTTTTTTAATCTAAGCTATTTTGTACTTTTATTTTGCCGTTATCTTAAGCAATTTTTTACTGTTTTTCTTTTTCATAGGCCGGTGTTTTGTTTTGAATTAATTATAAATTATAGGGATGTTTCTTAACTAAGAAAATACTCTAAATGCCACTTAGGATTTACTGTCAACTACGTTAAAAATTACGAAACGTTAGAGTAAAGGAGAAAATTATTATCAACTGAACGGAATATGTTGTTAGTGTAGGCCTAAAATATCAAATTGCAAAAGTAATAAATTAAATTTTTGATTACTTAGTCTTATCGATAACGTAGATATCGTTTCTGTTTTAAACAGCAAAAATCTATATTTACAAAAGTCATTCCCTTGCTTAGTTCAGTTTCGGATTTTTTTCTTCTTCAGACATCAATCTAACGTCATTGTTTGCCCAAGTAATTTAGACCTCATATCTTATGTAACTCCATCATTCAGTCTACTGGCTAGTAGAAAAATAAAAGTAAGGTTTTGATATGTTTAGGCTATAATAGCTTACATTTTAAATTGTTTACATAACACTCAAAGCAGAAGAAACGTTTTTTTAAAAAAAAAAGAACATTGTTCCTACTAGTTCAATAAGTAAAAATATGTAAAGTTAGCGACTTGATTGCTAAATAATTAAGCATTTCCTGCTTAAACAAATTTTATTTAAGTGACGCTGATTGGAGGTTTTTTAAAACTAACTATGGATGAGGTCTAATGCAAACAACAGTAATGTAAAGTTTGAATAATACGACCTTTGACAGGATATCGATGATGAAACAATTTATTAACATATTATAATTGAGTCTTATAAGCTTCTTGAAATAATGTAGGTTAAGAAAATATTTTACTAGAGGAAACCCCTGCATGCTCCACACGCCAACCTTGTTGGAACCTTCTATACATATGTGTAGGATTAATAATAACCCCAAAGCTAAGATGGTAAATAATGTTAAGCGGTTATAATAAAGGTTAAAAGAACCAGCAAGGTTCAGGTCTACACTTTAATAAAAACCTAACCTACACTAAAAGTTAGAAATACAAATATTTGCTTAAAAATTTGAAATCAGCTGTTAATGGAAATGTTAGAGCAAACAGCTGTTTTATCTGTTATTTTATTCAATTGGTTGCTATGGTAATGAATGTAAATACATTCACGAAATATGTATTGGTTCACCAGTCTAGAACCAACCTAAGAATTTTTTCCGACTAAATTTACAAATATTGAAATAAAAAATGTTTTTATTAAAACGAATTATAATCTATGTTACTCAGGGATAGTGTAGCTTTTTATTAGTAAAACTATTTTTTCAATCGGTCCAGTAGTTCCAGAGATTACCCCCTACAGACAAACAAACAAATTTTACCTCTTTATAATATTAGTATAGACGGACGCTATGTTTGAGTTTGACGAAAGACATCAAATATTGACAACAGAGCACTAGAATAAATAATATAACAGATTCAATTACAACATATTTATCAAACACGAATGTTCTAAATTACATACATATCAAATCATCCTGTATTTTAGCTAGATGTATCTGAATACTCATTTACATACATTGAATGAATTTTATTATAGAATTTAAGAAATTAATAATTCATTTCAGAAATATTTTAAAGCGTTTATAAATTTCAACATCTTATTTTTAACAGAATTAACTATGTCAGGATAAATTTATTGAAGTAAATAAGTCATTATAGTTTTTAGACCATAACTGATTAAACAAAATAACAAAACAGGTAGGGACTGTAAAGAAATGGATGTGAATTCAAAGCAGGCTTAAGTGCCTATTATTACTTTGCGGGCACTTCTTTTGGCATGCAATTGTTATTTCGTCCTTAAGCTTGCACTTGTATCTATAAGGATTACCGTATACATTTTTATTAGGTAGATTTTGTATATTTTATTTTACTCTGCTGTTTTCTTAAGCTAGGTTTTTATTATTTTCCATTTATTTATCGAATAGTAATTGTCTTTGTGAATAACGAAATATTCTTACGTAAATAATAAATTATGATGATGGTTTTCAATTTAAATTACTAAGAAAATACTATACATTTCCTTCAGAATTCACTTTCAATTATGTTAAAAGTTATGGAAAGTTAGACAAAAGGAGAAAATTATTATAAACTTAACTTCATGGGTTTTTTGTCTAAAGTATAAAAAAAACTAACATTAATTTCTCAAACTTGTCGATAGTACCACTGCACAATAAATGAATTGAGATTCCTTACTAATAATATACTCAGCTTCGTTTTTATTTTCCACAAAAAACCCAAAATATAAATTTATTTCGCCGAAATACCGCTTTTATGCAATGTCACTCTGCCGTTGAAGGTATCTGACTTTTGCGATTCCACCAGCTGCAAGAAATTATTTCCAATTCAATGCGGGTTTGTAGGTTTTTTATCCAAGCGGATAATTTGATAATATATTGCGTTCATTATTTCTTGAAAGCCGATGTTTAAATCCAACGACATCAAACTCTCGTGACATCACTTTTTATAAAGCGTTATGGCGGCTCTTCACAATCGGCCATGATTGGTGATCGCATGATAGACAATTATTGGAGACATCGTTGTACGGACGTCCATACTATCATCATCTAGGTGATTTTGAAACCTTTCATGATGGATGTGGAGTCATGCAATTTCAGCTACTGGGATTTCTGCACACAATCATTACATAAATACGTATAATCGGAAAGTTGTGGCAAAGAATTGGAGGAAAATAAGGTGGCGAATGCTGACCATTCATCGCAACAGAACGAGGTGTGTAATTATTGTCATCAATGAAATGTAGGCTGATCAAAAAATTAATTACATTATTTTGAACGGTTCTTTTTTCTCAGGGAAACTATCGAAACACATATTGCTGAATTACTAACAGAACTTGGAGAATTTGACAACTTCGTTAGCATTTCTTTAAGCGATTTTGAGCATTTACTACAAAAAAATATCACCACTCGTTGTAAAACAGAAGGCTTATTGGAGGGATCCAATACCAGTTAAAATAAGACTTGTAGATTCGCTGAGATTTTTAGCAACTAGAGATAGTTGTAGAAGTTTACACTATTTATTTAGAATGTCAAGCCAAATTATATCTAAAACAATTCCGGAAGTATGTTTGGCGTTGAACGAAGTTTTTAAAAGGTAAGTAGAATAAATCGAACAATAATTTATTATACAATAATTATTAACAATAATTTAACAAAATGATTTATTTGTAAACAAACATTACTAAATTAATATTTATTCACTACTATTTAATTGTGCATCGTAAACTACCTTAAACAAAATATCATTTGAGTTTGATTGCGACTGAAGGTGGCTTTCTTGGGATGAAAACATGCAGGCACTGGAGTCTGTTGTGATTCCGCCAGAGTATCATGCGTAAATGGAGTCGGGTTGAGAGTAAAAGTTTTTGGAGGTGAAGGAAGTGAAGATTCGTCTGGAGGTGTTACAAGCAGTCCATAATCCGAGGCCATAAGGTCGAGGTGCAAACTCGAAAAGTAAGTTTTCTGCTGCGAGTGGAACGAAGGAGTGCTTGAATCGAAGCTGGATACTTAGGTACAAAAAAATCTACAAATATATTTCCTGCACTAGGCAGATATTAAGCACCTGCGAGAGTAAATAGTTGGTTGAAACCCTAAAACGTATAAATTTAATTTCGGAAATTCGTTCAATTCACGTCAGCTGTTCAGATGCGAGGTCGAATTATTATTCCTGCAGTGGTAACAATACACAACCTAACCTGAAAGTTGTAAACATAACCATAAAAAAATGTTCACGTATTTGTTGAAGTAGTACAGCTGATGGACGAAATCTGATGTTATATGATAACGAATAAATCCAACAACACAATCTGCGCATGCGCTATACTTACTAGCCGACGGAGTTGTGCTTTTATAGGAGTTGATAAATATATTGTAATGGCAATTATTATTTATGGCACTTAAGGTTATAATATATACAGTATGTTTCCCGTATGTGTGCAGATACCTTATAAGTTCCTCTACAAGTAGATGTAAATGGAAATTTCAAACACAATTATTCCGAAAACGATTAGTTTCTTTCACGTCGGCCATTTTGTAAAATAAATTTAAATTGTAGAAATGAAAAAGATATTTGGAGCAAATTTGGTATGCGCAATATTAATGTTAAGTTTTAAAAGTGCACACAAATTATTTAAGTAAAATTTGTAATATGTCCTTCAAATGTATTACGTTAAAAAAATTGCTTAAAATCTGCAATTATTGTACATTTACTAGAGATAAAGTATTTTCGAAGTATTACTGTTGAACGATACGTTGTTTGTAGCTAAAATATAAACATGTATTGAAAACATACATTCTTGTCAATATATAGTGTAGTACACATAGATTAAAATAGAAGTAAAATAAGTTTCCAATGCTGATAGTGTTTGAAATTAATTTAAACAGCCTTCATATTATCGTGTGACATTTAACAAAATCAAAAAATGACTTCCTCTTTATTTCTGCATTAGTTAACTGTAAATTTAAACTGTTTTTTTTTTTTTTATTATTTCTTCAAAACCCTTACTTCTACACATTTGCAACAACCTAGTTAGTACAGTAAAATTATACATAAAATGGCGATGAGAAATTAAAAATGTACATATATATTGACTTTTGATTCACCTTTAAGAATGCTACAGTAAATAGTAATAACAAAAAAACAAAATATACTTACAACAAATTAGATATTTACAAACTATCGTGAATAGTTCATACATTTTACTTGTAATAATTAGACGCATTTGGTTCTAGCTGTGATTACTCTACAATTTATTTTCTGCTGGGCTCCAGGTGCTGGTTCTGATTATATTAGGAAGATCATCAATCCTACCAAGACATTTTTCCCCTCAACGATTGTCACATTTATAGTTTATGGTTTGAATATGCTCGGCAGTGCCGGTGTTGTACGCTTTGGTGTAAGCGAATTTTAGAAAGACGTTTAAGGTTAGTATGTTTCATATAATCATGAAATTAGTTATTATTAATTCATTGCTTGCTTATTATATTCTGTTTGACTACTCTGTGCTCATGATGTCCTATGTGTCTTCACCGTGGCAATAAATTAAAGGATATGGCAGGGCATCATAATGCAGGTGTGTTTAAAAAATGCGTTGTGGGCGGATATCGTGAGTAGGCTACGCAATACAATGGCACGTCTATTGAATTCCTGATCAACTAAGACCACTACAATCTGTAACGGGGACATTGCATCTTTCACGAAGTTCTCCTACAATTTGCTCCCATGACTTCCAGGCGCGTTTATGCAAAGTTGATGCATACTGTCAGCTTGGGTTTACAACACATGGCACGAGACGCACTTTAATTGAAATATATTTTGTATTTGCAAACGGATTTAAATTAAACAAACACTAAATGTTAGTTCAAGCTCATCTCAATACATCACAGAAAACCTTACCCAAATTGATTCAGCCTTTGTAGAGATTAGTGTGCACAAACGAACAGACAAATAATATTCTGTTGTATTTTTGTTTAGTTATTGATTTTAAATATTTTTATATTCGTCTCAGGTTATGTAACACAAACGTTCCTGTCCCTTATTAGCGAATTTCCATAGGAACAATGAGCTGTTGCAGTGACATTTATAGTAAAACCTAAGGTCGGGAGTAGTAAATGAGCACCGATCATGATCCCCAGAACACGTTTTGGGGTGTCATTATAAATTATATATGTGTGCGCTCTCTAACGGCAGCATTTTTAATCCGATTTGGTCCAAACCGAGTTGGTTGTTTATATCACTCGGACAAGTTCGTTAGCCAAAAAAATCCAACAACCGGAAGCAGGGTTTTTGACAGGAAGTAACAGTTTTTTGAGATTTTCGTACAAGAATAAAACTTTTTGGGGATTTTATCTTTCTACTCGACCGTATAGCTCGATTGGTTCCCCCAAAATCTATCGAAACTTAAAATACCATAAAAGAACCCAGTTTAAATCCACGTGAGGGAATTTACCTTGTAGGCATCTGATCCGAGGCTGACGGTCGAGTTTGTGAGCGAAGCGAATTAGTCCATAAACCGAGTCCGCAAAGACGAGGTGCAAACTAGGAAAGCGAGTTTTTCCGCTGCCAGTGGAACGAAGCAGCGCGTTAGTCGAAGATGTAGGCTTAGGTGCAAACAAATTCTACTAATATATTTCGTACACAGGGGCAGTTAATCAGCGCCTTCGTGAGTAGATCAATTTCTCAAATAGTTGATTGTAACGCTAAAACATATGAACTTAATTTTAGAAACTCACGTCAGCGGTTCAGCTGCGTGGTCAAACTATTAAATTTTCAACCTTATTTGCTAATATTTTTATCTTGTAAATTTTTTAAAAATATTTCTAGTTGTCGTGTTTATCTGTTGTTATATTGATAACAGATTTACACAGCTATATTAATTATTATAAAAAAGTTCACTTTAGTTATGGAAGAACTGCAACACGATGTAAACATATTGCAACTGATTGCAAGCAGTTAGTATGCAGCGTCCCCTGAGTAGGTTTAAATTATTTGTTGCGATTGTTAGTTCTTAAATAGATTTCTCGATTAATTTGGGACATTTGCTAAAAATAAGCTAAGAAGGAGTGAATAAAACAATAGTTTAGTATACAATTTAATATATTACAATTTATAAGGGCAGAAATAGTAGAGTTAAATTATCAAACATACAAATGTAAAATTGTGATAGCAAAATTGAGTAATATTTGTATTTAGAGTGTTTTAGCTTCAAAACAAACATATTAAACAAACAGTAAAACGTAAAATATGTTTCCTGCCCGTTTTAACTTGAAAACGTGCGTTTTATAATTTATCAATAAAAAAGCAGCCGTTGATTGAATTACATGAAAATGTTAAATTTGTCATTTTATTAAACTAATGTGTTAGCACTAACTACGTGTTTTTAATAATAAGACAGCTGATCATGGTTTAGTCTTATTTGCTTGTACAGGAAACAACAAATGTAACCTTTATTGAGTAATTATTAAACCTGTATAAGTGTGTTCATCTTAAACTTTGTAATTTTCTTCAGTTGTGAAATATTAACAATAAGCTGACAAAATTACCAAATTTAAAGTGTAATTATCTAATGCGGTTAAATGTTTGACCTGTGTACAGAACATAATGACAAATAATAAGTGAAGGCTGTATACATTTTCACGTGTGTGATAACATTCCCAAATAAATAACTACACGATTCAGTTAGACTTATATAGTACACGTCTATAGTTGTCCAAACAGCCATGCGGTCTGCACCATAAAATCGACCCTCGCTCCCACACTCGCACATCCTACCTGCTTAATGGTTCCCCTATAAATCACCAACAAACTAGCCCTTGTGCTTCAAAATCACATTTTTCTAACAGTTAACTTTACTTAATTTTTACTCTAAAAATTAGAGTTAATTACTGAACTATAAATATTATTCCTCGCAAAATGAGTCCAAACATGGTACAATTGTGACAACTCTAAGCAGTTTTACAGTCAGTAGGTTACAAAGTCATAAATTTGACCACTTAAAAATCGTTATTGACATTTTATTTGAATTAGCACGATCACAATAACATACATAACTACAGCAATTCCCGTAGTGATTTCAAACGTATGAAAAACAAAGAAACTATAAAATCAATATAACAGTGAACGTATACACTAAGAGTAAAACTAAAATAATTTCAAATTCATTTTACTGTACAGTAACTAATAAATCAATAAAATAATATTGTAAAAAATTAAACTGACACAAGCATATTCCCTTGTTTTTATCTTTATAATCTTTATTTTTATTGTTCCAAATGACAGGCTCGATTTGATACCATTCAATAAAAAATTTAGACGTGTCTTCCTTAGTCCACGCTATCGTCATCTTGACAAAATTCTTCCAACGCAATCGACGATAAAGTGAGTGATCGACGATGGTGTAGACACGCACATGCAACGAACAAACGCAAAAACGTTTTTTATCTATCAAGCAAAAACCGACAACTTGGCCATCACTCACGATCATCTGCGATCATGGCCGATTATTTGCAAATGTCATTGTGTGGACGGCGAATTCGCTCATGGCCGATTATGAAGAGCCGCCTTTAACAGATAAGCAAGATTCTGACCGTCCCATAGGATATATTATCATCACTTTTCTTAGGGAAGTAAGAAAATAAAACTTACTTAAAAATAAATAAAATAAAAACTTATTTTCCTGAAAACTGAAAATAAAATATGTGTGTAATTTATTTTGAGAATCAAACAGAAATTATTTTTATTTGAGTTTGTTTTTAAAACATAATAATATATTGTTTAAAATTTTTTAAATAAATGCTTGTTACTAATGTATACACGGACACTTTTTACTATAAAATAAACAGTTGAATGTTTGGGGTTGGTTCATACTTAACACAAATTACAGTCAGTGAGATAAGACTGTACTATTATGTAGTAAGTATCAGGAAGTCGATGTTTTATTTTAAATAAGTAGCCATTTTTTCAAACTTTTTAAAATTTACAATGTGTAGAAATAATCCTAAGCAAACAGTTTTGTTTTCGTATGAATCCAAAATAATGTTGACGATTCTGTGAAGCTGTTGCCGACAGGAATGCTGGGTTCGGAAAACAAACTGGATATTTGAGATAATATCACTAATGTATATTATGGTTATTGGTAGAAGAAAAGTTCAAATATTGTTGAGACTATTCATAAGAGGATAATAGGACATTAACTTAATTGGGTCTATTCCATTAGGTATTTTCAATTTGATAAATAATTGAACATGTTATTCAAATACCAAAACAAATATTTAAAAATAAAACAAAAATCATAAATTTTTATCATAGACGAACATTTAATTTTGTCAAAAAATATTTTTTTTTAAACTTATTTAGTTAAAAATATATTAATATTTCCTTTAAAATTCACTCTATTTTCATTGTAAGTAGACCCCTTTATTTTTAAATTAATAGAAACTCAAGAAAAAATACACAAGCAGTTATCATAGAATTTGTTTCTAAAATTTTAATCCATATCAATATTTTTGAACGCCCTGTATTCATAGTATTGTGGAATTCTGCACAAACCTTTTAATACCAAAAACTCTTCAATTATAATTATATCATTTTGGTATTTTTTAACATTTAGCTAGCAGTAAAAACAAATTACATTAAAACTGAATGTATTAAATTTTCTCAACATAATTCTCCAGTCTGGATTTGACGACATAAAGTATAACGGAGTATTCAAAAAATTATGTCATCACAATGTTTATCCAATTCTCTTATATAATGGTCAGATATTATTTAATCACAATCCGTCTGAGTTAAGTTGATACAATCCCTGATTGTCAAGTGGATTTTTTTAGTATACAAAACACTTATCCTTCTAACTTTCCATCATAGAAAGTACAGTACTGTTAAAACTATTTAGGCCTACTTATCTTTTCCAAAACACATCCCAAGTTTGATTGCTTCTGACAACGGACAATTTAAACGGCTTACTAATTGACCCAGTGCTAAATTAATCTCTTTAGTGGAACTGAATTAAATATACTGATGCCAGTTTGTAAAGTTGCATTGTTATGACACTGTTAAGGAAACTTCAACTTACTGTCGGATATTACAAATTGTCCTCCGTTAGCTTTCAGTTAAACTTAACGATTAATGAAATCATTATTTAAAAGTTCAAATTAAGTTTTATAGATTCAATAATAACAACAATAAGGACCTGCTTCATAAAACTGCAACTACTGTACAATGAAAGTAATTAAGTTTATAAATTAGATCTTTACTAAGTGCGCGGTCTCTGTCTGCTTCAAACACCAAATTTCATGATCACTATTATAAATTATTTTCCACTAAAATACCTACAAATAAATTTCAACATTCCTACATCTTTAAAGGTTTTTTCCCAATCCGGTACTATTTCAAATAAATTGAAAAGAATAAACTGTGAAATAATCTACCTACACGAAAAAACTTCTTAAAATATTGTAAAAACAAAATTATTTTATCTTTTGCTTTGCGTATTAAACCTTCTTCAATATTCTGCAAAATACTGTAGGAATGTTTCTTTGGCCTTAAAGGATACAAAAACAAACAAAAAAGTAAATGTGTGCTGTCGGGGGGGACTCAAAAACAAAGTTTATCACGCCTTTTCTTCAATTCTTTTACTAGCCTTAACGGCAACATACACACATAATTTTAATGTTTCAATTGCCGTTTATTATTAGTTTGTTTCTTATACAAATATTTACTGTTTCCGTACGTTTAATGTTATTATAATAAAGGTGTAGAATTAATTATAATAACGAAGCTAAGATGATAAAAATACAGTTAAATGTCCATTCATTGTAAATACATTTAATAAACATAAAATAAATGTTTGTTTATTAGTCTAGGCCCAACCTAAAATTATTAAGTGTATGTTTAATTTATGTTACCTATCTTAACGGCAACATACGTACAAGAATTTTAGGTTAGGCCTAGACTTAAAATTACTTTCTAGGCCTAACCTAAAACTTCAGCGATTGACGATAATATCTGAACTACGCTGGACGGAACCGATCGTCTCTTAATTTAAATTGATGAACCAAAACGCATGTATGTTTCTTGAATGTATTTACATTCATTACCATATCAAACAATTTGAAAAAGCTTTTTTTTATATAACGTGTTTTATATTTGTCATTGCCATAGCAACCAATTAAGGGTCGGCTCTAGTAAAACAGAAAACAACCTCTATAGCGGCATTAGGTTACGCGGACATTGCTCATCCTAAATCCATTTAAAACCCGCAATTATTCAAATAGCGTTTTTTTAAAATTACCAAACTCTTGGGGACAAAATTCTTCATCCGAATGGCTTGGTAATTTTTCGCTTTAATTAATAGTTACAACGTAAAAAAATATTTAAAATCACCCTATAGTGGCGGTAGGTTACACGGATATTGCTCAACCTAAATCCATTTAAAACCCGCAATTGTTCAAATAGCTTTTTTAAAAAAATACCAAACTCTTGGGGACGAAATTCTTCATGCGAATGGCTTGGTAGTTTTTCGCTATAATTAGTATAGTGACAACATAAAAAAATATTAAAAATCAATGTTTTTAATTGTTAATAAATATTAAACAAAATATTTTTCTTAGTTTTGCAAAAGTCATTTGCATGCAATTGACCATAGCTTTAAAATGACATATCGTTTATAATTTTCCGATCAAAAATAACGGAAAATTTTGGATTTTAATTTAACATTGGTGTTATGGAGTGTCAGCCAACATGGCCGGCAGCTAGAGCTGACCCTTAATAACACGTTTTTCGTTACTCATTACATTTTCTATTTGTTAACTACTACAGCAACCCGCGTTAAGGAACTTCGTGCCAATAAGACAATTCATACATTAATTAACAACGGTAATGAAGTGAACACGTCGCTACTGTATCCCCGAAACAGCTTATGAAGCTTAATTCACAGTTCAAGAACTACATTTAAAGGAATTATTTTTAAATACATTTGAAATCTTTTGGAAATCTATACCCTATTCTTGTTACCACTTAATGAACCAAGCGCTACAAAAGAAAAGTTTTCCTATAAAATAGAGGGAACTTTATATTACTAGTTAAAACAACAATCTGAACTAATTGTTTACCTAAATCTACACAGGCAAAGAATTAAGCAATTAAAACTATTCATTGCAGATAATCAAACAATACAAAACCCGTTGTGCTGTAAGAAGCTCTTTTTTATCTGGTGCTTTACACATTTCTAACTTTTCCAATAACACAACACGAAAGTGTAATATATCTTCCATCCTACTTAGCATTTTAACTCAGCTTCTAAGTGGTTTAATACTGTTCGTAAATCACAAAGACACCGTTGCCCAGCTTAGTTTAGATTTATGTTTTTCTTATTCTTCTTCTTAACTATAGAAGCGGCAGTATTAATTAAAATGGATTTTATGGCGTTTGCAAGCATTTTTCAAAAATTCGCCAAATATAGTAGTTACATCCCAATCCAAAAGTGTTCCGTAGCTTTTTTGTAGAAAAGGGTTTAAAGAATTCACATATGCCAGGAAAGAATGTATTGATGTAAAATTTACAAGATTATTAGCTCAAGAAACAAAAAAGTTCAGTAACGAAAGGAAAAAGTTCAACTTTAGGCCTACATAAAAAGTAGTAAACTTTATTTTTAATCTTTTCAAAATTTACAAAAGTTTTTTAATTTAGTTTTAAATAGAACTGTATAAAATTATATATCAATTTCAAATTTCGTACTTTAAAACACCAGTTTTTATGTTCCTATTATAAGACTGCTAACAAAACTAGGCCCAGTTTGAATAGTAATTTAGGAGTATATGCTTTGTTCAAAAATGAAATATTATTATAACAAAAGTGTAGAGAATAAATCAAAGAATTTAACTGTATACTTGTAAATTATTATTTCATAAAAGAAGTTGACTTAGCTTTACTTAAATCACAAAATGAGATCAAACAAATGAACCCTCTCGCGCACGAAGACTATACAACATAGTGTGCGACCAACCGTTGTAAAGGTTGCTTTCAAAGCGTGAGAACAGAGAGTTTTGAATTCAACAAAAGTCCGTATTTCCAGGACTGTACGAATAAAAACTTTCCAGTAAATGTGGTTTGCTTCACACGAAAGATTGAAGTTTCGCCTAAAAAACGGTATAAACATATCTATAAAAATATATCGAATCGTAAGAGGTATATCGAATCTAAAATGTGCTGTTTCATTGGTTGAAAACTGTTCAATTGCAAGGGTTTACAGAAATCTTTATATTTTCGAAACTAAAAGAGTGACGTCTGATTGGAAGGCAGTTTTAGAAAATTAAAATCTTGACGAATTCAAAGGTATCGTTATATTATTGTCAAAATATTTCTGTTGAGCGATTTTGAGCCTAAGAGAAGTGACATATTTGTGTAATTTTCTATTTCTTTCTTGCGCGGCATCAATTGATTTACAAAACTACAGTTTTTAAACGACGATTGCATATGCAAATATACGTTTTAGAACAAATTTGTAAATACAAATTAAAGTTTAAATCATTTCCTTTCCAACGATTTTTGTTTTATTGCGATTAGATGATTTTTAGTGGTAAAATATTCAATACGATCAGACGTAAAAATACGTCTCTAAGACGACACTATAGTGTTGTCTACCGCTTGTAGGGTTAACGCCGGGAACTGTCGCTAACAAATGAATTAAAGTGAAACATTAAATGTTGGTAATCGTAAGAAGTATCAATATTCTAAACTTTAGTAGTAACTTATAACAACAAAAGTAGTGAAAGAAACCTTTGTTCTATAAAAAATAAAATTCTGTTCATCGAAGATCATTAGTGAATTTTAACAATTTACAGACATTTTATAAAAGTACTGTATAACCATAATGTTTAAAAGCACAAAGTCTTAAGGTGTCCCTGTAAAATACATGCACAAATGTACATGTTTTAATGTAGGTTATAAATTAGTATGATTTTTTAAGTGAGAAGTGTTTGAATCGTTATCGAATGAAGACAGGGATAGCTACTGACCAAGAAAATAAACATAAAGTATCTCCAAATAGTTTCAATTCAATGAGTTCCGTTAAATCAGATAAATTATACGATGACTTATGACGCATATTACATAATTCTATTAACTGACACACTATCTATCTAAAACATTGGAGTATGTCAATACATAACGGCAAAACGGTACGCAAATTACGGACAGTATTAAAATATTGTATTTTAATTTACTCAAAATTAAATTACTTCCTGTAATTTATACTTGTTAAACCTAATTAAGAGTTAAGAAAGTTATGTTAACACATCCAAAGCAATGGAAGAGTTATTTTTGCAGCAAACTGAATAATCACTTTTAAATGTGTACATGTGTACTATTAAATTTCTAATTAACTGCACATTTGTCCATAAGTGTTCTGAGTAAATTGTGAAAACTATGATTAGTAAATGTAACATTGTAACTAGAACGTTTTCGGTATATTCCGCATATCAGGATTTTTATGTGAAGGAAATAGCAATTAAAAAGATTTTAAAATTACTGAATTGGTATATGTTTTGTGATATTATCTTTAAAACAAACATAATGTCTTTTTACGTGTGCTAATAATATTTTACTTAATGGCCTAAACAAATGTGAGGGAAATGTTATTTCCAACGTTGACGGAACTATTCAAACTAGTTCAAAATTAACCGGGCTGTACTAACGGGACCACAGACACGTTATGGCCAATAACGTATGGTTAATAATCAGTATTTATTATTCCGATGTTATTAATATAATCTTAGAAAGTAAACGTACAAATTAATTGTTTTGTTAATTTTTAAATTTTTAAAAGAAACATTCCTCAAGAATATCACGTGAAAATAAACCGTTCCTTATTGTTTGAGTATTATTTGATGTTGCATTATATCTCTAACATAAGTAAAAGTATAAACATTATGAAGCTTTAAATGTATGATGAAATGTTTGTGTAAATAATACTCTAGAAGGTAGGCTATTTGAACAAAACAAAATGTTTGTCAGGCTATGAGTTAAAAATGCTGTTTAGCATAGGAATTGCAAGGTATATAAGTTAAATTAGAATAATAATCTGATATTATAATGAAATATTGTTATTTGTTGAAATATTGAAATATAGTTTTGGACATTTAGTCTGTTCTGTCAACAATCTCTAAATCAATTCAAAATCATATTATTTAATCTGAGTAAAATCTATATTTTGTGTTAAATTAGAGGTGAGATAAAATCCAGTTATATAAAAGGTTAATTTTTAACTGCTTTTTAAGTGATAAATTCTATTGGCAAATTGGGCACTTTCGTTTGACTATGTTTCTGAAATCTCGCGTCAAGCAAACTTTTTGCGTAGACACATGTCAGAGCGTGAAGAGGGAATAGGAGATACATAGTATATATAGACAAGTAAGCGCGTGGCGAGGGAATAGACAATACATAGTATATAATAATACGTTATTATAATTATTATAATATTAATTACAACGTAGTATAGAGCGAAGCGAGCGAATTTTCTGTAACACTTTTACTCTATAATAGCTGCAGAATAAGTTAATATCACCTACTGGAAGAAGTAGACTATCTTTTTTGTCTGGCCTAGGTGATATAGCTAGTTGTCTAATATTTAGCTGTCTAAATATTTTGACCAAAACATTACTCAAAATTAACCTTCCAGTAAACGTAATTAAGCTCAGTTTAGAACACAAGAAATGAAATTAATTTTACTTATTATCCACCTCAAGGTAATGAGAACAGTGGAGCTGACCTTGTAAATAACTTTATTTGTGCTTTGGATATTTTGATAATGCAACACTTTGATTATAATTAAAACACTAGGAACTATGTATGGTAATGGAAATATGCAAACAATAGGTAAGTGAAAACTAAAACTTGTTTATACTGTAAAATAATAATTACAATTTATTCAAAACTAAAAAACATAAATCAAAATATTCTCTCTTTGTTGGTACCATCCCAACAAATACAATTTTTAACCAATTAAATTTAATTTTAATTCTTCTTAATTCATTAATAAAGACAGAACAAATTCACTATTGTAATTGATTTTGATTATTTTATTTAATTACTCAATTTATTTTATTATTTCAATTTAATTTATTTTAATATAATTAATTACGACTTTTATTTTAAAATTTACACCAAGAAACAATCTATTTATATTCCTACCTAACCCAGTATACTTAATAAATTTAATTAAGCTAATCAGGCAAATCTATAGGGGACAGTATCGTAAGTACGCTTTTCACAGACCTTTTAGAGACGCTTAAGGTGGCCGTCTTTAACGGTACTGATGTTGTTTGGATGCTGCAGGTTGGCTAGCAGGGTTGAATTGCTCTCGTTCCTGAAGTCTATTGCAGTTGTACAGCGTGCTGTGATCTTGTAGTCGTGTTGATTTTAAAGTTGTACTTGGCTGAATTACAGGTGATTGATGGTTAGAGATGTCTTCCTGGTGTCCGGGATTCGTTTGTTCCGTTCCAGCGTTGTTAACAATTCATGTCCTATAGGCTCGCCAGTCTAGTTCCTGCAGTTCCAATAATGAAGTTGATTTAGTACTTCATTGAAGTCCTCGTAGTTTCAATATTATTTGACTAATATTGGTCAATGATGAACATCGCAACTTCTCTCACTAGTGAACTGTATTAACTTGTAGTAAAAACAGATAATTTATAACTGATATTAATTTTCCATTTATGTTAAACGTAGTAAAATTTTCTAAGTCCAATTTATCTAAGATAGTAAAATTTAAAGAGTTCAGCGTGACAAGTACGCTACATTGAAGATTTATAAAATTATATAGAGTTTCCAGGACATCGTGTCCCGCGCTTATATAGTGTCCATTTCCACTAGATCTGTTACCAACCTTAATTAAGTATCATACACTACATTTCTCTTGTCCTTTAATTTAGATTTTTCTGGAGTTTTTCTTCTCCAGATAGTTTCCCTTAATTTTCCATAAATTATCCAGGTTATTTTTACTATTCTATTGTACTTTTTATCTACTTTATTCTACAGTATTGTTTTCGTTAATGAACTTCACTATTAGGTTGGTTAACATATCTCTGGTAAGTGAGCTTTTCTGGTTCCTTGAATTTTCCTCTTCCTTTACGAATTCGAGTGGTGTTCGTACGACTTCGGGTTCTCGCGCGAGGCCCGCACGTGCCTTTCTCGTTACGTTTTCCGGGAATGTCTTCCAGTTTTTCCAACTCGCGATTTTCTTTTCTTCTATTCTGTAGTCCTTTGCGAAATTATGTACTAGCCGCCATTTTGTAAATTTTCCTTTGTTTTCCTTGGTGTTATGGGACTTATAAAAGTTACGATTTTTCTGTTTTTTATTTAACTAATTTCCCGAAATTAATTTGGTATACTGGGTTTTACATACATTATTATACTCTACTACTTTAACTTTAATTATTGTAATCTTTAAAACTTTAATTTTCTTATTTATTTTGACTCTAAGGTGTGAAAGTTCTCACCCTTTTTTCTATCATAATATTTAATCTTTTCTTTGATTTTCCTATAAAACTTTCCTTTTACAAATACTTGTTATGATTAAATTTTACTTAACTTTATTTCTTTTATAATTAAATGACAATAAACTTGAAGATTTTAACTAACTTCTATAATATTGAAAATTCGTTATTTTCTTATTCCACCTTTCTTTTAGGTCTATTTTTTATTAAACCAAAAAACCCTTTCTTTCTGGCTTTTGAGAAAATTTGAAATTACGTAACTTTAGACTTGAATTACGTAAGCATTATTTAGTATTACGATTTGGGAATTGCATGGCTGACACACCCGTGTATAGCGTAATGTGTTTCCTTTAGAAAAACCCAAATACATAATATTCCTGCATCCTGGTATTCCCCAAGAAATCATTAATTAGAGGCTAAGTTCTTTTTGCATTTCTGGACAAGTCATGGTTCAACAGTCGCTTCCGTAGGTAACGCCCCGCTCTCGCAAACTTGTTGAAGGTTGCACTACATACGATCAAGATGCCATGTTGGCCCAGAAATATCGCCTTTTACCAATTTTTTATAAACTTTTCAATTTCCGGAATTACACGGGTCCTGCCCGTTGTTTAATATATTATAATGATATTATATTATAATAAGTATGCGAAAAATAGTGACCATTATAATGTAAGCATTATTTTTTTAGTGACTAATGATTTTGAGTGAGGTATTTTAGTGTATGCACTCTACATAGAATTCTAAGAATAATTCAATATGTAATGGATAATAAATCTCGGAACGCTGTAGCGTTCCATGCATCTAGCTATGGCACTCTACCGTACTATATTATGTTCGAAATGGGCAAGCTCGATTTTCTTTTTCTCTTATTTTAACAATCGCGGCCCTAAATGAATTGAAATTCTTTTAATAGGATATCTGAAGCCTAATTGTGTGATTTCGAATGAAAATCAATTCAGAATGTTGTTAATAATGATATTTAAGGACTGTGTCACTCATTTTACTCGATACTACGATCTTTCTTTGCTTTGCGATCAAAATTTTCTTCTCCCGAGAATATTTTCTTCTAGCCTCAGTGCGCATGCGTCGCGGCATATCACGGAATATTTAAACTAAGAAATTATTTTAAAATATTTTGCCTTTAAGGATTGAAACAACCCAAATTACTTTACTAGTGAAGTGTTTTAATAACATTTTAAACATAATAAAGCTTGATTAAATAAGTAAATGTGTTGTCTTGTTGTGATATGAAGTAATTGTTTCTGTGTAAATTTAGCTATAATTTGGAGGTTTCCTATTAGTCATATTATATTTTGCCTACTTATCATAGTAGTTTGTTATTGTTTACATTGGTTCTAATTATACATATTTTTGGTTATTGATGAATTTAATACATAAACGGAATACTATTGACATATTTTTAGATTCTTTTCTAGGTTTCTTTAATCACTTATCTTGTTATTCGCCATTCCGACTACTGTTGTAAATCAATATAATTTGAACAACTTACCGTCGTCAGTAGTCAAATTTGCCGTATGTACACGACGGCAGTTTCGGCGATTCAGCCATTATCAAGTGGTTTGGAGGAAATACTCCGTTGTCATAGAACACTTAACACATAACACAAAATTCACAAAACATTAAAATAATTTAAAAATCACATTTGTTAAAAACATGTCCGGTGGGCCCACTGTTTCGCACTGAACTATTTCTTATCTTAGAGAAATGTAGGAACTGGTTTGTGATTAGGAAAAGTAAGAGAGGGGAACGGTACGGTCTATTGTGTTTCTGCTATTATGGTATCATATAATGAGTTCGATTCGAAATGTAATTTTTCGTTAAGTACTATATCTGGATTAGTTTTGAACATTTTATATATCTCGTATTGTTCAAGTGCATTCATAAATTTTCCTTTTTTACAGTGGTGGAGTATTTTCAAGTTGTCATCGATCGTTATATATTTATGGTTGTTTAGAATGAGATGTTCGGTGTATTTCGATTCAACTTTTCTTTGACGTAGCATTTGTTTTGGTACAAGATATTCAAGTTTTATTTTGTTTTTTTACCAAGCAATACTAAATATTTGTGACAAAGGTGTTTTCTCCATCATCCACACGCTTATTCAAGTTCTATGTACCTTGCTAGTCAGCATGCAAGTGCGGAAATGTCATTTATTCCTAAGGCCGTGTTAAACGAGCGCTATTAGCGCCGCGTTTTCAACGTCACGTTAACGTCGGTATATTGGGTAAATGGAACTCCCGTGGTCCATGTTATTCGAGCTCTATAAAGTCTGCCGAATCCGCGCTAACTGGGCACTATCTACACTGAACTAAGTTATACGGGGCGCTGTCAACGCGCACTCGCACTCGCAGCGCAGCGCAGACCAGAGAGGCCACAATAGTCATTAGTAACGACTTTGTCCTGGTTCTAGTTGTTACTGTTTATTTCAAAGTGACAAAATGTTCGACACTGAACAAATTATTTACGCTGTCGAACAGCAGCAACCTCTTTATAAGTCAAAGGGTTACAGCAATAAGTAATTGAAAGCTAAATGCTGAAATGAGGTTGGTGAGACAATGCCCCATCGTCTACCCTTCCTCCTACACAATTACTCAAATTTTTATATTATTTTAATACAACAAGACAGCCTAACTGTGTGGTGTCCATTTTGAAAGTGAGTGACACCACGTTGACAGAGTCCCTCGTTGACGACACGTTACGACCCGCTTTCAACGTCGTAATTTGGCAGCGCCTGGTTTGCAGCTTTATCAACGCGGCGCTAACAGCGCCCCGCATAACATTGCTCTTAAGGCACTTAAGGCTAAACAGTACAAAAAAAGTTGTGATTTTAGCCCAATAGATAGCAGCACTGTCGTGGCCAAATTAATTTTACTGATTACTCATTTATTTTTTATCCGATTTGAAAAAATAAAACTGTTTTATAATCAGTATAAAGTTGTTAAAGGCGCTATGCTTTCTAATTTTCGAAAACTTTACTTAATAAATTTTTACAATTAATAACTTTTAAAATAAGTCAAAATTTGACTAAAACAGGTAGTCGTTTTTAGGGCAAATTTTTTTGAATAATTTTAAAGTTTATTTCAAACAAATCGGTTGAACGGTTTTGTCAGAAACGCGTTTTTAGTTCCAACGTTGTGTCACTCGTTGAACAGCTAACTGACACGCGCACGCACCGACGCGACGAGACGTAGCGCCTTCTCTCTCTCTCTCTCTCTCTCCTCACAGGCACATACAACCCATCCTCGCGGCTCGCGGCTCGCAGCTCCCAGCTCCCAAACAACACACAGCCCAAGACGTTTATGATCCGTTTACGTTTTTGTGCGAAATGATGAAAACGAACAAATAAAGAAATGTAATTCAAATGCTCACCAATAGTTAAAGAGTGTATCTCCTCTGTTGATGTAAACATATTTATGTAGCCAATTTCATCTAACTTATGTTTAATTTAATTATAAGGTGCGTTAAACGTTTTTAATCTGTGTATTTAATTTAATGTGTCTACAACTGTTTAAAATGAATTAATTAAAATGAATTAATCCTGGGATGGAGACAAATAAATTTCACAATACAAAACTTGATCTACTGTACTTTGTCGTCTGACTGTCTGTATGTGTTTTTTACAAAATAATTCATATCTACCGAACGGATTGACCGTTTGAGTTCAAACTTGACATGAAGTTGACCTAGCAATGATCTATTTAAAATAAATAATGCGTTTTAAAATGGCGACTGTTTCAAAATTTCAAACCCAAACTACCCAAAAACGGTACATTTTAACAAAAAAATGACAAGACATCTTTTTTATAGCCCTTTTGATTTATCATCGGATAGTGTTACTGTAAAAACAATCGGATGACGGATAATAGTTATGTTAAAGAGCCGATACAGAATAAAAAGGACTACAAAAAAGATGACTTGAAACTTTTTATAAAAATGTATGGTTTTTGGGTAATTCAGGTTTACAATTTTTTAACAGTCACCATTTTAAAACGCATTAATGGATATAATCGCTTATTTTACTTAAAATATATCATTGTTAGGTAAACTATATGTCAAGTTTTAAGTCAATCGGTCAAACCGTTCTCTAGATACAAATTATTTAGTGAAAAAACAAAATGGCCGCTATGGAGAAAACCAGGGCTCTGTAACAAGGGCTAAACCGTTTCTTTGATCTCGGCACTGTGCTGCCAGTTTCACTCTGACGTCACCATGCTGATACACGCTAGCTGGTAATATTTGAGTAGTGCGTGCGCAGTCGTTAACTCGCTGTTTTAACTCGATGGAAAGGATTCAGTAAAATAAAACTTTAATATTCTTAATCTACATAAAGTACGGATTCTAACAGTATAAAAAACTTTTATTTTAACAGGTATTTCTAATTTTAATAATTGAAAATATTTGAGAATTATCACAGACTGACATGAAAAAGTCACTACGCGAGGAAATTTTTTATTTTTTGGTTACAAACAAACTTCCAGCGGGAAATTTGTAGCCATTGAATTGATCTAAACTATCCAATTCACCGATTTGTGATAAAATGATTACATCATTATGAAATCGTTTTTTAAATGAGCCCTAGGAGGTGCCGCGCCACGACTCCCGAAGTACAGTTGTTTGATACGGGAATAACGTTTATGTAGCCATCGAGTTAAAACAGCGAGTTAACGACTGCGCACGCACTACTCAAATATTACCAGCTAGCGTGTATCAGCATGGTGACGTCATAGGCGATCGATACTGGGTCACGGTAAATGATCAAAATGGTATAGCCCTTGTTATAGAGCCCTGGGAGAAAACAAAGCGTTTCCGGACACATGTCCAATTGATGTGTTTTCTAATTCTTATGTGCTGAATCATATCCTAAAATATTACATAGTCATTACGAAACATCCTGTATATACAAGAAACATATCTTAGTAAAAGTATGCAAAACATACCAATATTGTGGTTACGTATGCTGAATTAATATTTTATAACAACCAAGTGGGAGGAGCAGGAAAAACAATACATGTAATGCTCTTCAACAATATATGGGAAACAGAAGCATTTCCCGGTGCGAGTAGTCACTGAGCGTGCGCGTGGCGTGATAAATTTGTTTGATGGCGCGCGGGTTGGGGGAGGGGAATACGCACGAAAAAATACTAGAGATAAACCTTGCAAAATCGATTCCGACGCAACCACTGGTTCGATCTTTAGTCTGAAAAATTATTAATTCATTTCTCCATCAAATCTTCAAAATGACTACCAGTTTTTCTTTAAAAAAATTCCTTTTAGCAGTTACAAAGTAATTTTTTTTATTAAATAAAAAATAAAAAAATCGTTAGCATAGCGACTTAAATATACATATTAGAAGTACAAATCAGTTTTCAAACCAATTTTTACTCAAACGGTAAGCGAGTAATCAGTAAAATGAATTTTCATAATTTTGAAGCGCTACGTGGCGGCAGTATTTGGAACTACTGCCGGGGTGTTTAGCCTTAAAGTAGTGGACAAGAACTACCATGGTTCAGAAATGGTTGGTTAGATTGGCTCTCTTATATATACACCACGATATAGCCTACCTATTAAACCAAACCAAGTGATGAGAGATTCGAAAAATCGGGAGGAAACCAAAGACTTTCTCTATATAGCGTTAGGCCTAAGTACGGTCAATATAAATTTAATTTAAAATGTTATTTTAAGCTAAAAAGTCACTTGTTCATTTATAATTACTGTAGTATCAAGCTTGTTTATTTGAAGACAAAGTCTACTCTTTAAACATCAAATAATTTAACTACTCTGTAGTTCTGTTCAAATAATTAAAAGGTTTACTATTCAACGATATACAAAATCTGAATAGTAAGATTTTAAAAATCTTGTAAAAAACTTAAAATACTGAAGGAAAATGTTAACATGACAATACTCTCAAATTGTTTTTTTTTTAGTTTGATAATTCCAAACTACATACCCTGCCCCCCCCCCCCCCCCAGAAAATTCCCCTCCTAAAATGATGCCCTGGATCCGCCACTGCCGTATTTTCAAAAACTTTGATAATTTAGTTGATTACAGGGCGTAAATTTACCATACGACCCTCGGTGATACTTTGCAGACGAAGATCTTGTTTTACATTCTACTGTTAAATGTTGAATACAGGTAAATATATTGTGACTGTATTTAATTTGTCTAGACTACGTATAGGTTTTACGCTAGGGTTAACGAAATTGTATTATTTTCAATATAAAAAAGTTGAACTTTTAAAGAAAATGGCAGCCATTTTGAATCCGCCATGTTGAATTTTTACATTTTATATAAATCAGTTCCTCCTAAAACCCCCAAATAACCAGTTTTCTTTTTCTTTGAGACACATTTTTTTAATTTCAATTTGGGTCATTTGTTTGATGATTATGTGTAATGAAAAAAAACTTTCCTCTTGAAAACGCCATATTTAACTACAACTAACACAACACACTAACTAACACACACATGTAACTATTTATTTAATACATTATAACTAACTATGCAATAGTTTATAATGTACTGAGCCGCGCTTCAAAAAATAGGTCTTCAGCCGTGTGGCCGAGTCGCGCTGCATTATCGAATTTTTTCCAGACAAACCATTGCTCGGACGAAAACAATACTTATGACCTTTTTTATTGAAAAACACTTCCCCTACACGGTGGTACTTTTATTTTTCTTTGTCTTCATCCCAGCTCGAAATATTAAGGAATATCGGGAAAAAAATTGTATTCGATTTTTTTCGACTTTGGGAAATCGATAGACTGGTAAACTTTTTTATGTTAATCTACATACTTTAATGTACTTATAAAAAAAATCTGCCGTATTGTACGTAAATTGCTGGAACTTTTGGTCTAAAATTACCCATACCGACTGGCCTATAACCGATAATTTCCCCCGAATTTTTGCGAGAGAATCTTTTCTCCGACAACTGATACTGCGATATGATATTCTTTTAGCTTCCTAAACTAAGGCCAACATTTCGAATTGCATACAAGCATGTTATCAGAAATGAAATGCAAAGCCGAAATGTCAACATTAATTTTACCCGGTCGACGTAACAGTTTTCGGGGAAAGTTCTTAGTCATAACGTCAAAGATGACTTCATAACTAACAGTTCACTTTTGTTTTACTGTTTACTGTTTTGTAGTCTGTATTTTGTGATTCCGCGTTGTTTGAGGTTATAATGAACATCAGATTCGTTCGTTTCATTTTCACATCACAGTCAATTTTTTGTTGTTTACAATAATTTGGGTTAAAATAAATAAATGTTTCTCTCTTTTTAAATGGATGTTTTATTTTATTAGTTCCGTAGTTTTTTGTTTGTTGTTTTTGTTCTATGTAGCCTAGTTTAGATTTTCTAAAATAGGCAATTTTATCACTAGAAATATCAGTGTCCTACTGCTAGGCCTACGAGTTTTGTAACAGATAGAGACCATGAGAAAAATACCAATACAAATCGAACGGAAAATAAATCCAAATCAGCAATCAGTATTTTTAGGGATAGAAAAAAAATATTTCAATTAGCCTAATAATAAGTTTTTAGTAACCTAATAACATATTAAGTAGGCCTAGCCATACAGTAGTGATATAATATTTATGAATTCTGAGAAAAGTGCTAAAATCAGAGGAAAAAATGTATTTACTAAATATAACATAATCACTTGCTTCAATTTTTCGTTTACTACCCGACCCGATTGAAACATTTCACTACCCAACCCGAACCAAAAATTTCACTACCCAACCCGAACCAAAAAATCACTACCCGCAGACTGCTAAGTTTCAACAAATTCTAAAAAAGTATTTTTACAAAAACAAATAAAACAATATAAACATATTGTAGGCCTATTTTATCAAACTGCGGTTGAAGGAAGGGTCGCTTCACTCACACACACGCGTAGAAGACTGGAATAAACTTCTGCAATAACATTGAACCCGTTTTCGAGTTGAGATAATAAGACAAGTGACGAAGAAAAACGTCATCGAATAATTATTCACAGTAGGCCTAGATGCGCAAGAAGAAAGAAACTACTTCCGCACATCGGCACAGCACTACTGCGCTCTATTGGAAACACGGCGAACTCCTTGCACATCGCTATCGTGATTAATAATGTAATTTACTGGAAGATCAGTTTTTTTAAATATATTTCGGATGAAAACTACTTTTTTATCTCTACAGAAACATTATTAAAGAAACGTACTTTAAAACTGTATAATTTTCTACAACATCGATAGTCACAGTGAATTTTTATTTCTAATCAAACATCAGTAAAATTTAGCCTTCCTCTTATGGAAGATTTCTTTCTTTCTTTTAATAATAACAAATTAATTTATACAAATAATTATTTTTTAAGAGGTTTATAAGCAATGAGATATGTAATTATATGATTTGATACTGAAGTTTTACTTTATTTAAGGTGTTATTCATCATATAACGCAGATTTAAACTATGTTCCTATGTTAAAAACCAACCCCGAGCGGCTGGCTGGCTGGCTGAGTGCAGTGCCCTCTTAAAGTTACATCATTTTAAAGTAGCCTAAACATTTTGAAAAGAAAATTCTACTTTTATTCTCGTTTGAAATGGAGGCCCTAAAAACTAAATTTGCCAAATATTGCTAATGATATTATACCCCTGTTAATATATTTGATATAAAATAATTTTGGAAAACTGAAAATGCCTATATTCAAAATTTTCAAATTACTATAGTATTGTATGGCACTTTTTGTGAAACACGGAGAAAATAAATAAATTTATTCTATCAAAATTTTGTAAATGAAAAATGAATTCGTATACGTTATGAAATGTTTTTGTTTAAGTTAGTTTATGCTAGGTGTTTCTATATTTTAATAAACATTACTGCCTAAATATGTACGCTATTAAATTTTACTTTTAATTGCCACTATTTTGTTAACAAATAAACTCATTGTAATAGTATCCAAGTCAAAATGTTTTCATTAGTGAAGTTTCGACAAATGTTTTAGACACATTTACGCAAGACAGTCCACCTCAAGCGCTCCTTGCGATCAACTGGCAAAATTAATTGTATCCACGAACAAGTACTATCCAATATTGCTATCGGTCAGCAGAGGCGACCGATTTGTATGGTTAGATCAAATAAGAGTAATTGGCTATCGATTAGTTTAGCTTGTTCCAATAATCTTCAGAGCCCAGAGCTGAAAATAGAAACTCCTTTGTTACTTAGCTAATTGTATTCACAATATGTCTACAAACTAACAAAGAAAATATGTTTGAAAAAAAGGTTACAAAACTAGCTGCAATCCGCATAATAAACATATTTTTGCACTTTCTGTTTTTGTTGTATAATAGTATTATTAATTTTCTGATCTGTCAGTGGAGCTTGCTAAAAAATGGTACTATGTCAGGTAAGAAAAGACGTACAAATCACTGATCTTTACTCAAATTCATAAGCTACATACGTATAATTAGATTACCATACAAAAATTTTAATATTTTTGATTGGAAAAGCAAGAAGCAATTTTTTACCTTTAAATCATGTAGGCCTACTTATTCTCATGACAGTAATGCAAGACTTAGCCTATTAGTTTAACGCGCCCTATACCGAGCGTCGCATATATGAGTCGCACTGTTTTTCACCACAGACTATCGTGAAACTGGACTGGAATACACACAGACACAAACCGCCACAGACCACGAGTATGATTTTGTTTAAACGAGTTAATATACTTCTTAATAACTTAAAAGGTATGTCAAGCAATACCTATTTGTTTATATGTCAAGAAACATAGCAAGTTTTTTTGTTAGACTCTGAAGCAATGTTAGTAAAATAAAGTGTTTTGAAAGTTGCACAACCAATAAAAATTAAGACTGAAATACAAAGGCAGAAAAACAGAATTCCCAGGCATTGTTACGTGAGAAAGGGGTGAGAAAGATTCCTGAGAACTTTGCGTCTTCTCATTCTAAAAAGGCGGGAAAATAACCAAGAATTGAGGCGTGAGAAAAGCGAGACAAAGACTCCTGAGAACTTTAAGTCCTCGCATTCCCACGAAACAAAAAGGCGGTAAAACAACCAAGAATTGTGGCATGAGAAATGGGTTATTTTCATGAGAACTTAACGTCCTCACGTTCCCACGTTCAAAATCGTCAAAGTAACAGACCAAGCACCGCATATGAGCGGCAGACCTTCTTACATACTGATACCAATAAATCAGGTCTTTAAAATATACTAGTACTTCAAAATTAGCAGTTATAGTAAAATTCACCTCAGAGTGAGGCGGAAGTTGAAGCCTACCGAGGGTCAGCACGGTCGACTGGTTTCCGCTCCACTTCTACCTGAATTTTAAATTTTTATAGTAGCGTTATGCAAACTTTTTTTATAACAATAAAATATAAAAATAAATCACATAACTTTGTGTATCACGATCGTCTGTTTATTTTGATACCAAATTTGAAGTAAATCGGTAAATGTTGAGTAATTAAAAACACCTTCAATAGTTCTTAGTTACATTAAAAGCTATGCCATTTAATTACTCAACATTTACCGATTTACTTCAAATTTGATATCAAAATAAACAGACGATCGTGATACACAACTTTATGTGATTTATTTTTATATTTTCTTGTTATAAAAAAAGTTTGCATAACGCTACACTATAAAAAATTAAAATTGAGGTAGAAGTGGAGCGGAAACCAGTCGACCGTGCTGACCCTCGGTAGGCTTCAACTTCCGCCTCACTCTGAGTTGAATTTTACTATAAATAAGAAAATAACACTGCCACAAATATGCGACATCAGTCTATTTCAATTAGACCAGGCTTCGCACATTCTTAGCCTATTAGTTTAAACTTGATGTCATTGTGGTGCAAAATTATACATTTTGGAACCTAAGCACTATTTCATAAACTAATTTGGTTGGGGAATTATCTAAAATACAATATAACTGCTGCATATACTAAAGAACCATGTTTTTAAATAAGTAAATTAATTATCAGTTTGAAAAACACATTTAGTTTTGTGTTTAGACATAGGATACTTTTCTCAATATCTTGTGTACAAATAGATTACCTGCACAATATACTTACTTTGACTACCTACATTTTAAACACTACTCACGGAACCCAATAAACAGCAATAATAATTATTAATATAATATAACTGTCAATATTTGTAGCCTATTCTTTTTATTAAATTAAACAAACTTAAATATAATATACTTTATAACAGCCTAAATATAAGATTTAATTTAATTCAGTAATTAACAAAATATAGTTACCAGGTACTTCTTCATTTTCAATATAAACTTCTCTCTCCCAAATTCTGCGGAAGCAACCACCGTTAATCACCACTCCCCCTCCTACTATGCGTACTTCCTGCTTTTTGCCAAAACAAAATACTAAAAAGAAATCGTTTAGTTAACAGAGAAAAGTTACACATTTATGAATTTAAAAAGTATTTTCCAACACTACAAGTAATTGTATCAAATACTTATCAGAGACAACGTTAATTAATTTACAACATACATTCCTTCATACACTCTCTCACTACATTTCCACACACATATGCCGCTATTTGTTCGTTAGATTATGGGTTAGGCGCAATGTTACTATGCGATTAAATTAGAAAAAAATCTATTTTTTCACTCCCTAAACCAAGAAACCAGTTTGTTACAATACAATTTTACAATTAGCATACACGTTTCATAGGTTAAATTATTTTATTCCCAATTGGATATCACTATACTTACATTACATAAATCTTATCTTCTAAAGCGAGAGATAATTGTCTGTCTGCTAAATGGATCTGGAATCTCCGTCTAAGGATTTTTGATTTTTTGATTTTATATGGGGCTTTTGGCCACGAGAAATCGATTGGAAATGGTCACCAGTCTGGGAAAATTCGTTTTCTACGTCTTTTTATTAAATTAAAAAGTGAAATTTGTCCATTTTAAACAATACAAAGCACAGCTGATGCAAATGTTTTCAATGTCATTACAATAATCATCTGTTTTCTTTTAAACGAAGCACAGCTGATGCAAATGTTTTCAATTCCATTACAATAATCATCTGTTTTCTTTTAAACTGTATTTTATTAGAGGTAAGCCTAATGTTGTATCTATTTATAGTTACCATGGCAACGAATACTTCTGCTAAATAAACATACCCTTTATTTAGTTGTTTAATGTTATAGGCCTAACCTAAATGAGCGAACTAGGCCCTGCTTATAATCGAGCTTTAGCTCGGTCTCCTGGTACTATAATATAATATGACGGTATCTAAAAAAAATGTATAAATAAATTTATAGATGATGGGAAACCAAAATCGAAAGATTTTATACATATGTCAAATTTGATAATCATAGAATTTTAAACAACTACCAAAAAATTACTAAATGTTTAAAATTTATTTTATTTTAACAAACTGGACAGAATTAATTAAGTTATGCCTAAAGGTGGTTGTTCATTATGTGTGTACATATCTACATTAAAAAATATATATAATTCGTCGATAAAATTATTCAATCTAAAAGTACTGCTTGTGTGAGGCAGCTACAGAACGATGAAAAATGATTTTAAACAAAACTTATTTATGACTTATTATAAAGTTATTTTAAAATATTTTAATTAATGATTGAACTAGTAATAAAGACTTACGTCCTTTTAAAAGGGACAGAAAACCCATTTTTAGTGTTTTACAAAAAAAAACTGATAAATGGGAATGATTTTTATAACCATAGTGACAGATACATTATTTTTCTATGGTTGTATTTTTATAATATTTAAAAGCATACATGTTTTCTGAGTTTATCCTAGTCCTAGAGGTAAAACAGTAATTTTATTTCAAGTTAATGATTCCATTCTCCTATCTGAACTGACTTAATTTAGTACATAATATAGTGCTGAAAGCACTGATTATTTGAATTAATATTTCGAGAATTGTCCCAGATAAGATTAACCTCTTTAATAGGCTTTCAATTTAGGTTGTTGGCTCCAAGAGGGTTGAGGTGTTGGGGGTAACCCAAAATTGTTAAATAGACAATATGGTTATGTGATATCTCTCTGCTTGCAGTCATTAGGGAATGGCCCCTACATGCTGCTGACGCTCACCCCAGTGATGCATGCGGAGTGTCTCTGTCCGTTACGCGGTTACAGGAAGTGTTGTATCGCTGGTTCAGGAGAGGTCATGCAAGAAACACTCTTGTGACTGGGTTCGGAGTCAGAGTGACTTCCTTACTTGGGGTGAGGGCGGTCGTTTTAGTGGGTATTGCCAGATACCGTTCTGGTTGAGCCCCACAGTACCCCTAATTTGGATTGAGGTCTGCACGAAACTCATTTTTTCCGCCTAAAAAAAAAAGTGGTATCTCATTTTTAAGGCATTGCCAAGACAAGAAAAAATATACTAAAAAACCGAATTAGAATCACTAAAATCAAAATGGTGGCTGGTTTTAATCAGCTTTTCGCTATAGTGGGCACATATATATTCTATGTTTTACAATAATTAAAACATATTAATATCCTAAATAATTAGAACATTGTATAGGCATTTTTTGAGTGACGATTTTGTTTCGTAATTTAAATTGGAATAATTGTTTTGATTAATAATAATTTCAAATTATAATGAAATGTATTTTAAAATAATTATCATTATAAAATTATTATATTTGTGTGTTTTAAGCTGTGTAAAGAAGATTAATTTTTATCTAACTGAAGTAAGTTTAGATAACATTTTACATTTTGTACATTTTGACAAAGTAATATTTTGCATTGTTTTATTTTACTGTAACTTATTATTACTTACTTAATATAAAATTTAGCTTCACATTACAACAATGGAGAACATACACGTTAATGAAGTATCTATTCCCCTACAGAGTAGTTTCTTCTAGGCCAGGTGGCCAATGCTTATTCTACTCTTAGGCTTTAATTGTACATGACACGATTCACTGGGGTTTGATGTGAGGACTAGAGTTGTTAGTCATGTTTCAAACAATTGGCGCAGGTTCAAACCATATACTTTAAAAGTAACAGAAGATATTTATTCAACAAAAAAAAGAATAAATCGCGGATATGAGCAAACCTGTAACTTTTGGAACCTCCTGTGAAATTCAAGCAGCATCCGAAATATTTTTTTATGAATTTCAGGTGTACAGAGATGGTTATTTGTTGTGGGAGAGTTTTGGCGAAGCGATTGAGGGAGTAGGGAGGCTAAGGTTTACTGGGAAACTGACGAGAGGCCACTTTGATGTTCTCATTCCTCTCACACCTTCTTTACCTGACAACTCAATGGATATTAGTGTGGAGGAAATACAGTCAGCTTCCCAATCCCAGGTTTCAGACAATGATCTCCAAATTTCTCAACTTCCAACCTATCAGAACAGTGTACATCATCATCTGATGCAGTTCGGTCGCATCCAGAACAAATACCAAAAAACGAGGGAAAAAAGGCGAAAGCGTTTTTCTAATACAAATCGCGTAAAAGCACATAGGCAAGCGGTAAAAAAACTACTGTCTCAAAATACACACAGAATCAGCTAAAATACTTTAAGATGTAAAAAAAAACTGTAGGTAACCATATTATTGCAATAGTGAACATTGTCCTGTCAGCTAATAGTAAATAATATAGACAAGTAAGCGCGTGGAGAGAGAATAGACGATATATAATATATTATAATACGTTATTATAATTATTAGTATAATAATTATCCCTTACATATTTAATTATTCTTAGAATTCTGTGTAGAGTGCATACACTAATACCTCCCTCAAAATCATTAGTCACTAAATAAATACTGCTTACATTATAAAGATCACTATTTTTCGCATACTTATTATAATTATAAAATTATTACATAATAATATTATAATTATAATAATATTTCTGTATTATAATATTATAATTATTATATTATAATACTATAATTATTCAATTTGAAAATATGATATAATATTTTTTGACAATATATTGACTTGTGTAATTTGTTGACCTTTATTCTCCTCTAATATTAATAATGATAAAAATATAAATCGGTCATAGAAGTTATCATTTCCAACGTGTGGTCTTAAGCACACCCAATGATTTTTTTACTCAATTCAAGGTCTTTTAAGTTCCAGATGTTCTTGTTCTTACTGAAGAGCAACTATTTATAAACTGCTTTCATACCTTTAACTTTTTTTTAACTTTGAAGTTCTGTAACAAGGAACCTTTTAATGTTATGAATAATAATTTGTATGTTGAGATTTTTTAAATATTTTAACCGTTTATCCGTTTCTGCAAAACATGTAAAAACTGATGTTTTAGGCTACATTAGCAACGTTTTACTAGCGAACTTCATTAAATTATCACATTTTATTCAATCTAATAAAACAATTCTAATTTAAATTATACATTAGCAAATAATGAAACATGGGGTATGGCTTCTAATGTACCTAAACCGTTATATAAAACACATAAAGGTTTCATTCTTATAATGTTAGGCTATTCTCGAACGAATTTCATTCTTCATTTCCATTATTTGCGCAATTGAGTATTTTCCCCCTGAAACATCTTTTTTGTATAAAGTTATTAAAGTTGTTTTTATAAGGAGTGGGAATTTAAATGCCGACACAATTTATTATTCAACCAGAAGTAGATCCGGACTAAAATTAAAACGACCAAAAGTAAACCACTCTTGTTTCCAAAAGTTCCGTCTTCTTATTCTTAGGCCCAAAAGTTTTTAATTTTCTTTTGATCCGCTTGAGAACGGAACAAAATATTCATAACTTCTTAACTTCTGTAAAGAGTTGGCTGATGAAATACGAAATAATTAACGATGTAATAAATAATTTGTATAACTAAGTGATCTTTAATTTATTCTATTTTGTACATTAGTGTTTTATTTATTGTATTGCATTTTTGTTCGAAACCAAGCGACTTTAAATTTTATTATATTTGTTTGTGCTAGTTATGTTTTATTTAGTTATAATTATTTATATGCTCTTATTGTTAATATTTCTTTTTGCCTGTTTGCTTGTCTTGTTTGTGATATAATTTGTTGTTTATATTTTTTTAAAAAGATGTGTTAAATTGCACTAACCATCGGTTACAGGACAATATGGTTAGGTATTTCATTGATATTAAGATATATGTTTACGCTGTACATAAAAAGGAATAAATAAAATTACTATTATATAAAATAAGAACCAAAATACTACAAAACTACCTCAAATAATTATTTGGTTATAAAACAAAAATGATTCGATGGAAAACCTACCTATTTAAATTATTCTGATACACTGGTAATGTAAATGAGTATGCTACTTCAAATTTAATTAATTTAATATTAATGGTTCAGAGAAACAAATAGTTTAACATATTACTTCTTGTGTGTTTATAACTGCCCATTCCCCATCAAACATATATTACTTGAATGAGTATTACAAACGTAATATTAGTTTGACATTATTTCAACCAACTGTTTACCCACTCAAAGCCAATGTTCGTCTCATTTTGAACCACTCTCCGACGGAAGGTTATTTTATACTCCGGACACAGATAAAGCGGCTTCAGACTATATAACAGTATGTAGGGTACTTGCACAAAGTAAAATAGCCATAACTCTAAGCTAAGTTATGCTGAGGAAACTGCTTAAGTGTTTCACATGAGTCTTGAGGTTCTTCATTAGCTAATAGATCATGTGTAATGGACTAAAGGGAAGTGAGTAATAAATATGTATGTTGATATGGATTTTAACAAATAAGGTAAATTGGTCTCTTCGTATAAATAATCTACATTGTAGAACCTAATATGATATTCTAGATATTTAGGTTATCATTAAAATTATGTTTGTAGTTCTTTTTAAAGTTCTTATTATTATAAAAACTAGATTTTATTGTTGTTAACGCATTTGTAATTCTAGTTTTGTTATTGTGATCTTCTATGTAAATGAAAACTGTATTATGTGTTCTTCATTTTAAATTTCTTTTTATTGTTTTGTTATATATTTCCTTCATTTCATAGTTTTAGTTCTTCTTTCAAGTTTATAAACTGCTATAAAGTTTTGAAGTTTTTGTTGAATTGTAGATCTCTTTCTACAAGACGCTCTTCTATAATGTTAAATTTTTATATTAAATTTTAATATTATGATTTAATTTATTTCTCCTATTCCAATTCTTTAGAACCATTACAATTCGTATTTTTTTAAGAACATTTGTTTTAATTTTCAGTTTTTAATTGAATTTATTTCTTTTGTCTTCATATTTTATCAGCTCTTGTATTGGATTGCATTTTTTATATTGCTCTTTTTATTCGGTACATTTTTTGTCTAAATTGTATAAATTTGTCTATGGATGGATTATATTGTTCGGTCTGATTTCTAGATCAATTTGATGCTCATATTTATTTGGTAGGTCTGTTTGTTACATGTGCAAAGCATTATTAACAAAATGTTATTAAATAATAAACCATGATTTCGTGATTGTGTTAGCTTCTGTAATAATAACTACCTTGTTACGAAATGAAATGAGTTGTTGGGTAATTTTGTTAGACAAAACCAATGTTAATAAATGTTTAACAATAGTAGAATTGTATTAGCAATTAAAAGCGCAATTAGGTAATATCGCAGTAATATAGAGTAGATAGTACGTAATTAGGATTGATGCAATCACAGAGGAGCATTTTTAAGTAGGCTAACAATTATTAAAATATAACATTTTAATGTTTATCATCTTCACTCTCTTCTCCAGTAAGAAGACCATCATCGTCAAGATGGTGGAGCTGAATATATTTTTTATAAAAGTCATATTTGACTGGAGGTATAAAGTCTAATAGACGCATAGAGTAATTTCTTCTTCGCTTCGTCTATAATTTCCTTCCATTTGTGTAAAGTATTTCCAGATTTTCAGGATTTGGTTCTGTACATTTTTTTTTAAATTTACTTCTGAAAATAAAACACTACAGTCTTTTGAATATTTGAATTGAATAATGTATGGTTTCAAGTACTCATACCTAACCTACTGTATCTTTAGCCGTTCTACTTTTTGTTTTTTGTCAGTCAATTTACGGTTGGTAATATTTTGTTGCAACTTTTTGAAGGTAACTAAATTATTGAGAAACGCAGTCTGAAGATCATGACGGGCCAATTCATAATAATTATTAAAAAGTTTAACGCATTGTTCTTTAGGAATAAGTTCGTGGCATTTTGCAATGAAAGTGCAGTTCCTAAAAATAATTTTGAAAATAATGTTTCCTTTTCAGGTAACATAACTTTTACCTCCAACTCTCCTTTGTTTTCTTACGTTACGTACCCAGGCCTTTACGTAACATTTCTCACTTTTTTTGCTTGAATATAAAAAATGTCATAGTCCTAATAAACAAACAATCTTACAAAACTGATTATAACGTATTTGTCTACATGACGAACGTAAACATTTCAAGATGGCGACGGCTTTTTAGCGGATGTGCGTTAGGATAAAGGCGTTAAGTATGCAATTTGATTAAACTTAAATGCAAGACGATGAAAAGAGGTAAGACAACGTGTTTTTCATTGTTATTATTGTAGCCAAAGCGTGTGTTTTTAGTTTTAATACTATACTAGTTGACCCGTGCGAATATTTCGCAAGTTCGGAGTAGGCCTACATTTACCTGATTTAACATGTTGATTTAATCCTGTTAATTAAGTTTATTTATTTACATTGGTTTATAAATAACAGTTTCCCTATATAATCTTACAGTGTAAACAATCTAACTAACAGCTGTCATGCTAGTTAAACAGATGGTTAGTAGATGGTGCCTTTCATTAGGAACATACAGAGTATAATATAAAAGTTTTTTAAATCAATTTTTGTTATTAAAACATGAATTTTAAGCTGTTTGTCTATTTTTCCCGTGTAGTGGTTAAGGAAAGCTTTAAAATGATGCCTCATTCATGTAATTTGATTATGTATTAAGGAAGTTATGGCGTACCGACAAAAAAATAGTCTTGAGAAATAATATATGCGATTAATATAGTTCAAAAAACTGTAGTGCTCTAAAATATATAAGAACTAACTTCCAGAAATAACCAGAATATTATTACATTTTAGAAATTAACACACAGCTATAATAAAAGTAATCAAGAGCAGGACAAAATAGGACTGAAGATGTTTTGCATCTGCTATTTCCTACCTCGAAAATAATAATACAAATATTATAACCATAAGTGTTCAATATTCACGAGATTCAATAATTTACTCATCATAAACAAACAAAGGATGATTTACCAATAAATTGCAAATTGTTCTCTTACTTACCACCACTGAACAGCTAAATGTAGACAAATTTTGATTATGCATAGCCAATGGCCTCATGCAATTATTTGACATAACATAACAACTTAGTTAAGGTTTAGCTTAAATCAAGTAAAAGAGTTGTGACAAAAAAGAGGGGAGACTCCTACGAGATTGGCACGTCAACCCCAGTGCTTACTATAATACCTTATTATAGCCTATATTTAGGTCAAACATTTGTTTTATAACTTAGTAAACAGGAATAATTTAATACTATCAACTCCTATAAAAGTGAGTGTACGTCCGTGAGTAACAATATAACATAACAGCTGATTTCACCAATCATCTGTAATACTTAGCCAGCACAAAACATAGTATAGATTATACTTTCGGGTTGTGTTTACAATTTCAATCAATAATAAAGTCTTGTGAAGTAGTTTTTTTTTAAATATGAGTTTAAAGAACTAATGCAAGCTATAATAAGTTATAAGATTTTCTTTGAGGTTATAAAATGAATATGAATACAACCTTTTATTATCAATGTAATTATATATTTATAAAAATTTAAAGAAGAGATACTTATTCGTTTAGCTTTGGAAATATTCGTACACCTTCGTATAACATATTCCATTATTAATTTCTACATTATAACATTAATAACTTCTAAATCATTTGATCTGTCATTATGAAATGAAAAAAAA
>JAGFPH010000170.1:716888-729229 GCA_018207615.1 Philaenus spumarius | reverse complement strand
AACTATGTATTTGATTTTTTATAATAATTTCTAAAATATGAAGTTAAAATTTAAACAAAAATGTCTACTATTATTATTGTAAAGTTTGCAATTCATCTTTTAAGTTTTAAAATTTTAATATAATTAGTGACTAAATACCATTGCATTTTTATTTCTTTATAATTTCATCGCTGCCAATGTTGATCAGTACTAAACAATTTTTTTAATTGCTTTTCAATTTTAATCAGACCAAGTTACATCAAATCCTTCCCAAGTTTGAATCTCAGTTAAAATCTAGTAATTTTGCATATCTGTCTTAAGAGGGTGGAATTAAAGCAAACTGTGGTTGGCTCACTTATTCTAAGTTAACGGACTTGAGATTTGGTGCAAAAATTTACTGCAATAAGTACATACAAACAAAAAAAAACAGTTCTTTATTTATATTGTAAAAATTATGAAGTCTTTGTATGGACTATTCCTTCCACCATCTCTTATTCTCTTTGTTCATTGACCTCTAAAAGATTTAGTAAACATTAAATCTTATGCAGTCATAATTACCAGTAACAGAGAGATAAATATAACCTTTGTATTAGCAACCAGAATCGCAACACGCTACCTTAGCTTGAAATGTGTGTTGCGAACGACGACAGGCATTTCGTGAGGCAGTCAACTTGCGTGAGGCATATTTTATAGTTTATGACAAGAATAAAGCTAAATTTAGCTCACGTAAAGCCAAATTGTAGTGATAAAGATAAAATTAAGTACTTACATGACGTTTTCACAATCTAACTTGATTGTTTATCAAGTAATAAACTGTCGAGGTAATAGAAAGGGCATCATTAAACAAACTAAATGGATTTCAAACTTACTAAAGTCGACATTAATTAAATTTAGAAGAGGAATTATGTAAAGTTTTTAGTTCAGCAGCGAACACCTGTTTATAAAACAAGTTTTGAGAGATTGGGGGCACCCGTTTTACTATATTTGCCATGTATGGTTTTTCGTTTAGCCACTTAAGCTTTAGTTATTCACTTGATACGATAATTTATCTATTCTTTTGAAACATCGTGTATTTATTCGGAGATGGTGGCAAATGCCTGAAAAAATAGTTGTAAAAATATAAATAATCCACTATTAGAAACTAACTTTAAAGTCAGAATATATTCTGGCAAGTTTAATTTTCACAATCAACTTAAAATAATTCGTCAAATTATATAATATTATGTGTAACTGAGACAGTTCACTAGTGAGTTATAAAAAAACCAAGTTTACTTAATAATCTTTATGTACAGAGTGTCCCATAAGTAAAGTGTCAAACTTCGGGGAATGGTTCTATGGGTCAAAATAAGAAAAAAAAAGGTCATATAAACACACACCCGAAAACGTTTCGTTTTCTAGATATCCGCCATTTTGTTTTTTGTACAAAATAATTCTAATCTAGAGAACGGTTTGACTGAATGAGTTCAAACTTGGCATGAAGTTTAACCTAACAATGATATATCTCAAGAAAAATAAGCGATTATATCCAATCATGAATTACAAAATGGAGGCTGTTTGAAAATTTCAAACCTAAATTACTTTGTAGCCCTTTTGATTCCCTATCGGATACTTTCAAAACAATCGGTTGAAGGATAATAGTTAAGTTATGTGTAATAATTGGTTTATTCAACCCGGAATCCTATACCAACACAATAAAGACAGCAATATTGTATGTGCATTTTGCTGTCTTTATCTTTAACTTAGCTATCATCCTTCATGTGGTTGTTTTAACAGTTACACCATCCGAAAAAGACTCAAAAGGGCTACAAAAAAGGTGGACATTTTTTGTTAAAATGTAAGGCTTTTGAGTAATTTAGGTTTCAAATTTTCAGCCGCCATTTTGAAACTCATAATTTTAATTAATCGCTTGTTTTTCTTGAGATATATTTTTCTTGAGTTAGGTTAAACTTCATGCCAAATTTGAACTCAATCAGTCAAACCGTTCTCTAGATAAGAATTATTTTGTTGTAAAAAAACAAAATGGCGGATTAGAAAACGAAGCGTTTTCGGGTGTGTGTGTGTGTGTGTGTTTATATGAACTGTTTTTGTTATTTTGACCAATCGAACTATTCCCCGAAGATTGGCAGTTTACTTATGGGACACCCTGTAGGTATATAATTCTTCTGTACATGTTTTTGTCACTGAACTTCTCCTAAACGCCTTTACCGATTTTGAAGAAATTTTTTATGTGTGTTTGACTGGGTACCTGGATGGTTTATATTCACAATTGGACTCTATAGGGATTGAAACAATTCCTAAAACAGTAAATATTGTTCTTTATACTAACCTTAAAGCTAGAATATGAATTTTTTTTACATTTATTTCTTACAAAATACATACAACAAATAAACCAGTTTTACATCTTGTTACATGCTAAGGGGTGAAAATGTAGTAACAACCCCAAAACAATAAATATGAATTTATTGTTATACAGAACTTAAAGCTAGAGAGCTGAAATGTGATACATTGATTTCTTACAAGATTAATATACAAAATAAACCATTTTTACATTATGCCACTTTTTGATAAGGATGAAAATGTAGTAACAACCCCTGAAACATTAAATATGCATTGTGATATTTTCATGATAATAGTATTTATATATACAACAACAACAATCTCTTTTTTGCAATTACATTGTTATAATTACTACCAATTTCACGAAAAGTACTCCTCTTTCGCCAAATGTGCCAATGACAAGCACTAAATATCGTCCGTACATGACACAAGAATTAAATCAATATAAATCAATATTCAATCTTTCCCGATTGAAAAAAAAGCATCTACTGTTGAAAAGTTGAAGAGAAAGTTAAAAGTTTAAATTTAGAAGGTTTTTAGTGTAAAGGAAATTATAAATGGTTACCTTACTTCTAATTGCTTAAAAAAATACAATTCTGATATTCAAAGAACTATTGGGATGGCGACCATTGATGTCAATGAAACTAATGAAATCTTAATATAAAAAAGAATCATAAACACAGATTGCATAGAACTATACGTATTAAATGTTATACAAATTGTAATAAAATCATAATTAAGAGGTAAAAAAACTGTTAACTAATTGTTATTTGCAGTGTGTCTTAAGTCTGACGGCAAAAGCAATACTGATTAGGAAGTAAGTAAAAGGATTGCTGGCGGTAAGTAACATATTAAAAAGTAATTAAAAATTTCATATTATAACTGGTTTTTTTATATATGAAATGCGTTACAATGCAGTTGGTTGCACAATCTAAATGCATTATTCAAGGTTGAAAAACAACATGTGTGATTAAATATTTCTTTTTGTAAACTCACAGGCAAAAATATCATACTGGTTTATTCGCAGTAAAACAGTACATACAATATAGTTTCGCAAAACCTTTTGACTTTGACATTTTAATAAAGCCGCAATGACATTTACATTAATTTGCCAGTACTAACTATATGATTCAGCTATAGTAATTAGCTTGTTTACTCTTCTACCAGTGTTTTTAAGGGGGTCGATGATGCTAGGTCTGGGCCTGTCAGGAGTACCCCAGCTGAAAAATCTGGTACTAAAACGTTGTTTAGGCAAAAAATCTTTTTACGAATAAAAATACATACAGTTCACATGAGTGTGATACCAGTTAGTACTTGGTTATAGATTGTAGCATTTTAAATAAAATAATATCTGAAGTAGCAGTATACCGAAATTGCGGCGCTAACCTATCACTCTTTATTGAGAGGAACATAGGCTACCAACAAGGTTAGCCTAACCTTACTTGCGTTTTTCCGAAAATTGCTATTTTTCAACTTTATGTACCTTATTCTTAGAAACCCTAATATAGAGACCTGAAATGTTTACTAAATATTCTTCAATATGTCTTCCAACTTAAAAGATGGGCTTTTTATATACATAACTCTTAGGTTTTACAATAAAATAAAAAATAACATGGGAAAACTTTTCATCTAAAAACAAAATTTTTCCAAAACTTAAATGGAATTAAAAAAACCCACGTTTAAAGTTGTAGTGAAGCATGTGTAGTTAAACATTTCAGATCTCTATTATGATTTCTGAGAACCATTTATATAAACAATTCAAATTTAACATTATGCAGACAGGACTGACCGGGACCTTTTAATATATTTTCTAAAATAGGCTTAACGCTTGAAGAATTTCCATAAACAATAATTCTTTTTTTTTATTCTTTAAATATTTTGGCACACAGAAAATACACCTATTTTGACGCACAGTGACACCTAATATGTTAAATATATTACTCTCGGAACATTGAAAATATTCTTTTTCGTTGAATAAAGTAAAACATTATTTACTTCCACTTTAAAACTATGTAACAACCTAGACGCCTGGATATGAAGAGTATATTTTCTACGATGACGTCACGAGAAACGGTACTCGTGTGTGAACTCTCATTTTCAAACTACTCATATATATGTTTAAATCAGCTTTTTTATGTCAGTTATACTTTTTTCTTCTTTACCTTATGTATAAATGCAGATTAGAGCAAAGGTAAAACAAACTTACGCAACTGCATTGAAGAGTTTAAATGTATCACCTCCTCTCGGCCTCTCTGCTCCCCTTCCCTGCGATGTGCATAAATAATTAACTGACAGAAAACAAATTAATGACTACCACTAATCAGCAATCCATACTGAAATGACGTAGTACATGTAATTCATTAAACTGATTTGGCTTCATCTATCAAACAAAAGCCCTCGTTAACTAGTCAACTGCACACATCAGTCATCAATCAATCTATTATATGAGTCCAGTAATGCGAGATTTTAACAATAAAATTAGTAATGAATATGTTCAGCTGACCAATTAAATACAATTGTTGGCTCACTAAGTCTTCTACGTTTCGATAAGACCAAGAGAATATAACTAACAAAAACCAGTTTGTGGTAACAATATCCCTTCAAGTCTTCAATCCAAAAATATGATGAATAATCTTCAGATAACAACAGTTCAGCTTTCTTAAATCCAGTCTATTCTGAAGTTAAAACTTCCTCGAGTTGGATTCCATATAAAGGCATTTCACTTTAAAAGTTAAATCTTAAGTTACCTCGTGCTAGTGTTAAAACTAAATTTAATCGTTTTTACATTTGTATAGAGTAACCCTCTACAATTATATCGAACAGCAAAATATAGGCCTAAAGTTATTCCTTTTAGAACATTATTTAACTAGAATACATTTATAAAATATCTTTTGTTGAATTAAATAAATTGATATTTTAAGATAAGACGAAATCAAAACAATGTCATTTCAGCAAACAGTATATATTTCGATAACTTAAGTCGCGATTACAACATCGTAAAGTGTCTGACTACGTATGTTATTACTTTTAAACTGATAGATCCAATCAGCTGTGCATATATTAGGCCTAATATGTATTCATCTCCATAGTTACTAAATGTGTACATAGTCTCTCGTAAGAGAATTTTATTTTTGAAATGTAAACTTCTATGGAAGCACCACGTCCAAAAAATGTACATACATGTTTGTATAGCAGATTATATGGTTTTCTTGTTGCTGGAGGTGAATCGGATTTTACCGTCACGCGTTTCACCATGCATTTTGTAAAACGCTCTTAATGTGAAACGTTCCTAAAGTGAAACGCTCTATTCCATCTGTTTAAAAAAAGTTTTGGTCTTGCCAAGATTCGAACCAGTAGAGTCCATCACACAAGGCTAGCACCTTAGTCGATTAGGCCACAATCGCATTGCTAATTTAGTAAATTTGAGTTGGGTATTGTCCTACATCATAATCTGTTAATGTTAATACAATGTAAAGTTTAATTAGTAATACCTCTGAAATGGACATTGTGCTTCCTCATTTCGTAAGTTGTGTTAGTTAAAAAGTTTACACTTCTCCTGTATGGTCTTAATCACATAATTACTTTTTTATTTCCTTAAATAACTGAATTAATTTTACACAAAACAAAACGCTAACACGTCAGCGCATCAATGAGAGATATTTTCAAGCAAGTAATTTCTGAATATGGGAACAAACCAACATATCTAAAACAAAGTTTTGGGTAACAAAGTAGTTAAACTTGCTCATCCACGCAGTTCCAATCTTCATTATAACTGGTACAAAGTAAAGACTTTCAAAGCACAAAAATAAAAACAAAAAAAATTTAGTCACCATTTTATTATATGATAGTCAAATTTACATTAATTTCACGTTACGCACATGATTGCACTCGATACGTAGTGTATCAATGATTCTCTATTTTACATAAGCGTGCCTCCCAACACAGATATACTCCATTAAATAGTTCGGACTCAAAGTTACCACGATTTCAGCTTTTTTATTTTAAATAGTAAGTGATAAATAACTTTAAATGGCGCTTTTAAATTATATAATCGAAATATGTTTGCATTACAGTCACTACAAAGAAATTACACTCCCCTTTAACTGGTTTCTCCCTTGATTCAAATGACTGTATCGATGGTGTCTAGCAAAAAGGGCCTAACCAATAAAATGTATTATAATAATATTTTAAATTCTGTCAGTCACGACCATAAACCTCTCACGAATACAAATTATACAGATTTAAACTTAAGAACAACGGAGCAAACTTCCTATAACCACTCCTAGATGGTGCTGATAAACTATCTTTTACTTTACACGTAATATTTATACCGATAGTAAAGTAACTGAAACTTTGTTAATTTGTCAGTTTTCTTTTCAAGCCTTAGCCTAGTAGATAACATTGCGTCTTCCTGATCAGAAGATTCTGGGTACGAATCTAGGTTAGGGAGACCAGATATATGTGGTATGAGGGTAGAAGGGCGGAAGTAAAGTAAACTGTGGTTGGCTCGCTTCCAAGCTGACGGGATATGACTAGATATATGATATCCAGCTGTGGCTGTTTTGCATAATTTTACTAAGGCATTTATGTATTTTTATATATAAATATTACTATATTAGTAATTAGTATAAATATTTACTAAAAAAACTGGGAAAACGAAATTTTATATTATTTAAAAACTTAATAACTAAGAAAACCAAGGAATGTAAAAATTTGTTTGGTTGGGACCTTTTTGCTAGACACCATTGGTATGTTACTTGCTCTATGTGTGCGTAATTATTACCAGAAAAAATAAGAAGTTTTATTTCTAGAATAAAAATATTATTTACTTTATTACTTATATTAAAGGGGTTTCGTCTTTCTAAATATTCTACATTTAATATATTATGTCAGAGAAAGCTGATAAAAGGGTTGATTGGTAAAATCCCGTCTGCAAATGATATTATTTAATATTAAATATAGCTTATTTGTATTCATTTTTTCATTATTCATTTTTTACTCTGGTATAGAGTAAGTTAAACGTTACAAATGTGACACAGGTTACTACATAAACTTTAAAGACTTGTAACAAGAAAATATAACTTACAACAGTTAGCAAGGTATTATTCATTCAATATTTCCTCTTTTCAGAATATGAGCTGAATTTAACAATGGGTAAAAAAATGGAATGAGATGAATGTTTCAAAAGACAATTCAACCTTCTCTGGGAAATAATTCAAACTTATGTTACCTACTAAAGTATAACCAATAAAATACCAACGTGTAAATCACTAAAGGGTTGGTGTTGAGTGGGAACGCTTGCCCATGCGAACCTAACGCCAAGCTCTCGTCATGACGTAACCTCACGGGAATTTAATTTGTGTAAATATTTAACATTCCACAATTGTGCATTGTGATTAATACATGTGAAATGGGTTTAGTTTTATTGTTAAACAGAATGTTTTACATTGTGGGAAATTTAGTGTTATTATTCCCACGCTACACCCACCCGTATATGTTTTATCATAGTTTACCTTCAGTATGTGCCAAAATCAATCATTTAAAAAATTAAATAAAGATAACTAATAAACTTATTACTTAAAATGTTTGATGCTCTATTATAAAATATATAAATCTGTATTTTTGTTATTTGTAATTAGATTTGAAATGTCTCCCCGGCTACTATGCCCAGAAATGTATTTACCTTCAACATAAAAAGAAAATTACTATGAAGCTTCGCGCTTGTAGATTAAGTGGTTACTAAGATATAGTAACAGCGTTTGCTGTGGGATTATTATTTTTCCAACTATAAAAAGAACGTAACTAGTAAATTTCACATTTAGTGTGATGTCAGAAATATAATAACGACTATCCCGGTCGCTTATTAAAATAGGTAAGTGCAACATAAAGGAACCTCTTTACCAAATTTCACGTTTCTAGCTTAAGTATTTATGTAGATAATTAATTATGAATAGATTTTCCCGAGAGTATTCCCAATTTTCCACCTACGCAAACGTCTTTCTTAATTCGTGCTTACCATCATACCAAATTTAACATTAATTGGTTCAGTGATTCGTGAGATATAGTAATAAGTCAGTTAGTTAGTTATTTGCCTTTAATAAATGGAGTTTATAGATTTTATAAAGTTGAAATCGTGGAAATATTTGTTTCTTTTTAACTTTTTATGTCTTATATTACAGTATTTAATATTTATTTTATGAAACGTTTGATAATAACTATTATTATATATGTTTTGAAATTAACTCAAAAAGTACATGTTTGAATTAGGTTTCAAGGGTTTCAAAGCATCAGACATCTTTAAATTATCAAAACTTCTCAAAATTATGCCTGAACTTAAATCTAAGTTATGTTCTAAGTAATCTACCAGAATATGTGTAAGAGATTACAAAACATATGTATTAACCAAAAACACAAAAAAACATGAAAATATGTAGTTTTGCAATTCTTGAAAAAACAAACATTGGATCAACTCAAGTTGTTTTTATAAAGTAAATGAGAACATTTAAGACAACCCGTTTGTACGCTGAGTACATTGTAATGACGAGTTGGGATGAATGTCAAAAAAACATAAAGTTGTTAACGAAACTTAAATTATGCTCGCGCTATATTACGTGTGGTTTGCGTTTTGTGTTGGAATAAATGTAACAATATTTCACCTCGGGGAAATCACGTGACACGGAGTTGCCTAGAGGTTATAACCAACAATCTATTGCACTTATTATAATATATATTACTTTTATATTATACCAGAGGCCACATACCCGGCCAACTTTGTATGATATTTCCTATATTCTTAAATTGCTTTCATTGCATCAATATTTGAAATATTTCTATTTAAATGCCTGGATATAAAGTTAGTCGATGAACTTTCTACTGTAGAGGATACCTAGACAATTCATTGTTTTCTAACATCAAAAATAACACCAATCAAACAATTTCATTTTTTCTTATGCGTGACAAAACGTCATAATAAACATTAAGTTTTGTAGGACGAGTGATCTTTAACGTTCTAGAAAGTCGTAAGTGGTATAAATCACCGTTTTTTTTTTCTTGTAAACTTTCAGTTTACCTTCCTTTCCCGCAAAACTTTATTGTTTTAAACTTTTAAGCTGCTTCAAAGTACGTATTGTCGAGTGTTTTAGATACTGTATAAATCTACAGGGTTCGATTCTTTTTGTTCAAAGTGTTCAAAGTGTTTTGTACTTTTTAAATGTTTACCCTGATATTTACTTTCTATTTAAGTGTTCATATTAAAAGGGAAAAGATTTGAAAAGTAATTCATATACACATTTGTATTTTGCAAAGTGTCCACCTTTCAAAGAAGTCATATATAAAATTTAAAATAAGTTAACATACTGTTAAATTTTATTATGTTCCTACTATTAATATTATATGTGTAACAGGTACGGTAGCAACGATTTACTGAACAGTTACTTCACTTGATGGAACAATAATTAAATATTACGCCAGTATTACAGTGACAAATTACCATGGTAATATATAATAACAAATGTAATGAATATATAACGAATGTTTCAGTTTGTTATATTGTTAAAATATCGATAAAAATAGCAAATAGACTATACAGGGTGATCAACTCTAAAGAGGCCACTATTGGGATCTCAGAATTAATTTTACAGCAAACTTTAAATTAGAAACCTTTCCTTGTTTTTTGATAGATTAAAAAATGTGTAGTTAAAATATTTGAAATTTCTTATGGAAACCCCTACTTTTTATGACGGATTTGGGATTTACATGCAATTTTAAGACTTTTTATTTTTGGTGTTTTTTTTTTTTATAAACTTAACCGTTTATTTGTTAGTAGGCTAAACATTGCTAATATATAGTCTAATAGATTAATTATCGGATAACAAAATCACATTAGTACACAAATCTGGTTAATTGAATCTTCAATTCGGAATCTTATAAACTATACAATCAATAACATCTACCAACTGACAGAAAAAATTTCTTAAACATTGTAAACGTGAGCTATCAGATGCTTTAAATTTGTATTTGTAGTATCTTAATCTTATTTAAGAATAATATGCTGAAACCCCATTTGCTTTTGTTTACTAGCATTTTCTTATAAACCTATTTTAGTTTTTATTCGTCAGTACCAATCAGCGGAAGATTTATAGTCACACTTTTACTAAAGAAAATAATATTAAGTGCATAGTTGCTTTAAAAAATTTCCTTCTGTAAAATTATGTACAAAATGTGTCATTCTATGCCCTACAATTTGATTACTAATTATTTTGAAAACATTTTGGTTTAGAGGTTATACAATAGTAACTTGTATAAAGTTTTTAATTGTTTAGCGTATTCGGGCTCCTTTCTCTTGATAATTTGTACACAACTTAAATAATATATTTTATTTTAAAGGCATATGCAAATCTTGATATATTGGATAAAAAGTTGCTGTCCATTCCGAGCAACTCTAACATAAGACACAATTAGTTATAAATAGAGAGCACTCCACTTTAACCGGTAGCCTTCCAATTTTCTTAGAGAGGGGTGGGTAATTTAGTTCAGATAACGCCCGCTTCTATCGCTCACGTCGTCACTTATCAATTCAACACGCGTTCTCCACGCGACCTACATTATAAACAAGTTATTACTGCATCGCTTCTTCCTGTTACGGAAAAAATATTGCATTTTATTAAAACTATTTTCTTTTCGCATTTCCATCTGACTGCCTTTTATCATCTCTTTAAAAAGTAATTATTTATTGTCACATTATATTTTCATTACAAAGAAACTATAAACAATCTGTTATTATTGTGTACACTCGTTCCCCATTTCAAAAGTGATTCCCAAAAGCTCAAACGTGACAATGAGAGATAAGAGAGGATAGTAAAACTGTTCCATTTAAATAAAAGACCCAAGGAAAGATAAATTATGCAGATACACAAATTCCAATAAGAAAGTATGTATAGTCCTTCAAAATTGGATTTTGAGTAATCGCCTACAACCATTGTTAACAAAATGACTACATGAGTTGCACTATCTTTCTGACATGATTAAATTAATATTAAAGAAATTATTATAAAATTATAACTTTTAGAATCTACATAGTTAAGTTGGCAATCCTCGCATTGTCTTAGAAATTATCTTCATTGACGCTTTTCGAAGGTACTTTATCTTCTTGGTCTACTTCATTATAATTTTGTTTATTTTAGTTTATTTATGTGTAACCAGGAACAATTAGGGTAGGTATACAAACAATACAGATCTATACATGATGTAGTTTATTAATTTGTAAAATGGAGCTTTTTGAGCAATGTGTATTTGGCAAAGAAACCCAACATTTTGGTGTTTCAGTCTCAGATATATTTTAAATAATCACCACAATGATTGTAAACCAAAACGACTACAAAGGTTTTTATTTTCTTTAAGATATGTCTAAATCAATATCATAAGGTAACGAAGATGAACTAGTTATAGACTGCTAATACTAATAATACAGAGAAATTCTTAACGCAGATTTTTTCAGTGACAACATTTCACTTTTGTAACTATTTTGAATACAGCTACCATCTCAGCTTACAATCACTTTGGGAGATATTCCCCATCATGCTTTTTATAGTTTAATCATACATTACATTCTTATCACCGAGGGAATTCGGATTGCAATTTTAAGTATTTACAAACGTAGAACTTCGATTACAGCAATAATGATGGTTTTAAGTGATGTTAAACCGCATCTAGGGAAAGAGACATATCACTTTATTAAGGCTAAACATCCCTGAAAAAGTTGTGTTTTTGGCCCGATAGATGGCAGCACCTCTGCGGCAAATTTGTACTACGAATAATTTCCGTAATTTATTATCCGATTTTTGTTTTGTAAGTTATTTTGTAAATGATATGAATAAAACATCCACGCTATTGTGAAGTTTCTTTTTTAAATTTATTTATAAAAAAGTTTTATACAGATTTTTTTTGCTGTAATATTTTGTTTAAATCGCAGGTAGTCATTTTGTAAATACAAATTTTAAAAGAATTTTGCCGTTTTCAGATATTAA
>JAGFPH010000170.1:677566-699564 GCA_018207615.1 Philaenus spumarius | reverse complement strand
CAATCCCAATATGTGGAATGGCGTGCGAAGCACGCAATGCTTTGTGTTATTTAAGATACTCCCAATATGCGGAATGGCGTGCGAACCATTTTGCAGCTATTCAGCACCGTCGTGAATAGACCTATTTCCCAAATTGTTGGTCGAAACCCTAAAATATTGGTCTATAAACTTAATTTTGGAAATTTGCTCAACTCACGTCAGCGGTTCAGCTGCGTGGTCGAATTATTTGTATATATTATGTAGAAGAGGTTTACTGAATGTGTTCAGGACCCAACCAAACCACTGACACAATTCTCAACTATAAAAGAAAAGATGTATTATGATCGCAACTAGATTGCCTTCCATCCAATTACAATTTATTATGATGCTTAATTTTGATTGAACTCTTCTTTTATAACATTAAAAGTAATAGCAGGTTATAAATTTTTTTTTTAATATATCATTCGTATCTAAAGTGTTTTATCTAAGTGCGTGTATACAGATATAGCTCTGGCGAACTTGCATGCTAAGCCTCAATGCGGCAGTTCACTGGGCGCTACCCTGTCCGCCATATTGAATCTGATTCCCATAAGAGCAATGCTACAGAATAAGTCATTTTTTTCGTTAATTCGTGGAATAAATTTAAAAATTTCGTTTCATTTTGAAGTACTGTCATATGCGGATGTTGATTGCTGAACACATTTTCAAAACCCGTTTTATTGTTTTTATAAACGTATGATATAAATAGTAAGAAATAGTAAACTTTATTAATTTTTTACTCAGTTGCAAAAAGAGATATTGCAAAAAACCTTAGCAATCAACACCCACAATCTATTATACTTTAGGAAAAAATACAGCTTTCGTTTTTTGACAAAAACAAAACAAAAATATGCTTAATAGTGAAGGTATGTTTTGGTTATTTAACATTGAAATTGGTACCCAACTTCGCCGTTTTGAATGTAGGGAGCCGTTCATTTATAAACATTGCACGTATCTATTACGAATCGTCTGACTTGTGCTGCTATCTATTGGTTTTATATTGAACTTTTTTCAAACATTTTGTTTTGATCTATAGTTTAAGAAGTATTAAATTATAATAGCTGTCAGTTGATTTTGCACCTGATTATTAATATGCTATTTTATTTGGGATTTCTATAAAAACACAGTCTAGGCATAAAATATAGGCATAGTACTAGATTGATTCAAAATATTCCTAACAATATAATTTTTTTTAAACAAACAAGACTATCCAATGTAAAAAACATTTTGGGCACAAAATTCAATATTATATTACTTTTTCTAATATCTGTGCGTAATTTGGTGTTTCTAGTTAACCTAACCTTCACACAAATTTTATTTGTTAATAAGGAGGATCCATAACACAAACTAAATAATTGATTATTGCCTAGAAATAATGTACAATTACTCTCACAATAAAAACGTTCACATGATTTATTTTACTAAAACTTGCAAAGAGTACTTTAGCAAAATTACTGAAAATATGAGTACTTGATTGTGTATTTCGTAAAGATTGACTACTCAAGACTGTTTTAACATTACTTAATTGACCTAAAAATAAATAAATAATTTCAGAAAACAATTTATTTTTAGTTAATTTATTTACGGACATTTTACATTATGGTGCAAACTTTGAATCACAGACTATAGAATTACTACAGACATCTCACTGCCATGTTAAAAATGGGTGCGCTTTTAAACGTCAATTTGTACGCTCATTCTTAGTGCGCGCCACCGTCGATGTACGCTGAAAAGTGTTGCCAAATGTACGCCCATGCTGCTCGGCATCCGACTTCTGACTCAGCGTACAGCAGCTAGCCACTGTACGCTGGGTTCCGTGCGTAGATCAGCGCTCTGTTTAGAAACAAACTTACACATTTATCTGATTCTAATTTAATTATTGTGTGTATTAAAGAGCAAGACTATGTTTTCTGGTATAATCACTAGAAATATTACCTATCCAAAGTGCTATATTATCCTATAAATTAACTAAATAATACTTTAAAATATGACCGACATATTACCGAAGAATTAGACCCCAGTAAAAAGTTCGGGAACAAACAAGTTTAGCCACAACCTAATAAACGTATCATTTTACAATTCAATAATATTACTTATTATTTGTACAACAAACGGTTTTTAACATTTATTATACATTGAGCATGTTTTTATTGAAAACATCTTTATCACAAAATTACGTTGTTCCAATTAATTTTTAGTATTATTAATTATACTAAAATTAATCCTATTATTAATTGTAGTAATAATAAAAACTACATTTTGATACTAATGTATTTACAAGAATTAAATAAATAAACTTTTAACTTATTATTTAAAAAAGTACGTCAGTAAGTTTATTCATGTATCTGTATCGGTAGTGTATTGTGTCTATTAATATTAATGACAGAATAAAACACCAAAGACAAGATACACTTTTCCTTATTTGTATCGCTATTGATATTAAAATCAATAATTAATAATAGCTGATCTCTATAATTTAGTTAGTGCTGTAAACGTAAACTATGTTATCATCATACTCCAGGAATGTTATTGACCAAACGATAGGTTATTTAAACAAAATATGTATGAACTTTATTATGAATATTATTAATCACAGTGTGATGAAAAGTATCGTTCATCACACACGGGCCAAAAGTAGCTTTTCGATCCTCGCTCATTTTCCGACTTCGGCTTCGCCTCGGTCGTTAACTTGAGCTCGTATCGAAAAGCGTCACTTTCGGTTCTAGTGATAAAATATACTATTAAATCATATTTTAATAACATCTGTTGTTGCAGATACTGTACAGACTAAATTTAACTACAAGTAATATTTTCAAAAAGGCCTGAATCATATAAGAAAGGAAATTAAGTAATAATGTAATTACACTAATGCTTCATCTTCATTTGTGCCTGAACGTTACAGTGCTCCAAGAAGTTAATGAGTAAACAACACAAAAGCACTTTCAAATATAAATTCTACTTACTTATTTATTTGTGCTTAGTCAGAACTAATGTGGTTCGTTGCACTTTATAATTATTGGCACATAAATACAGTAAATTTAAAAACCTCTGTTACCCATGTTACTGTTTTTCAGGTAGTATCTAAAAAGGTTTATTAATTTTAAACAAAAAAATGTAAATCCAGCAATGTTATTTTTTTTTTTTAATCATAAACATAAAAATATGTTTCTTATTTAATGTTTTTAAATGTTCAATCACACTCCCAATTTTCAGTTACCATACTTCTAGTTTTTTTTTATTTTTTTTTATTTTTATAAATCACATTTATTAAATTGTTAACGTCAATTTCTCTCTCTTTTAAGATATTGGCTAAGGCCAGGCCATTGAGTCGGAAATCCACCATTGTGCTCCACAGGTACATCTTAAAACTGTAAAGCTCTCTCTGCCGTTGCAGTGGTTACTGGCTCATAGCTCCAATACAATGGTTAATTTATTTGAATTCGAATTACGACTAAAACCTCCTTTTATAATACCGGTACATAACAATTATTAATTACTTCAGCTCGCATTAGAATGCCGAAGTATTAAAATCATGAGGTAATTTTTTGTGCGTTTGTTTTCCTGAGTACACGATATAAGCACTCACAGATGTCGTAGAAAACTTCTGATGGTACCAAAATCTTCGTAATTTTATTGCGGAGAGTTAAAAAGCTTTTGAGCTTTCTAGCGTGAGTCTTAGCGCGTCGGGGTCACGTTTTTGGGTTAAAATTTTGAAATTAATAGGTCGAAATTATGAATACACAGTGTGGGGTATCGTTTTATATGTTTTTGGGTACGGGAAAACTGATTTTGAGAGTTTAAAAGTCGTAGCGCGTCGGGGTCAAGTTTTTTTATCAAAATTTTGAAAAGATTGTGTTAACATTTTGAAAATTCTGTGAGGGGTATCGTTTCAAATGTTTTTGGGTAAGGGAAAACCAATTGTTAAAATTAAAAAGTCGTAGTCAATTCGTGTGTTCTGTACGGACGAGCCCAAGTCGCGAAAAAGCGTTCCATCTTTTCACTAGTTTTACCGTTTAAATTATATGGTAAAATGAAAAGTAACAAAACCCGTCCATTTAAAGTAATGTAGGCCAAACTACGGCACAAAAAGTTATTAATTTTTAGTTTTTCTAAAATTGTTTTATATATAACGCCACTAGGTCTGGCAACGTTTTTCGTCTGTCTGCTCTGTACGTTTGGTGTGATTTGATATATTTCTGTTTGTTTTTTCGATGTTTGAATTTTAAGGGTAGTTATAAAAGTAAAATTATAAAACCCAATTTATTCAAAATCGACTCAAAATTCTGTGAAAAACTCTGTTTTAATTTTTTTTGGAAATATCCGTTTTAAAGTCCCGTGAGGCAAATATCGGTTTTTGCAAAGTTGTCTATCTGTTTGCATGTTCGGTGAGCTATATAGACTAAACGAAATTTTTGAATTTCATGAAATTTGGTTTGTAGGTTTGGTTTAGAGACATCTCCAGGCATTTAATTTTTTTTATTTACAAGGGTAGTTTACCCGTGTATTTATGTAAATTTACCGGTTTATTTCTTATGCGAGAACTAAAACGCTAGTTTTGGGAAATGCTTATAATGCCCTTATCCGTGGAAAAATCCAAATGCAGTTTTCACCTTTAGTAGTATTTAACGTACTCAACAATTTGATACCACTCGCGAATCAGTAAAGATATCAGTTGTAAACGTATGCGGGAATAAACATAACCTAACCGAACTAAACAATCGTACAATTAAATTCTAAAATGTTAGAAAACTTTTAGGAACTCTGTTGTTGTTATTTTTTAGTTTATAATACAGTTTGAAATGTTGCTTTTGTTTTGTTCTAAATGAAATACGCATACTTATTTTATAGTGTTGTTCATTTTAATAAGTGATACGTTTCTGAGCAACTGTTTCACCAACGTGCACTATTGCTTGAACAGGATAGGCCTACCAGTGTAAATATTTATTCATAGTTAAATTATGTGTGACCGTTTTCTGATGAGTAATCTATTGAATATACCTAATATGTAACAGTACCAGTTATTAATAAATTTGTCATGGTAGGTATACAGTTATTATATTGTAATACCTACCGGTATACATATTATTATTTGCATTGTTTATATATATTTTTATTTCATCAGTGCTGTTTTTTGTTGTTGAAAACCAGTTAGAGAGTCCGATAGCGTGGTATTTTATTATATACTGTATACTAAAAATAAACAATATTACCAGTTACTTTCGCAGGAATTAATTTGCCAGTTATTATTTTACATATTACCACAATACCTTCTGTAATATTGTGCTTAATGTATATTGCTATACTTGTCATTGAATTAAATACAGTTAACGTTCATGAGATAGCTAAGTCAATTATTATCACGCTACCGATATTTAAAATAATAAAGATAAGTTCTAATGAGTCAAACAGACCCAAGAAACAGTGCACACGGTAGAACAGTAGGACACGACCCTGTCACATCGACGTGACCTTGATCAGTACTCCTCGCCCCCACCATATCACTCGTGCGATCTGGCAACATCGTTCTGATAATAACTTACAGTAGCTACGCACCTGAACTCTAGCGGCTCAAAACTAACTCAATTTTCCCGCACCCTTTTTCCTATGGCAGTGAGAGGTCTGGAGTAATTCTATAGTCTGTGTTTGAATTCAGTTGGACCTTTACGGTGTAGGTTAAAATGTCTGCTGGTATTGCAGTGGTAACCATTTTTAAAGTCTTGTGCTTTGTTAGATGGTCCCAGTCAGTCGTTTTTCCATTAATTAATATTTATTAGTTGTATTAGCAGAAAAACTACTGAAACGTTTTCCCAAACATTTCACTATACCGTTCTTTACCATCTTTCCGAAACCGGCAGCTCCCGCCATCTAGCGACACAACGACAAACCTTATCTTTACTCCAGGCGGTACTGTTGCCTTACCTCGTTATCTACTTGAGTTGCTTATCGCGATATTCCATCAGCTGCTTGGAACCTTCTCGAAGCCTGTCTTTATTCAACGTCTTAACGGCCATTTAAAAAATATCCAATCTGCATCGAGCCTAGCCGCTACACGCAGCTCTTGAAATGCTGCAAATACTTTCTGCTTTGGAAAAGTAATTTCGTCCTGCTACCAGGTGCGTTTTTAATTTTATTTCACATTAAAGTAATGCTCTTTAACAGGGGAGTATACGTTTAAAACTCTGTATAATTATGCCATGTTTAGGTTACGTCTTGCAAACCTGAAAGATTATTTTGTAAACTGAATTTTGCTAAAATTGCTACCATAAATTCTCATTTTATTAACATTTAGTGTAACAAATGGCTTTCAGCAATTTAACTCTTAATGTGTTCATCTTAAACAAAGCCTAAATATTTCAAAGTAATACTTTCCTACTTTGCTAAAACTAGTTAACAATTATTTGTATGTAACATATTTCTACTTTGCTAAAGCTAGTTAACAACTTTTGAAAGTAATACATTTTCTACATGGCTAATGCCAGTTAACAGTTATTGTATGTAATAGTTTGCTACCTTGCTAATGCAAACTTTGTCAGTCTTGCAACCTAAATCATTTTCTCATGGTTGTTGTAATAATGTGTTAATTTTAAAAAAGAAAACAGGAGCTAAATGCTGTATAAGTCATGTTTGAAGCTAAAACAATTTAACAATGTATCTGAAAGTTATAAATCTTTTAACATCACTTTTATAAGTTTGTGAAGCAAAATTAACATCACTTTATGCTGTAATAATATACCAAACCTGACTAGAGGTTAATAATAGTTGTGTATGCTATTTTCAAAGCCAGAACAAGTTCTAAGTTTGTTTGCCACAAAATATTTTGCTAGATTTTGTTACTAAGCCAGTGTTACCAGTTTTAAAATGTTTTATACACTTTTGTCTATGTGTACACAAACAATTACTTTACTAATATCAGCTGAGGTAAAGCCTATTTAACAATTTGTGTGCTTGCTTATGAGATTTTCAGTAATTCTCACTAAATATCAAAAACATTTTTACCAAAACTAAGTTGGCTAGTTTACATGTCTGAATTTGTGAGAAACTGAAGCAAATCAGTTACTTATGCATTGTTTTTCTTTGTTAGCTTTGCTGGTTCAAGTTTGGGAGCTACAGACACTCCATCAAAATCTAAACAAATGTATTTGCAGTGACAGTGATTTATTTATTTCTCATCTCAAACGAGATGAGGCAAATTATATAATTAAACCATGTGGTAGTTTAAGAAAAGTACTATTAATGAATAGTAGCATGCCTGTTTGATCTATAAAATAGAAATTTGATTCTTTTTTTTAAATCTACTTTTATACCCATAAGGTTGTTTCAAGTTGGCCAACGATTTTTTTTTATTATTTAAATTTACCTGTCTCATCTGAGACATATTTTCTTTGCTATGTTTTTTGCTATTGCCAAATGCCTATTTTAATAAAATCTCATGTCAATATTTATATATTTTTCATTATTTAGGATCAATAACCTAACCTCATCTTGATTTGTTGCCTATGTAATATATATATATGTATGTGTATGTTTTTTGTAAGTATACTCTCCCACAGGAGCTAGTTTTTTTTAAGGTTTAAAGGCGTTGTATGTAGTATCGCGAACAGGGTGTTTTTGTGGCTTTTCGAGTGGTTACGCTGCGACCTCCAATTTAAAATCGATCCACTGTGACTTTTCTTCCTTCTTAATGCCACAGGTGGTCGATGGCGTAACACTACAACTAAAGCATACATAAGAGTTGGTTATTTGTTTCAATGCTATAATTACATCATTTTCTAACAAACTAATGAACGTATGTTGGTCAGAAAAGTTTAAATTGTTAGACAGCGACAGATTTTGGGTTTAGAAATAGATTCAGTAATTTCTGAGATTGTAACAAACGCCAGGACAAACAAAGTGTAACTATAACATAGATATTAGTTCAGATACTGAAATTTAATTTTATTAAGAAATACAAACAATTAATTTACACTACAATAGTTAAATGTCTTGGCAAACAATTATTGGAACACGACAAACACATCTGAGTTATGTTAATATATTTTTAATATTTTGGTTATAATAAATTACTATCATTGATAAGAACAAAAAATAACTTAAACTCCCACTCCTACATATAAACTTAGTACAGGTTTAAATTAAATTGTAGGTTTAATCTACTATTGATAAACTCTGTTGTTTAAACCAAGTTTAACTTAAACTTAGGTAAACATTGGTTAGAAAGTAGCCCTTGCTAATGATAACTGACCCATATCTTCCAAAGCATTGTTTCAAATATGTAAATTTTAATAAATATCTGAAAAGTAATATAATATAACGTAACTAAACTCACCCACACTTAAACAAAATTAACAAATAATTATTAATGTTCTTAAATAGTAAAAACAACAAATCGCATTATAACAAAGCTTCGGACGGATGTATAATATTACAATCAGTCTTCACAATTCGCGAGAAATTGTTCACAACGTAAATGTCACCATTCCCAGAAACTTCCCCGGGATACAATCCACTTGTAATATCAAAACTAATTCCACGCTTCCCCTTTCTGAGTTATATATCTCTTGAACGAAATAACTTGGAATGGTTTTAATCAGCTACACTGTGAGCAAGAAAATTAGACATTTTATAGAAAATTGTTTTAGCAAAGGGATAAAATAAAAGTCCCTTGATGTGTGTTTTTATTCTTTAGATGTGTTGATAGTCCGTTCTTAATTAAAACATTGATAAACCATTTTATATTTACCAAACGAAAATATACGATTTCTTAGTCTACCTTGTTGGACATGTAAGAAATAAACCAGGAAAATCTGAGTTTGACTGGCAAAACAGGGGTTCCGTACACACTGCCATCCTGGAAGTTTTTCCAAAATTATATTAATGCAACATATCAACACATGTACTAAACTCAGTATGCAATATTGTATAGTACAATGCCCGTGTCTTTAATCAGTTAATGTCAATGTTTGTGATACCAAACTCTATACTTCCATAATTTTTATTTTTTATATATATATTTTTTTTTTAAGAGTGTTGTTTTCTAATTTGTATAGTTTGAATATTATATGCAGATTAGAGTGATTTATAACAATGGCAAATTTCTGCTTAATATGAGTATTTATTTCTGAGGAACTTTACTGTCTCATAGAGCGTGACAGAGACAAACCGAATTATTATGCGGAACAAAATAAACAGTATTGAAATTGTAACAGTTTTAAATGTTTTATTTTTAGACAAATATACAAAGTATAAGGAAGCTGACAATATTAGTTCTTAACACGCCCTTAGAACAACTCTAGTAGCATTGTTGAAGATCTTCGAACATGTTGGTGAAAAGGTGTTGTTGTATTCTTCTAACGTATCTAGTAATTTCTTCGCGAAGCTCCGCAATGGGAGTCGGTGGCTCATTTTGGAAAATGCTTTAATCCATCAATCCCAAGACATAAACGTCAGATGGTGAAAGGTCAGAGGAGTGGTACGGTTATAAAAAGAATGTTCCTAGGGAAATCAGGCTTTTCGCAAACTTTCTTTAAAGTAAAGCAATAATGGTTACAGCTGTGTGACTGGTGCTGCTATCTTGCTAGAATCACTGGTAACTAAACTAAAAGATACATTTTTAGCGCGAAAAAACCTCTTCTGATCCAAAGATTGAAGGATCTCTATATAACGTAGGCCTACCTAGTTTACAGGTAACAGCATTCCCGTTATCATCTTCGACGAAATGCGGTCCCAGTACGCCTCTCCTTTTTACAGTGCAGCTTATTGATAAAACCAATACAACATGATGACTGTACATCAGAAAACTATACATTTTGTAGGAACCCAGCTATTTTATACTTCACTGCTAACATTGAAGCGGAATAAACTAATCTGTTTGTCCCCTTACATTTAAAGGTTGACCATTTTATCCTGTACGGAAATCCAACAACGTCTTTTCAAAAATCAAGACGACCACTATGAAGACTTCTTTTCGAAGACTGCAGGACTTGCTGAAGAAGTCTACCGTAGTTTTTATTCGTAACGACCATTGTTGGAATGCCTACACACCCTTTACTCTGAAAACCCCTACCCCTACGACACAGCTTGTCAACACTTACCATTACGGCATTTCTTGACGGCTGTTTGTGAAATCGTTTATGAAATTCTGTAGCAGTTCGTATCCAACTAGGACCGCCGGAAAGGCTTGTTCTGAATGATCTAAAATAATGCTCTACGACAAAAACTTTCTCTTGAATCGTAAGGACCATTACAGCGTTAACTAACCTAGTAATGATAAGCAAAGTGGCCTGGCAACAATCGACAATGTTATCAGCTATTTTAAAAACTAACCACATCTAGTTTAATTTCAGTATTGTTTATTTCAGCGCATGCCAATAAAGGTTCTTGTTTTTCCCAATTTTTAAAGTGCGGAATACTAAAAAAGAATTTTAAAGATCAAGTTGAAATTCGAGTTGTGTACCTGATCGTGTTTATTCGCTCCTATATTGCCCAGGCAGAGCATCTATTTATATGATAATTAATTTTGTACTTTATATCTAGGTTTGTAGAAATTTAAATAAATTACTTCATATTTTCAGTTCAACAGAAGTTTAAAAAATACTTATAACCAAGCTGCAAGGTTTTTCACTACTTTTGAAATAAATAACGGATGCTTCAAAACATTTTAAATCCTGTTTATTTATACCTACTTATTTATAAATAAACTATTCAAAAGTAATGTTAAATTATTATACAATTTCACAACTTTCAGAATTATGTTCCGCGTCACTAAATGCAACACATTGCCACTAAGCCCGTTAGTTCACGCCACGATACCCTCACTTGTCGTCAGTCATCATGGAGTATTACATAACAGCTCATTCCTGGTTATGGTTTTATAAACCATGATCATCCACCACAACTTTAACAAATCTTATAGAGTACCACCTGCATATTATTACTACAATAAAAATCATTTTATTGGAATCTGAAATGAAATGAAATGAAATTTATTGATTTCTTAATTACATCACAAATTTTTCTTACAGAATATTTACAAACTTAATCACTCTTAATAAAATAATAAAAAAAGTACAATAAAATAAAACAAAATACAATAAAACGAAAATAATCACACTACACTACTTGTAAATATCCTAATCATAACAATTGAGGATCTTAGTTGACTCGAGGTTAAGTACCTTCTATCTGTTTGAACTATCCAGAGCATCGGGTAGAACATATGTTTCAGAAGCTACGAAAAAAACCAAGTGTGGAAGACATTCAACCTTTTTGTTGCATCGACAGTAACTGGCATTTGATACCTAGAACTTTTCGAGTAATGCAATAACTATAAGAATATGTGTGCTGGGAGTTTATTTTTAAGCAAGATTGCAATATCCATTGGGAAGTTGTCTCGTACCTCAATCGTACAATGGGGACTTTTATTAATCGCTGAGGAACAATTTCCTGGCCACCTACACCGGCTATGATTCCGCTAGACGTCTCTGCGCCATACTATATTAAACACAAAGTACGTCCTTTAACTATTTGTTGTAGAAGTTTTGTCAAGTTTTGGGAATAACAGATTCAGTTGCAACACTAGATGCACACGAGATTCATAGGATTTGAGAACCAATTAATTTTACAGATGATGCATCTACCTTGTCATAACTTTGCTTCTCTTTATGATAGAGTTATGACAAACATAACACTGATTTAAGTCCAACATATGAAATTTTTAATGTGTACAATAAACTATTTAAAAGATTCAGAGGTTTAAAAAGTGAAATTTTACAACTCACTGAAAGCCAGGGCCGATGCAACTATCGAAATCATTTTTAAAGGTTCACCTAGCAAAGATTTTCTTATTTTACACTTGGCAAGTATTTTCTTCTTAAATAATTAGTCATATCGATTTTAATTTTAATTACCTTCACTTAGACTACGAAAAAAGGGCTGTTAAGGTGGCTTGGAAGACGATGTAACAACTTATTTACGAGTATTACGGTGGCCATATTTTTTATTTCAGTACATTTATGAGCCGAAATTTTTTGTATAGGGCTTTTTCACATTTATGTTTTTGTATAAATATTATAAAAAATGTGACAAAATATTATTAAAAAATCTCAAATCCATTTTGCTGTCATTGCACGCTATTCTACTCACTGGATTACCTTTATGTGGAAAGGTTTGTCTTTAACTCAAATGTAAATGCTACCAACACGCGACGAGAAGCTTATTACTTATACCCAGGCACAGAACTGAAATATTTAATAAATCATTCACTGTGATAGTATGTAGGCTATGGAATTCATTGGCGGAGAGTTTGAAATGGATCAATGACCGTGTTCAGTTCAAGAAGGCTTTGAGTTGGTTCTGCGGCAGTTTTGGGTAGTTTCGGGCGCTCGGTTTTGACAATTTTGAGGTATGTTCATGAATGTGTGTGGGTTTGAGATTGTAAGTGTGTTTATGTTTATGTTTATGTTTATATATTGCAGTGTAGCATAATTTACTTTTAGTTTTATTTTACTTATTACATAAATGTGTATATTTTTAGTTCTCAGTTTTTGTGAGAAGAACCAATGGTCCTAACTTCACCTCAATAAATAAAGATTATTATTATTATTAACCTTCACTGTTTGGTTCAACTCCATTCAACCCAAAAGCACTAACCTAATTTTAACCTTCTAACAGTCTATTGGCAGTTTAAAATAAATACATTTTATTTTCCACATTTTTGTACATGCCAAGTTAAGTACATGTATATAGTTAAAGGATCCTAGTATTATTCACTTCCACAGGGACTGGACAGTAAGTGCTGCGCTTGAAAATATGTTTTTGTAGTTCTAGTGAGGCCTTGCAATTAAGAGGATGATTTATTTTCTTGGACGTGTTTTTCAAAATGCAATCTGAGTATTTCGTAAAAACAAATTGTAGGAAAATATTTTAGTATAAGTGTGATTGTATAAATGAGTGATATTGAAGACATTGTGGGTCAAGAAATAAATTAACATAAGGAATACAAGAAGAGAACCCCAACCTAAAGTAATCTTTTTGAGAAGGTTCTGAAGATTATAAATTATTCAATATTAATGTCAGCAAAACATTTTTTAAAGGGTGCCTAACAAGAAACAAGAACAAGGGGATTGCTAATACAAGAAATGTTATAGATGTTAAGCAGTATAAATTTTAGACAATATTTTCACTGTACAAAATTAAATATAATATATACACTAAATACAAACAAAAATGTATAGAGAAAAAATACTGTACTAGCAAAAAACGACACATCAACTTCAATCACTAAATTGACAAGGAAGGAAATAGAAAGCATTTAATGTTGTATAGTATAAAGATTATTGTAAGACTAGAAAGAAATAAGATAACGGATAAATTCGCAAGAACAGGCACTAGAATTTCACCAGTTGACGGAGCCAATTGAAAACAGGTTATGGAAAAGAAAAGGTAATACATATCAGAACACTTACACAGATGGTAAAAAGTCGAAGACTGACATCCAAGCAGATCACTGCTGTGTCTTCGCAGGCCAGAAGAGAAGTTTATGGTAGGTCTACTGATTAGAAAAAACTATCTGCAGAAGTGCCTCTACCTAATAGGACTAATGAACACTCCAAGGCGATGAAAAAGGGCGAAACTTCTGACCATGAATGTTATTCCTGACGAGAGTTATATACAAGAATAAAGAGTTTTTCGTTTCGAAGCTGATGTCTGATTATGAGGCTAGAAAAGCTAATTTTTTGTGTTATTGGTGTTTCTTAAGGCCCATTTACACGCTGCTAGTCGGCATTCCAGTGGAGGTTTCCAGTCACTGGATGCCAGCGACTAGCACCGTGTAAACAAGTAGTGCCAGTCACTGGAGAGGCCGGTTAGCCACTGTCCCGCCAGTAGCTGGAAGCTCCAGCAAAACAAATATTTTGGTTTTTCTGGCATGCCAGCTACCCCCACCACCACATTCCTGATATTGGCGCCAGTCGACTAGCATTGTTTAAGCAGCAGTCAGTCGGTGGAACGTTGAATTAGGAAGTTCATGAGTTAAATTGTAACTAAACAATAGCTAGTCATTACAGGTTATGATTGTACTTATCATACACAAAACTTCATCAAACTATTCTGATGTCAGTCTCATAACAGCTTTATACTCTTGTGGATCATTACAAAAAAGCTCTTTAATTATTGTATCTGACGTACCCAAACTCTTTTTATTCATTTCATCCAGTCTCGTATATATATTTCTCGTTCTTTCTTCTGTAACTCGTGGGTACATATTTCCAAGAGTTCCGGACATAGAACTTTAGATACGGAACGCATTGACGTTTTAACAGCAATAATTTGTGACGTTTCAACCATTCGATAACATAACGGAAAAGTAAAGAGTGGATAAAACATCAACCACGGTCTGCAGTAAAACAAAAACGCACCCACAATGTTCCAGTAGCTGTCGACGTGTAAACGGTAAAGCGCCAGTAAGCTGGCATTCCAGTCACTGCTTGCCAGTGACCTTTACAGTCATATCTCAACTAGCATGCAACGTGTACATGGGGTCCAAGCGGCAGGTCACATAAACCTCAGTAATATCAATAATAATAAATAAGAGGATACTGTCCTGGCTAATGCTGGTCGTGGTAGTGGCCAGTTGAATTATAAGTTACTAGATTGTAGGATATCTACCTTTCTGTCCTGATTACTTGTTCAAGTACTTGTCAAATACACCATAGCGGAGTTTGCACAATAGCAAATAAATTATAAAGTAACTAAACCAAACACTGTACCAATGTAAACCAAGCTTTAAAAAATATACTTGTACTACAGAGAGTAAATATCTGTGTATACAATTTTGTTCGCATATCGAGAACTGAAAGCAGAACTTATTCAACTAGTTTCACCACAATGTAGATTTCATGTTCTAATATTATCTCCACCGTCTTCCTTAAACCCAAACTTTGAAACTGTGTAATTAACTCAACTTTGTTTGCTCGAGTTACACTATCGATTTATCTAAGCTGTGAGATCGTAATTAAGGGACTCTGTCACCCTTTAAGTTTGTTATATGTTAAGATTGTTAAATTCGGCTTTCTGCGAATATTTGTGTGGCGAAGGGCTACTTACGAAACACCAAGTTTTTCATTTTGGTTCTAAGTGATCTTTATTTTAAAGATCTCAAAAGACAAACATACTCTTGCAAAAAAATATTTTTGGACCTCCTTATTCAAAAACAGTAGACATTTATGTAATATTATTAAGATATTGGAGAAAGGAATTACGCTATCATTCACCCCCTCAATATCCTGGGAGTCAAAACCGAAAGGTAGAAGGCTTTGTGCCTATGTTCTGAGTATTTCAGCAATTGCTGTACCTATTTTGTACACTAAGTGATGAACTTATACTTTAATACGGCCACCAATTTAACAAAAATTTAATAGTTAGACACTTTTACGGGAAAAAAATGGTTGCCATTAAAATCTCTGGTAGTTTTACCAATGGCCTAAAGGTTCAATTCAATGCTCTTAAATAAATTAACTAAATATATTGATTTGATGAGTTGAAATTGATTTTATTTCGTCTCTGTCCAAAACATTAATTTATTTGAAGGAAAAATATAGGCCAATTATACACTGTTGCAAGCAAATAGTTTAAGCCTAGGCTGGTTAAAACTGTCTCAGACCGAAGTAACTAATGAAATACTTTAATTGTTGGTACTTATTCCAAATATACATTTCCCAAAAGACTCTACAAATCATCCAACTAAAATATAATATGCAGGTATTAATTATTGTGTGAGGAATATTCAATTACTATAATATTTAATAGTAATTTGGACAATTTTGTAGCCGATGGAATAGGTTCCTTATTTGGAGACTCAAGGTTCCAGCTTCGAAACATGGTGAACACGACGAATGTTTTTCTAGTAGGAAAAACGTTGATTTAGGCTATGATAGCGTAGCAGTGCTCTTCACCTTAAACAAACACAGTATATTATTCCTGTTCATATTATCTACAGAAATATTACATTATGTCATTCACAAAAATACGAGCAGAGTGAGTTGGCGTGCGAAGGCCGTAATAGTTTTCCATAGTAATAAAACAAATATGCGTATGTTAGTAAATAATTACTTACTTACGTTTAGATAAATTTGTTTAAGGATTTTATCTAATCGTTGTAGTAAACACACTGGCAATACTGACTTTATCGGTGAAATACGTTTGATCATTTCACGTATTATGTATGAGTAGTTTAATTTTCTTTAAAATAATTTCTTCTAACTAGTCAAGCTCAAAGTTTATTATGTTTAGCTGTGTCAAATTTGCTTCTGAATAAGATGCTTTTGCACTTAAATTCATTGAATTTGTCTGCAGTCGAGGATAAGAAAGAAAAATAATAATCATCCGAAGTAGGCTGTACTGACCATTACGCTCGTAATACAATTTCCAAACAACCAAACGTTACAAACAACTCACACCTGAGTACCAACGTATGTTTCATGAAAAAAGTCCTCACGAAAATCACATTCATCCTGGAAGTTTCTTGGACAAAAAGCGTTAAAAAACAAACTGAAAAGTTTCTTACAGAGTCCCAAAACATAATTACGGAAGTTTCCTCGAGATCTAAGCATTATAAAAAACAACATTAACCAAGGTACTGAAAAAATAACTCAGGTCATTGTTTTATAAACTTCAATCCACCATGGTTTGAAACGAAAACATAACCTTAAACAGTATGAATTTTCCTGAGGTTTTGCTTAAAATTGATTTTAATGTAAATTTCTTTAACTGAATTATGTTTAGAGACTACATTCTATATTTTAGGGCAAGTTCACTGTCACAATGATCAAAATTTGGCAAATGAAGTTCCTCATGATTAATTTCTTTGAGCATAAACGCATCAGCCCAACAGTCAATGTTCGGTACTCCGTTCCCTAGGATCGCATTTTGGACCCACTTTTCTTCGCCGGAAACACGATTAGTGCAATCGTCTTTCTTCACATACTGGAACCGGTTGCTCTACCGGACAAAACCTTCACTTTGAGCAGTGTGGGGCACGAATCTATGCTATTTTATTCGAGATTTTCTTGACGGGAACTTTCCTGGGCGTTGGATTGGAAGAGTTGGTTAGCCGCCATCTTATCAAATCTTACCTGCGTGAATTTTTAAGCTTAATGGCATGTTAACCAAAGTATTTACAGTGAACGGATTCAATATTACAATCATCTGAAATAACGGATGTTTGTAACAGTGGAATCAATTGTCTAGATATCCATAGTCAACAGTGACTAGCACTGGATTAACATTTGGATATATTATTAAGCTACCCAAGGAAGATACATAGAGCTGAAATGAAACAAATTTATCTTTTTATTTTTTTTTTTTCTATGTGTAATGGATGTTCAATACCAAGTCTAAAAGGATTAATGTGTAGACAGTTCACCAGAACTAAGGCAGGAAGGGATGAGAGGTCGTTATATACGAAACACTGATAGAGCTGTAACTCTACTTGATGTATTGCGTGGCTTCAGCCATTAGACAAGTAGCAAGGTAAGATTACACTTTGGCAAACTGTAAGGGTCCCACGCCGTAAGGGAAGCAAGCTGTAACGGTATTAAACCGTTGTGAGTTATAGCAGAAACTGTTGAACACAGCAACTTCAAAAGTGTTTTATAACAATAAATAAAACGCTAGCAAAAATATAATAAAATTATTTTAATAAAGACGAGCAAATAAATGAAAACTAAGTTTATCTTTCGTCCGTCATACGACTTCGTTCCGCATGACTTATGACTCGTTTCGAAACGTATGTTTCATCATCAGGTATTGTATAAAGATGTTTAAGTAAACGTCTCAAAGGTATTACAAAAAAAATTTGGAAAACGATTGACCCTAAAGGCCATCCCTGTAACTTCCCGCTAAGTTTAATTACAAAAGTATGATGAAAGTTTGATAAACACTATTTTTGGAAATTTTGAACTGCCATAACTTTTGAATGAATCAACCGATTTTTATGCGATTTGCGGCAATCGATGCAGTTTTTTAAGTCCATTGAAAGAATCAACAACAAAAATTTTTCAGATGAAAAGTTTCGGAGAAATTGAGGAAAAACACTTTTTTTTATTTTCTTTCGTTCACGATATCTCGCGAATGAATCAACCGATTTTTATGCGATTTGCGGCAATCGATGCAGTTTTTTGATTCCATTGAAAGAATCGACAACAAAAATTTTTCTAATGAAAAATTTTGGAGAAATTGAGAAAAAACACTTTTTTTATTTTCTTTCGTTCACGATATCTCACGAACGAATTAACCGATTTTGACCGGACTGGTAGCGATCGACGTCGCTTTTCAAGGTTAAAAGCTGATTAGATTTTGTAATTGATCGGTAAAGCCGTTTAAAAGTTATTCCAAAAAAACCTGATTTGAAATTTTTTATTTCTTAGTTTTTTTGAAACTTCTCAGAACCTACCGGTCCTAATGAAATGAGTTGAAATTTTCAGGAAATCTAAGTTTGATGGAACTCTTTAGAACGCCGTTTAGTAGGATCCAATCGGTTAAGCCGTTCAAAAGTTATAAGCGGGTCACATACTTACATACACACACACACACACATACAGACAGGGTGACACCCTCTCGGGAGTGGTCAGGGAAGATTCCTAGGACCTCAAAACGTCGAAATCTGATGAATACTCGATTTTCGAAAAACGGGGTGAAACCAATAACTTCCCGATTTTAGAAAATTTTCAATTTTCTTAGCGGGAAGTTAAAAATGTAATTGTGTGCTTAAGATCACACGGGAGAAGTGTAAACTTTTTAACACAAATTACAAAATGAGGAAGCTTAATGTTCATTTTTTAAACCACTTATGAAATGATGAAGCACAACGTTCATTTCAGAGGTATTACTAATTAAACTATACATTCTATTAACATTAACAGATTAAGCCTATGACTTAGGACAATCTGTTAAACTTACATACCCAACTCAAATATACTAAATTAGCAATGCGAGTTTGGCCTAACCGGATAAGACGCTAGTCTTTGGTGATGGATTCTGCTGGTTCGAATCTCGGTAAGACCAAATCTTTTTTCAAACAGATGGAACAGTGCGTTCCACATTAGGAGCGTTTCACTTTAGAAGCTTATGACTTTAAGAGCATTTCATAAAATGCATGGTGAAACGCGTGACAATCTCATTAATGTTGTAAAAATAACTGGTATTACATTCCAACCTAACCTAGACCCTAGATTACATCAAAGAAATTTGTATCTACTTCTTTGATTTCATATGTTCTAATAATAATATGTTCAAAATAAAGTTATGTGTAGTAATATTAAATTTTGTGAGTGAAATTGTATATTATATATATTCATTTAATAACCACCTTCAGTTTCAAATTCCGATTGTACTACTTGTAATAACCACATATGGTGGTGTTACGGGGAGGGAGGCGTGCCCTCACATCAGTGTTCAAATGGGGGCACAGAACAGAGGTTAAGAATTGAAACGGATTTATATTTCACAATCGAGAGGTATTTTTGAGGCAGAAACAAATGCTGATCTTCCTAGATTAAACAAATAATACTGTTTTGTAGATTTGAAATTTTTTCCAACTTTATTTTTAAATAGAAAGCTAGACTGGCTAAAAGCACAATCATTGTATGTCCACTTTTTTAGCCAAAATGAGATATTTATAAAATTTTAAAGGTGGAGTATAGCTCTTTCTTCCTGCACAAACATTGTATGCCCCTTCCAAATAATAATAATTGTAGAGCAGTTTTAAAAAAATATTGGTTTTGAACAAGACATCATTTGTTTGTGCACACTGATTGTATGTCCAGAAAGTATTGTATGTTCTCAGTTTTCACAGCCATCACTTGTCTAAGCTGAATGCTTGTGTGCACACTTATTGCATGTCAGGACTTACAACATCTGGGCACATTAAGACTATAACCACGGATACTAGAATACACGTTAGGGGTCACGCGCAGGTCCTTGCAGCCCGGCTCGGAGACGTGACGTCACCCTGAACCCTCCGCCTCGCCGCACTGTATACAGACTCCACAGTCCAGAATGCCATTCCCTATTCGACACTAAAACGCGTAACCTGCAGCCTTTAATTGTGTTGGATATTTTTAATACTTAGGGACGAAAGTATAATTTTGCAGGCCAGTACGATTTTATATCGGTATATACATTTATTAATATTAAAATATTAATATCACCAACATTAAGGTAATATCCAGCCAATTCTGATATCTATACCCAGGGTTATAAATAGTTTTGAATCAGTAAAAGTGAATAGACTTGTATATAAATTCAAATTAAACCAATTGGACATAGTTTTTCTGAACATTTTAACTTTGGAGCATAATAGAAATTAATTTTAAATAATTCAGTTTGTAATATAGTTTAAAGTATAGCTTTAAAAGATTGCCTATTTAACAGCCAGGGATTCTTTAACCAGAGAGAAAAAGATTTGTTTGAATAATTTGTATGTCAATATTAATTTTGTGTTAAATACATCGAGGAGATAATATAAAATTGTAAAGATAATTCCATTTTAAGTTAATTCTCAAAAGAGAAATGTTGTACCAAAATAAGTAACTAAAACACATTGATTAAACATAGAGTTTTGTTAAACAAAAAGGAGTCAGTTATTTATGGTTTTAACATTATAAAATTAGGTTACAAGGTGTGATATCTTTTGTTTTTTTAACGAGGAGAAATTAATTATATTTAAAACATTTAAATAGTGTATTATAAATAAAATTTAGCTTACAACGTGGGGTATCTTTTGTAGGGCAATAAATTTAAATAGTACTGTATTATAAATTTGGCGCACAACGTGCTGGCTTTTGTTAAATAAGCAATCAAAAAATTGTAATAGGAACAATTATTAATATATAACTATATTAAGAAACTTATTTAAATATTGAAATTAATCAAATTAAATTTTAAAATAATGGCATAACAAAATGTATATAATTTGAGAGACCAGCCTAAGGAGTCAAAGAAGAAATTAGAGGCTGATTCTAAAGGTAAAACTTTCTAGACAAAATGTAAGTGAATCAACAGGGGAAATGGTGAATATAATGGCTTTACAAGAAGTTAGACAAAAGGAAACAGTTAATGTAGATATTCCTACTGATAGTGAGTTATTAAGGCAAGAAAGTAGTGATGATAGGATGTTTCTAATGATGAACCAAATGAAGGAATTAAAAACTGAACTAAACACTAATTCTGATCAGTTAAATTTAAAATTACAGGAATTAAACACTGAATTAAATACTGAACTAAACACTAATTCCAATCAATTGAATTTAAAATTACAGGAATTAAGTACTGAACTAAACACTAATTCCGATCAATTGAATTTAAAATTACAGAAATTAAGCACTGAATTGAACTCTAAACTTACAGAAAATTCCGATCAATTAAATTTAAAATTTAATGAACTACACACAGTGTTAAATACACAATTAACATAAAATAGTAATCAAATGCACAACATGAAAGAGTTGTTAGTTAGGTTTGATGAAAAAAAAAGAAAATAAACTGGTTGAATTTTAAGATCAGATTTTAATAAAATACAGCCAATTAGAACAAAATGTAAGGGATAATTGTAAAATTGGGGTACACAAAGTAAATCCCACTTGATTAACATTGCATTATGAATAGTGTGACAAGAGCTACTTTTCATAACAAGCGTAGGAAAATTATTTTATATAGGCTACACTTTTATTTTGGTAAAATTGCATCAGTATACTGCAACTAAATAGGAAATAATTGGTTCTAAACAGCTGATAACCTAATTTAGTTTCAAATAAATAACTTATTTACTTTACTCAACCGTTAACAGATGATTTAGGTTATGTTATTGTTTATGTGTTTTAGGTCTGATTTGTTGCTGTGTATGTTGGTGTGTAATTGAACTATGAAGTTTTGTTTAAACTTTTTATTTTTGTCATCCCTGATAATAAATAAAAGTAATATTGTTA
>JAGFPH010000170.1:644647-656842 GCA_018207615.1 Philaenus spumarius | reverse complement strand
ATCATAGTACAAAAAATAAAAATCTTTTTCATCTTTATTTTATACCAGTTAGACTAATGGAGACAGGGAAGTGCCTTTATAAGTAATTAAAGGCTGTAATAAAAAATTAGAAGGAAACACAAATGAATTTAGAAAGTAAGGATATGACTTATATGTAAATTATGTTAAAACAAAAATGGAAATACAATCTGAACACATTTAAAGAAGATTTTAACAAATCAAATCAAATGCAAAAAGTCAAGAAAATATGTTCAAAGAAAGTATTAAAACTGTATAATAAAAAAGGATTTAAAAGAAAACGTAAATAGTTGGGATAAAGAGTGTGTTTATGTAATATTGAATAAATGAGACCCTCAAAATGCCATGAGGTACATAAATGCAATTTAAAAAAACCCTTATCTTGATTGGTGTTTGCGTTAAAATTTATAAAGCAATATCTGACCTTAGGGAAATCACACGTCCGAATAGCCTACAATAACTCAGTGTAATGATGTTTACTTGTATTACCCCATGCATGCCGTGAAGTAAAAAATATGATTTATCAAAATTAATTTAATGTACTTTATTAATCCCGCGAGGACAGTTTATGAAGAAAAAGTTAACAATGGCAGCAGAGTGAAGAAGTAACTAAAGTAAAGTCGTATTCATAAATTAAAATTGTATAAAGGTTATAAAACGGCCAAAAAACTAACCGAAATAATTAAAACCAATACTAAAATTAAAATGATTACAGTGTACAATAATGGCTTTTATCGAACAATTTAAAGATTTAAAATGCCAACCCAATCATAGAATGGAGTCGTTTGGTGTGGTTAACCTGTATAGATGCAACCATAGAGATTGTACGTTACAACCTTACAGAGACAAGTTCTTTAGATCCAGTGGCCGTTTCCGAACTAGCAAACATTTTAGAGGTTTTGTTAAAGCAGAACTATTTTTCTTTTAATAAGCACTACATCCAGGGAGAGGGCCTTGCTATGGGCTCCCCTTTATCCGGTCTATTAGCGAATATTAATTTGAATCACTTTGAAAATACACATTTATTTTTCCTCAACAATATTACTAGAACAGATTAGTTTCTACTAAAGATATGTTGATGAAACGTTTATCATTTTCAAGGGACAAATTGAGATCCTCAAAAAATGATATGAACGGTTTCAATAAGAACATACAATTCACATTGGAAAATGAGGTAGACAACAATATCAACTATCTTGACATTACAGTATTGAAAAAGGTCAAAAAATTTCAGTACAATATATATAGGTAACATCTCAAAAAATTTCCGCATACAACAGCTTTATACATTAACTTATAACAGCACCCCTTGATAAAAATGCTTTCGATTAGGAGTTAGACACAATAAGGCACATAGCAACAGCCAATAAAGGTCTATAGGTCTTTAATTGAAGTTTGATTAAAGAAACGTTTAAATAAAAATAAAAACCCAACAAATGCAAAAACAAAAGAAATCTACGTTTCGACCGAATACGGCTCGGGTTTTCCTAATATACTAACGAATACGCTCAATAATGTGGATATAACCACAGCATATACGACCAGAAATAACATTAGTAATATTATACTCCGACCGCAATCTGTAGGGAAGGCTGAAACAAACACAGGAGCCTATAAAAAAAAACTTGTGGAGAGGACAAACCTGTAGACGGTTTGGGAAGCATTTTAAGAAACATTTACCTAACAGGAACGTCATAAACATAAAGCCAATTACGTACGCCATTTAATTGATAATAACCATAAATATGATGATTTTCAGACTATTATTACATATATGTAAAAAAAATCAAATACATGGACGCCGTAGAGGAATTTGAGATGTATAAAAGCATTTAAGTTAAATAAACACGAACTTTTAAACGAAAACTTTACTTTCAGTCAAATTCGCTGTACGCCACCGCGATGAGAACCCAAGATAATGAAGTAAATAAGCAGGATTGACATTAGTTCTGCAGTCTTCCTTCGAACGTCGAGTTGCGGGACCGCTGAATGTGTGTGTAATGTTTGTGTAAAGTAATGTAAATGTTTTTAGTGTTTAATGTTTGATAACCTCAAATGGGAGGGAATATCTGATGATGAAACATAAGCCCTGAAACGCGTAATAAAAGGAATTATAGAAGTCACTTACGGTGTACAGTAAGTAGGCCTACTTGATAACGTATTAATAAATTCAAACTACTGAAGAGGATGTATGGTTAAACTTTAATTCTCAACTATGTACGTGTTTCACATCTGTATTAGTCTTATGTTGACAAGTGAGAAGAGCAACATTAGATTTGTTGAAAAACACTTCTGTCTTTTAGGTAAATTTCCAAGCTTCATCTTCTTTACATTCTGCCGAACCCATCGCAGCCCCAACTTAATACCGATTTTAATACCAATTGGCATCATGAGAAAACCTTCCTAGAGGCAAACCAAATCACTTAGTTATTATTTGTAACAGAAAGGGGAAATTCTGCCTAAATAGATAGATAGATAGATAGATATTGACGTTATTTTTTTTATTTTTTTTTGGGGGGGGCAAGGTTAGGACTATTTAGTCCTCTCTTCCACCTAACCCTAATACAAAATTACAAACATATACAAAATTAAATTCTTAAAAATAAATAGTACTTTAACAGACAACAAATAATAATAAATGTAGCTTATGCAATTTATAAAAACATTAATAGCAATTAATACAAACAGGTTAATACGCATTACAATCATAATTAAACATTCATATACATTCATACAACTGAGCAATAAACACTTCTAATGTACGCCTCAAAACTGGGATGCATCATCCACTCTGAACAATAAATATGTCATCAATAGCTTTGAAAACTGGACACGGCCGTCAGCAGACTTAATTGCATCCGGTAGCGAATTCCAAAGACGGCAAGCGGACACAGTAAATTATGTATTATATTTCATAGTCCGGTGCAAAGGTATAGCAAGAGTAGTGTCACATCTTCTAGTCCTCTTTGCACTTATGTTAGAGATATAGACAAACTTTTCTGCCAGGTAAGTCGGCACTCCAGTTTTTAGAATGGAATGTAATATCATCAGAGTATGATATGTCCGTAGTTGTTTTCATTAAGTTTTAAGATGTTAAGAGTTTTATAATAAAGATAAACATGAGCATCGCGATTTAAATAAAAAGTAAAACGTATACAGTAATTCTGTGCCCACTGCAATCTGTTAGCCAACACCACGGACATGTCACCGTGTTACAGTAAGTAAAATATGGAAATATAAGAGATTTTACAAGGAGCACTCTGACGTGGAACGGCAAGAGATCTTGCAATTTCTTTAAGGTATGCATCCCTACAAAAACTCTTTTACACGTCTCAGTCACGTAATCTCTCCAAGTCAGCTTACTATCAATGAGCAGTCGAAGGTCCTTAACTTTGTTATAGTAGTCTAAGATGTCGTTATCAAACTGAAGTCTGGGAAAGTCGTCTAAGTCTATTTTGTTCAACAGTCGAGAGTAACCCAAAATAATAGGCTGCGTTATAATAATAGGCCTTGTTGATTTTTAATCCGGTTTTTCATGCGTTCCACCGCTCTACCGGAGTCCTCTATTTTAAAATGTAAATATATTTTAAAGTCATCGGCATATAAATGAAATTTACAGTATTTCAATATTGTAGAAATGTCATTTATGAAAATGCTAAATAATAAAGGTCCTAAGACAGAACCCTGCGTAACTCCCATGCTAACATCCCTCCAGCTAGACCTACCTTCTCCAATACTGACACACTGCCTTCGTTCAGAGAGATATGACTGAATCCATGACAAACACACTGGCTCCAGTCAAATATTTTTTAATTTAGCTAGCAGCAATGAATGATTAATGGAATCAAAGGCTTTAGAGAAATCAAATAGAGTTAGGATAGTTATTTCTCTGCGTTCCATTGCCATTCTTACATCATCGGTTACGTCATGAAGAAGAGCTGTAGTGGTACTATTGCCAGAACGGAAACCTGATTGAAAAGAACTGAGAATATTATTTTGTTCAAGGAAAGATGTTAATTGTTGGTGGACAATTCGTTCAAGACATTTTGATAAGGCTGGCAGAATACTGATAGGCTAAAATCTGCAGGACGTGAGGGATGAGACGTTTTACCAATGGGACAGACCAAAGCGGACTTCCATATAAGCGGATACACTCCAGATGTTAATGAAGCATTAAACAGCTTCGTAATAGTTGGCAAAGTAGAGGCAATAGTACCCTTAATAAAACTAACTGGAATACCGGTTGCACCCACGGCATTAGAGGTTAATCTACGAAGAGCTTTAACTACATCCGTGTCTAAAACCAAAGAAAAATTTAAAGTATTATTTACAATACGAGGTATTCTTTGTAACATCATTAAGTGATTGTTTACAGAAACGTCATCAACTAGAGGAGGGGTTACAAAGAAACTATTTAACTGATCGAGGGGTACGTTTACTAACCGAGAGCGTTGCTCTTTGCCGATGCCCAATCGTTTAACACATTTCCACAACACAGCAGAAGATTTGTTATTTTTAAATAAAGAATGTGAATAACGGACTTTAGAATTTCGTATTTGCTGTTTTACACGATTTCTAAGGCTGCGGTACAGTTCAAGGTCGATAACACATTTTGTTTTCCTTACTTTGCGGTAAATGGAATCGCGATAGTTTATTAATTGACGGATCTCATTCGAAATCCAAGGAGTCGGAGGTCTTACAACACGTTTTTTTACAACTGGAACATGTTTATTATAAATTTTTAGAATATTATTACTAAACTCATTTAAAATTGCATCAACTCCACCAACATTGTGCATTGCCTCCCAAGGCTTAGAAACAACATTACTCCTAAGAAACCGTCATAGTTGGTGTTTTTAAAATCTCTATATGAAATATACGTGGGTGCTGATTTCTTCCCATTTACTGCGTAAACACAATAGATGAGGTCATGAGAAGAGAGGCCAGGAACAGGAGTTTGACCATGCTTTATTACGTGCGTTAAGTCACTTACAGCTATTAAATCTAATAGCGTAGCAGAGGTGTTTGTAAAATGAGTCGCTTTTAAAGGTCGTATGGTCATGTTACAGGTATAAAACATATTAGTCAAGAAGGTCGAGTCACATGTCCTTGGTCCAAGTAAGCCTGTATTAAAATCGCCCGCAACAATAACATGTCCGTAGGATGGCATAAGATCCAAAAGAGTATCCTCAAATATAGATAAAACCGATCTTGGGGGGTCTGTAGCACAATCCCATTAGGATTTTAGTCCCAGACAATTTAAGCTCTAGAAACATGTATTCAGGCTTATTTGAGTTCTGTTGATCAGAGCTGTATATAAGCCTAGCCGAGCTTGTAGACCTGATGTAGACTGCGACTCCCCCACCACCCTTGTTTAAGCGATAGTTGCGGAAAGAGTGTAGCCATATAAGGAGACTTCGGCAGAAGACATTTTAGGTTTAAGCCAGGATTCAGAAACAAATATAGCGTTAAAATTTTGATTCGCGAATATTTCCCGAAATTCGTCAATATGGCCTTTTAAAGACTGAGCATTGACGTGTGCAATTTTGAAAAAACAAGGGTAATGAACAACAAGCTGTGAAAGAGTTCGTTGGACATTGTATTTTACGACAACCGGTCCAGTCATACCACCGTCAGTCATCACTAAAATAGACAAACTCCGCATTCCTATCTGAAGCGTACAAACTTAAATTGAAACAAGATATATCATTCATACAAACACTCATACCCATAATATACATAATATTACATAACATAAACAAATATAACAAGTAAAAAACTAAAACTAACTCAATAAATACAAAATAAATCATTATTCTATGTGGTTGGTGCATGCTCCACTCCATTATAAACACTATAACACTAACTTACAGGACAAAACACTTTCAATCTGTAATATCTTCAATATGTAATTCAAAGACAACAAACGGGGGGAATATAAGTATAATGTAATACATAAAATTATCCAAGATGACTGATAGCAGAATAATTCTTGTCTACAGACAGACAAACGAAAAACTAGGCGATGTAAAAGATAACAGATGGTGAAAAATAATTAAAGTGGTATAAATGATTTATGCAGGGTTTACAGACGGACAACCGAAAAATTTGGCAATGTAAAAGATAATAGATGGTGAAATAAGTACAATGCTATAAATGAGGTATACCGGGTTTACAGACAGACAAACGAAAAATTTGGCAATGTAAAAGGTAACAGATAGTGTAAATAAGTAAAATGCTATGAATGAGGTATGCAGGGTTGACAGACAGACAAATATAAAATATAAACTAGAAACAGCGTCAAATTATGCTAATGTGTTGTGCCTGATGATAATGCCATAGTTTACAAACTGAGTTTAAATAAAATACCGAACATTCCTTATAACATAACAACTAAAAACAAAACAATAACAAAAACAAAACAACGTTTTCAATCAAATGCGGAGACGAAGCAGTCCAGAAATAAACTTAGAATTTAGGGGGGAAAAAAATAACTAATTGGTTGAACACAATAATTGGTTAAAGAAATAACAATAATTCAGATGACTGATTGAAGATTAAAATAATTAAATCATAATACTAATCAAATCAGAGTATTCATCAAAAATTGTAAAATTCTTTCATCTAAGAAAACTAAGTCACTTTTAAATAAGTCGAAATCTAATTAAATGCTCCGATTGTTGTCGCCGTACCACGCTTCCCCTGTTCATCGATCCAAGACACGCGGCCGTCCATTGTCCACACATTTCTAAGACCAAAAATGTCTACTGCGTTTTTATAAACGCCAAGGCGCCGAACTGTCAAGTCCTTCCGTATAGTAATGCCCGTAACCTTCAGCATCTTTTTTTTTCAAATATCGCTCTACGATCTCTATAACTCACAAATTTTACAATAACAGCTCTAGGTGGTTCTCTGCCGTCACTATCGGGGTCCATCTTACGCCCAACTCTATGAGACCAATCGATCGCGTAAATGGGGAGATTAACATTGAATTTTTCCTTAAACAAATCAATCAGTTTATTGTCTGTCTCACCACTCCCGTCGTCGGAAATACCAAAAACTCTTAGGTTATTACGTCTCTGATACTGAGCTAATTCATCGTGGCGATCTAATGAATTCATTTCTAACTTCTCATTCATAACTCGCAATGTCACCAATTCGTCTTTTAAAGTCCGAATCTCAGACTGAGCTAATTCAAGGGAATGTTTAAGATTGTCAATAATGCTATGAGACACCCTGTCAGAGATATCAGCAATGACGTCATATTTGAAACACGACTTAACAGCAGCAAGCATTTCAGGCGATAAGAACTCTTTAGGTGAATAGAATGTCTTGCCCGACCCATTTTATAAAATAGATGTTATACCAAATATTATAGGGTACGTTTGAATCCAACTAACTCAAGATAGAAAATGATAGGATATTAGAAGTACAACTTCACAACAACATTCTGCAAGTACTTGTTAGTTTTACTCGACTAACTCTGTTCATTCATTCTTCTCGTGGTTATGATTGAACCGTTTCTAAGAGAAAACAATAGTTTACAAACACCAATCTTTGAACTTTCTTCCGTATGGAAACACATTGCACTTGTGTGAATGCATAGTGGAGCTGTATCTGAACAAAAGGTAAATAACAACAGGGGCACTATTGAGAAAGATTTGACATTCTCACGGTCTCAAGCCAAACAACACATTATATTAATTAGCCTATTTAAAACACACGTATACACACTACATAATCACACAATCGTAGATAAAGTTTGTTTTAATTTCTTGTTTTTATAAATTTTAAAAGTTTTATGCACTACTTTAAAAAAATGTATTTAATGCACTACTATCATTATTATTATTATTATTATTATTATTAGGGGGTTTGTGTGATCCGCCACCAGGACCCACTGCACCTAAACCATGAGGTAATCTGTGCCCCATGTCCAGGCAGCAGTTCACATCAAACCCGCCCTTTTCGCGAAACGAAGGAGTTCATGGGGGCCTTCCTCTCGTATATAACTGGTGTCAGGGTATCCTTGTCCCAGATATTTCTGCCTCATTGATGCGAAGGCATCACATTCGCATAGAACGCGGAAAGAAGTTTCCTCCTTCTCTCCACATCTTCGACATAATGGGTTGTTCTCCAGCCCCATCAGGTGGAGGTGCCTCTTCAGAGAGTAGTGTCCCGTCAGTAGACCGACCAACAACTTCACTTCCGGCCTGCCAAGACCCAGCAGTGTTCTGCTTAGGTGTCCATCCATGCCATCAATGAAGTCGTGCGCCTGTCTCTGACCTCTTACCGTCTCTTTCCATCTGAGCAAGTGTCCTGATTGAACATTTTTTCTTACGCTTTCTTTCCCATAACCTCTTAATATTCCTATCATTGGTTTTGGGCCCATCGGTGGAGTTTCTGCTCCTCTCTTAGTCAGTTTTTCTGCTATTTCATTCCCTTCCACTCCTTCGTGTCCAGGGTCCCAAACAAGTATTACTTGCCTACTTCTTGACAACTGGTCCAGCAGTAATTGGCATTCCACGACCAGTTTTGATGTTGTTCTTGAAGCTATAATTGCTTTTATAGCCGCCTGACTATCAGAACATATCGCAACATCTGTACTCATGCTTCCTGATTCCAGTATTCGTTTTACGCATACAAGTATTCCTCTCCGTTTGGAAGACCGTAGAGTAGAGTCCCAGCGACGTTGAGTATCTTCCCTGGGTGTACGGTCCTTTATGCATGTACATTCCGGCTCCCGTACCTTTATCTGTCTAATGCACTACTAGGTTTAATTAGTATTTAATTTAAAGTTCAAAATCTTACAATGAATATTTCTTATTTAAATAGTTGTTTTAGTTTATTTATTTTATTTATAATTAAATATTTTATTTTATTTTTGCGTTTAAATTTAACCTTGTAAACTATTTCAAGCCGTTACATATTATTCATTGTTTATTTTCTATCCAAGCAATACATCAAAATGGGTTTTAAAAAAGTGGAGAATGCGTTTGGAATGCTTACAAAGTTTGGAACCCCATTGTATCCTATCTTACAACTTAAGAACGCCGTTATAATGCTAATACAGTCAACTACTACAGATGCTTACATGGGTGGTCACAAAAAGCAATTGCAGGTATTTGTGAATAGTTGTTTTGGCAGGTTATTGCGTATCTTCTAGTCAAACCCATTTACCAACCAGAGATTTTTATCATTAACGTTTATTCCCTGTTTATATTGTCAGGTCGACGGATGCACCTCAGGAGAAGTGTTGAATGCAATAACTTAAAACAACACCACTTCAACTTGAAATTATTGTAGCGCAACAAAAACACGCGACATGCGCAAGTGGAATGGAATGAAAACATTATCAGAAGCAAAACATTTTGCAAGCTTTAATGATTTAAGAGTTCTAACTTCACAATAATTTTGTTATTGGAGATAGGCTGGAAAATAAATTTAATTGTACCTATTAATAATTATCGTTTTCTATAATTTCCCATTTGTTGACACACATTTTATTTAATATATCGTCAGCTGAGATCACTTCCAGCTGTACCACATTCGTTATAGTAATTTCGCTAAATACACTATATGTGTTATAATAGTTCGTAATTTGGCACAGTAAATTAATTACTTTTAGATGATTTTTTAAATATGGTACGATATCATAACAAAAAATATTTTTATCTTTGACAAAAAACTAATTTTAAAAATAACACTCAGCTTGATTTGTGAGATGATTTACTAGATATAATAAAAACTTAATATCGATTATCACAAATAATGTTTGAAAAAACGTTTCAACAACAATATTGCTATCTTCGGTGAAGGACGTGCTACAATAATCAATCTATAACGTAACTATAACATTGTCTGTCAAACGCGATTAAGTTAATGAACGTATAGTTGTGAGGTCCTGCGTTCAAGTGTTTAGTCTATAAGAATAACAGATACTGTATACCTATATTTTTATTTAACATAAAGGTTTTTATACAAAACTATGGGCCTAGCAATGCTTCGCTATTGCTTGATTTCATTTTAAGGGGGTTATCCTATTTCATCAATTTGACTTAAGTAATCGAATTGCAAATATCTTTTTTAACTTCACGCTAAGAAAATTAAAAATTTTCTAAAATCGGGAAGTTATTGGCTTCACCCCGTTTTTCGAAAATCGAGTATTCATCAGATCTTGACGTTTTGAGGTCCTAGGAATCTTCCCTGACCACTCCCGAGAGGGTGTCACCCTGTCTGTATGTATGTGTGTGTGTATGTAAGTATGTGACCCGCTTATAACTTTTGAACGGCTTAACCGATTGGATCCTACCAAACGGCGTTCTAAAGAGTTCCATCAAACTTAGATTTCCTGAAAATTTCAACTAATTCGGACCGGTAGGTTCTGAAAAATTTCGAAGAAACTAAGAAATTAATTTTTTTTCAAATCAGGTTTTTTTGGAATAACTTTTAAACGGCTTTACCGATCAATTCCAAAATCTAATCACCTTTTAACCTTGAAAAGCGACGTCGATCGCTACCAGTCCGGTCAAAATCAGTTAATTCGTTCGTGAGATATCGTGAACGAAAGAAAATTTAAAAAAAGTGTATTTTCTCAATTTGTCCGAAATTTTTCATCAGAAAAATTTTTGTTGTCAATTCTTTCAATGGACTCAAAAAACTGCATCGATTGCCGCAAATCGCATAAAAATCGGTTGATTCATTCGCGAGATATCGTGAACGAAAGAAAATCAAAAAAAGTGTTTTTCCTCAATTTCTCCGAAACTTTTCATCTGAAAAATTTTTGTTGTTGATTCTTTCAATGGACTTAAAAAACTGCATCGATTGCCGCAAATCGCATAAAAATCGGTTAATTCATTCAAAAGTTATGGCAGTTCAAAATTTCCAAAAATAGTGTTTGTTGTAATTAAACTTAGCGGGAAGTTACATGGATGGCCTTTAGGGTCAACCGTTTTCCAAATTTTTTTATATCAATTAAGAATAATATTAAATAATTTATAGGTGTAAACGTCTATAGGTGCACCACGTCCAAAACATTTGTATACACGTGTGTATAGCAGAGTATATAGTTTTTTTGTTGCTGGAGGTGAATCGGATTTTACCGTCACTCGTTTCACCATGCATTTTGTGAAACGCTCTAAAGTAGAACGCTCCTAATGTGAAACGCTCCTAATGTGAAACGCTCTATTTACTGAAACGCTCCTAATGTGAAACGCTCTATTCCATCTGTTTGAAAAAAGTGTTGGACTTGCCGAGATTCTCGAATAGGTCACGATCGTATTACAAATTTAGTATATTTGAGTTGGGTAAGTGTAATAGATTGTCCTATATCATAGGCTTATCTGTTAATGTTAATACAATGTATAGTGTAATTAGTAATACATCTGAAATGGACATTGTTCTTCCTCATTTTAAAAGTTGTGTCAAAAAATAAGCATTGTGCTTCTTCATTTCGTAAGTTGTGTTAAACATGTACTCTTCTCCCGTGTGGTCTTAAGCACACAATTTAATTATTTTTAGATTTATAGTTTGTAGGAATTTAGTGCAATTTATTTTTATTGTATGGGGGTACTACCCCATTTGAATCGTTTTGTTTGTGATGTTTGATGTTACTTACAAAACACGTATAAAAAGTAAATGAGTTTTATATGTTGTTACGTGCTGCTGTAGGTTGTGAAAATGTGATAACAACCCCTAAAAACAATACTATTTATTTTTATACTTTCCTTAAAGCTAGAGAGCTGAAATTTTGTACATTTATTTCTTACAAGATAACATATAAAAAGTAAATAAGTTTTAAATTTTGTTTACGTGCTGCTAAGGGGTGAAACGTGATAACAACCCTTAAAAACTATAAATATACATTTTTATACTTTCCTTAAAGCTAGAGAGTTGAAATTTTGCACATTTATTTCTTACACGATACATATAAAAAATAAACCAGTTTTAGATTTTGTCAGGTGCTGCTAAGGGGTGAAAATTTATTAACAACCCCTAAAACTATAAATATTAAATGAAACAACCCCTAATACAAAAAATATTGTTTATTAAATATCTCAAAAACCCTACCACGTAGGAACGTGAAATTCGGTACACAAATTTGTCATATAGAGGCACACTAAGAAAGGATTTTAAATATTTGTCCTGTAAGGATTGAAACAATCCCTAAAACAATAA
>JAGFPH010000170.1:588401-642507 GCA_018207615.1 Philaenus spumarius | reverse complement strand
CACTGTGCGGTAACCATGACCATTTCGAAGCTACACATTGTCTGTGCAATAGAAGCTTGAGGAGAATTAAAAAGGTCAATTAATCGTAAATATTATATTCATCCTTTTATAAGCAATCCACAGAAAGGAAAAATTTCCAAATGTTCTACGAAAATATAAGAAAATACGAAAGTGAGTTTTTCTGTTACTACCGAATCTATGATCAGTGAAATCATTTGATGGACTTCTTGGATGTGAGACCGTATTAAATAAGTAAACGCAATACTCGCTTTAGAAATCCATGGCATATAGTCACTGCTTTTTTTTATAGCTTTTCCAATGACTAGTACACTTACTTTTGTAATTTGTGTTTATTCAGTGTTTTTCTTTTTACTTCAAACATCATCAACTAACCTAGCCCATGATAAGTATGGCTTAATGTGAAATATTAGTTATTACAAATTCAATAAACATCAATTTTTTATCTCATGTACAATGTTTTTTATTAAAATTCAAAGTTGGCAAGTCCAAAAAATGATCTAAAAGGAAAAAATCATTTCATTAACTACAACTTTGCCACAGACGAAACGTGCCTGACTAAAAACTTTTAACCACTGGTACTTTTTCCTGTTTTCATTTGAAGTGAGTAGAAAAGTTTTAAATTTATTTCACAAAATAAACGAAAAAGTAATTTTATTTTAAATGGTACTGTTAGCATTCACACTGGGGGACGTGTAGGCACCGCGCACATCAAGTGACTAGGCCCTTGGGTCTAAAGTAGACCTACAGTACCTGTTTTGGTGGATCAAGGTATTTTCAAATTAAAATTAGAGAATCTTGATGCAACTACACAGCGCACTATAAATTTTGATTGATTCTTTCCTCTACTATCATCCTTGGTTTTTATATCCATTACTTCCCAATCTTCATAAAATTCTTCACCAATTGAACTCCACGCACTTTCGCGACATTTTCTATCCGAATACTCGGAGATTTTTTGTCCCATCAACAGGGTTTGTCTTTAATAAGTTTAAGTAACATGTCTGTGTCAAACATTGTATATAACGGCAACAAATAATACAAATATAAACAAAAACAACTTAGAAATAACTCACAGTGCACACACAAAAACAACAACACGGGGAACAACTATCAAAACATCGCAATCGCATCCGAAAAACACGCTGTTTGGCCGGCTCCATAAGACTGCATGTATTGTTCCCGAGTTCTTCCCCCTCCACGCGAGAATATCGTGCGAGTTTATCGAAGCATACTGCGATAAAACTATCGGATACGATTTCTTTGCTTTATTGTGGCCGGTTCCTATTAACTCAATGTGTTATTGATTCGTGTGATTCACGTACGAGAATATCGCATCCGATAAAATCACATAGTGTGACTCCAGCCTAAGGAAAGAAGCCTGGTCACAATTACGAGCTTTAAAAATACAGAGAATCTAAATCCAATTTTGTGAATGGTATCTCAAATACAAAATGTGTATGGGGAACCAACTACTTATTTTGAATGACAGATAGATCTTGATAACAATCAGCCTGGTTATATTTAAAAACAACCATTCCTGATTCTGGCTCAGAAATGTCAGGTATCTTAGTGGCTAGTTTATGTGTATTGATTATGTGACATTTTTTATGTGTTAATCAAATAATGGTTTTACTTGTGTGAAAAATAATTATTGTCTCAAGAAGAATACAGTTACAAGTTTCCTCTCATTCGTAGACAATTTACAATAACCATATTTCACTCAGAAACAACTCAAACTATTTTAATTATACTTGTACTATAATAATTATACTTGATAGAGTTTTTTTCTTCAATATATGATATAGCTTGTATTTCATACTAAGATTACAAAAATTATATAAAGTATTTTCACTCCCAAAAATATGTTAGAAGACAAGTAAAAATTACAGAATATATAAGAAGGCACGTATTGTATCTACTAGTTTTAAGTGACTATTAAAAACTAGTACGAAGCTATGGAAGCTTTGCGCGTTGTTTAAATGAGCTTGTACTTTATTAGGACACGAAACCTTCAATGCGACGTAAAAAGTCACACACAGCGCACACCAACACGGCATATCGAGATTGCTGAACCAACTGCTCAAAGCAAAACATTCTTGACAAGAAAGAACCTTTAACATATACGACTAAAATCCCAACCTCTTACCTCGTATCTCTAAACTCATATTATAAAAATGTTAATCTTCTATTCCTATAAATTGCAAATGGTTCAAAATTTGAGGGACATCGCGTCGTTAGGGACAACAAGACATTTTCTTTTTTGACATTTAGGCAACGATGGACCAAGAACCTGAGTTGATCCAGCATTATTTATATCAGATGAATAAAATTATTTCCTTAAATATTTCAGACACTGGGTTCACACGCACACACACCACTGTGAATGCTGACTGATATGGAAACATTTTGTAACACTTCCTCATACCAGAATCGCACAGAGACAACAGTTGTCTCTTTTTACTTCCGAACCTCTGTTTAAACACTTCTCTTCAGATGGGGAAACACCTAGCTTCTATGGTACCAAGTTTAGGTCAAATACCTTATTACGAGTAATTTTTGTCATTTCATTTGTATAATTGTACACTTGTAAGACTGGGTTTAACATAATAGCTGGATAGTAAAGACATTATGAGCTTATTTGGTTTGAGAGAAAGATACTCTGGAAGATTTTTAAACCTTTAAAGGCTTGGAGTCGAAGAACTAACCTATATGTAGTTTCAACACGAGCATACAAAAATATAGAATAGATTTAAATGAGAAAGTCAGAAAACCACTAATGCCACTACCAGCCCAATAAACACTAACGTAGTGGGACGTGGCAGGGAAAGCGCTGACTTGTTCCACAATTTTTGCATAAATTAGACTTATTTTAACTATGTATGGTGTAATAATAATATAAATAAATCAGCGAGACCCCAAGTTATCACCTCCAGTATAGGTCTAACATACATTACGGCAGCAGTAGTTGGAGCTGAACGAAGACAAGTTCTTTATTTTTAACTTTTTTTCTTTATTTAAAGTAAAAATTCAGAATCAAAATCCATTCAGTCTTCTAAGTTGTATCCAAAATCGATGCAAAAAAGATGGAAAATCTGCCAAAGTGCCTTTTTAAACTCAGACTTTTCTGGTTGAACTTAACCGAGTTAAACTTTTTGTACATACATTTAGTGGGTAATTTATGATACGACTATAAAATCGGGCCTGTAGCTCTAGCTATTTTCTATATATGGACTGTGAAATCACAATCTTCACCTCCACTATATATGAATGTGACTTTGGAGTGTGCAGGAGGAAAGCACTCGATAGAGTTAAATGGTGCATCTTGTTCCAGGAGGCGAAGTCTCATGCAAGTGGGCTGTAGCGCCAAAAAAGTAATTGTACAAATATATAGTATTTTGTCAGCCAATATTTCTTCTATATATTATTTTAATATATTATATTTATCTGTTTAGCCAGCGTAAGGAACTTTTCTCGACTTGTGTCACTTTTTCTATCACTGCTCAAAAATCAGCGTCAAAATGTTCGTCGATATTTTATTTGTACTCAAAATAAGCAGTTTTATTTAAATATTCTATGCAAGCTATTCCTTTATTATATAGTAATGATAATAAATAGCATTCACGTTGCACGAATCAGACGAATTCCCAAAGCCCAATATTTACACCTAACAGCATAAAGGTTATTTGTGTAGATATATAACGAAGCCAAACTCCCAGTCGCTAATTGCCTCCCCTCCTAAAGCACAAAATATTCTGAATCAACCCACACTACGATAATTAATAACTAATGGCCTAATTGGAGCCGTAGAGTCTTGTTTCGTCTGCTACTAATTGTTCCCTGCTCGTTCTTAATTACTGGAAAAACTTTGTTATACACAAGAAATATTTGGTTAAAGTAATTTTTCGTACAGATTAAATTTTAAGTGAATAGATGATTTATTTTTATTGGAAATTCATTGACTATTAAACACTTTCTTGGTAAATTTAATATTAATTTTTCTATCGCAATAGTAATATAAATACGCTTATTGTAACGGTCGGTTTAGTACCAATAATTCTTCCATGTATTAGTGTCATGTCAAGTTTGTATTTGTGTAATAAAGAGTATTGTTTCTATAGATCTAGCATTCAAATTTCGACTATTTTGTTTTAGAGATTTTTACGAATAAAACATTTTAAAAGTCCTATTTAATCCAAAAACTTTTCAGAAAATAAAAACTACTGACTTAAATCCATAGTTCCAAAAGTACACAAATTTATTTCGATGGGTTTAATTAGTTTTTTAAGTGTTTCACCAATAACTCTCTCCCGACAATTAAAATATTACTATTATGTTTTTAATTTGTAATTAATTTGTATAGTGTGACTTGATAAAACATGTCATTTCAAACATCTTTTAAAAGAGAATTATATTTTTAGCTCCTGCCCCTAAGCTGGAGTCTTTCAAAAATAAAAAATGTATTTCAAATCCATTATAAACAAAAACAGCGAGGTTTATGTTAAAATCAACAAACAGAATAAAAAGTAAGAGTTGCTCTATGGAAATTTTCAAGTTAGCCACCATATTGTAAAATGGTCTTATTTAAAAATTTGGATTTAATTGCCCACAATAGTTAAGTCACCCATTTAAACTTTGCTGTGAAATGAATAATTTCTAAACTGTCAATGGTGGCACACTTACCAGGGGCGGATACGGACTAACATTTTAGGAGGAGGGGATTTAATATAATCTTCTGTATGGATTGTACCAAGAGTTCTGGGGGACATGAAAAATCATAAAATTTTTGAAATATTGTAAGTTTTTAGGCTGTTTAAGTGTTGTTTTACCTGCATCTGTAGCATATATTTGTACATTTTGTTTATGTTAATTTCTTACAAAATCCACAAGAGTAGGTATAATAACAACTGCGTTAGTTCATTTCAATGTATTATTTATATAAATAATTATTGTAAAATAATAATATGAAAGACAAACAAAATGAATCATTTTAGAGCCCGTGCGTTTCTTGTCAATCAGAATGGACCGAAAGAGGAAGTACACCCACTCATTATAATGAGCTATTAACCTCACTTTCAAAATTCGCTTATTGTATAGGTCGAGATGACACAGTACAAATATAAACTAAGATTTAATTATTTACAATGAACAATGCATAAGATTTAATGTATAAAACACTTACTATAAAGTCAAAGCGGAATATTTTTAGAAAGGCTGAAAAACTCATCAATTCTATGCCTCTTCATCCTAAACTAATCACAAACACAAACTACAGAATTGTGAACGGAACTATAGTTACGTCAGTAAACGTAAACACTTTAAGGTAAGCAGTAAGCACACGTTGAGTGATTATCGGCCGACTCGAGTCTTCCGGCAATGTTGCCAACGAATTCGACAAAAGGAAGGAGCCTGAACTGGCTACGAGCTACGAGTCGGTCGGTAAACGATCAAATTATGTTGCCGTCGAGAGATCGGTGGTTCCAGATAGGAAACATTGGTCAATTTGTACATTCAATGAAAATATTTTAAATTTGACAACTAATGTTTGCGTATTTAAATTTTGAATTATAAATAATATTTAAATTAAATTAAATAGTTCAATTCAAAATAACAACTAACGTTTGTGTATGCTAATTCTAAAAATGTCAAATAAACACATAATTACAATACAATGGTTGTAGAAGTAATATAGTAATTCTTGAAATGCCTGTTGATATTAATATGAAGGACTGCGCATACATTTTTCAGACCGCCGTGTTGGTTAGCCTCAGCCATTTACTAGAAAACCATTGACGCGAAATAGAAGAGAGAAAGTTGCGCGCACCGTATATAAAAGTATATAGTATCTTATACAATTTGTAGTGTACAAATATCATGCCATGGTGCTCGTTATAAATTCGTCTTTTCGTACATGTTATAATAATATTATTATTTTCATATACTTTTGTGTATTGTAAGTGTGTGAATATTGAAAATAATTTGCAACATAAAAAAAGAGTACTCATTTTAAAAAGTATTTCTTACGATTTAGTATTTATCAGAGCAAAAAATTCTCGAAAATGTAAACCTAAGAAGTATTAACTTCTGTCGGCCAGTAACGATCGGTATGTCTTATGTTGGTTACTACCTTACCTCGTACTTCGGTCCGACAGACTTTACCCCCTCCACTCCTCCAGGGGATTTGGGAGTGCACGTATGCATTTTGTAGGTTTTGGGTCCACCGGAAGGGATAGGGGAGTACGGTTAGGTGTCTGGACAGGGGGTGGGGGGAGCTGTCACTTCTGTTTTCAATGGGTGATAAAGATTATTAATGTGTTATTTTGTAGTTTTGGATCCACCGGGAGGGATGGGGGAGTGCGGTTAGGAGTCTGGACAGGGGGTGGAGGGAGCTGTCAATTCTGTTATCAATGGGTGATAAAGGATGATTAATGTGTGCATTTTTTAGGCTTTGGGTCCACCGGAAGGGATGGGGGAGGTTAAAGGGGGTGGGGGAGCTGTCAATTCTGTCATCAATGGGTGCAGGGGCGGATCTTGGCATGTGCGACCTGTGCCACCGCACAGGGCGCCATCGGCGCCGGGGCGCTATGGTGAAGGAAAAAAATTGTGGTAGGTCTACTTGTAATTGAAGAATAATAGAAAATTATTCTTTTGTCTAAGAATTGATATATTATAACAACAAAAATGCACGAGGCGGCAGGAAGCTAAAAGTGTTGGATGTGGGGGCGCGGCGTATACGGAAGTGGAGCGACAGCGAGTCTGTATTTAAAAATAGCTGCATAGTTTCTGCGAAGCGGAGTACAGGACGGCAGAGTGAGGCGCCCCACTCCACTGCTCTGAGTGGTGGGATGGGTATGGAGGAATAGTTCACCCCCACCGGGCCCCACCTGTCACTACACAATTCCATATAACCTCCTCAAATCAGTCATCAAACTTTTTAGTAACCACATTATCGGCATAATCTATTAACCGATATGAGAAGTAGACCCATTACTGTAAGTTCCAATAATTATTAACATGTCGACAAAAAAAAAAGCCTTTGGGTAATTTTTATAGAAAAAGAAAGGTTGACATTGAAAAACAAGACCAACAGCAGGCTAAAACATTTTTTTTCCGTGGTGCCTTTGGATCAGGTGATGCTGGAGCTGGACCCTCGGATGATGACATGCTTGGCTTACAATCTCAAAATTATGAACTTGGGGATTGCAGGTAAAATATAATATCATTTTAGTACCTTTAATTGTATACACTGTTTAGCAAATTACAATACTAACTTTCGCCAAAAATATTAAATGAACCCCAATCCAAAAGTGTTCTGTACCTTTTTTATAGAGAAAGGTCCAAAGAATTCATATATGCAATTAAACAATTTATTGATACAAAATTGTAAAAGTTATTAGCTCAAGAAATAAAAAGTGTTCAGTAACGAAAGGAAAACGTTCAACAGGCAGGGCTTTACTCGTAATTTTTCCAGTACCGGAACGCTGCTGAACTAAACGAAAATTCTCCCCCGGAAAATTTTTGAAATGTTCACTTCTAAAACAACTATTTTACGTATATCTTTGGCGGGTTAAAGGGTGCATCTTATATGCTTACGTTTTATAAGAAAAGTAGGCCTACACACGTATATGCTACTGTAACTATTTTTGTAGTTGTACATAGCACTTAGCAAATTTTAAAGACACGTATAATTTTAAGCAAAAACTTGGTAAAATGTCTCTTTTTTTAGTTAATAACCTTTATCAGACATTTAAATCCTCGTTAAAAGACTATAAACCGAAGCATTTTTTATGTATTATATCAAGAAACTAACTGACCCGTACGGCGTTGCCCGTGGTGGTGGTAACTTTAATCCCCCCAAACCCCTCCTAAAATTTCGAAATTTTTCATACCCTTTCTTAGTGAGCACCTATGGCCCTAGAGGAAGCTACATACCAAATTTCATTCCAATCTGTTCGGTAATTTTGGAGAAATCGTGATTTAATCATTTTTACCCCCCAAATCCCCCTAAAATTTCCAATTTTTTAAAACCCTTTTTAGGAACACTTATGGCCTTAGAGAGGAAGCTACATAGCCTACTAAATTTTATTCCAATTCGTTCGGTAGTTTTGAAGAAATCGTTTTTTAATAACTTTGATTCGCCCAAACCCCCTTAAAATTTCGAATTTTTTCAAACCCTTTCTTGGTGAGCACCTATGGCCCTAGAGGAAGCTACATACCAAATTTCATTTCAATCCGTTCGGTAGTTTTTGAGAAATCGTGATGAGTGAGTGGTATTTCGCTTTTATATATATAGATTACTTTCCTTACACAAAAACAACACAAGCAAGCTTTAGGCTATCATGAGAACAAAACACACACGCTAAATCGCAGTGTACCTACGTTTAAATTATGTTTCTCTTTCGGGGTGCCTTTCGACCTTGTATTTGTGACGGCTTTTGTCAGTGTACAGCCATTGTTTGTATGTATTCCGTGTTGCCCTCTCATTTGGGATATTTATTATTTAATTAATTAATCGTGAAATTAAATGAGTTATTGGCGAGAAGTATGAATCACTAAATGTGGTCCAAATTATATCATGTTTGGTCTTATTTTGATTACAATAATCTCATTAATATACTGTATTATATACACTTTTTCATGCCAAAAAAGGTTTATTATATAAAAGTTAAGTATCGCTGGTTTTTAAGCTTCTCGGCCGCCTCGACTTTGAATCATCGGGCTCTTATTTGTAGTTGTTCACAGCCGCGCTCGCTGAACATCAAAGTCGTGCAGCGAGGCTGGCAAAAGGATGTATGGTGCTTCTAAGTTGTCCAATTTTGATTCCGAGCTGAGTTAAAATGTGGGAAACTTTAATGTAGTTGGCTCGCTTAGTCGCAACGCACTGTACTGTAGTAGTGGGGTATATCTTGAGGTTGTTCGATTGGCGATTGGCGGACGTAAAATTATGAACTTAGTGTTGAATTAATGTGATTGAGGGAGTGGATGGTCCAGTGCAACGTTACAACAAAAAACAAATAATAAAAAGCAGTACCGGAACGGCGTTTCGGTGCGTTCCGGCACCAGTAAACGCCTGACTTTAGGCCTACATAACAAGTAGTAAAAATTTTTTGTAATTTTTTTATAAGTGTAAAAAAGTTTCGTAATTTAGTTCTAAATAGAACTGTATACAAATATTTATCAATTTCAAATTTGGTAGTTTTGAAAATAACTGTTTTTATGTTCCTACTACAAGGATGCTAACAAAACATGCCAAGTTTGAAATGTACTTTAGGAATATATGCTTTAACCAAAAATAAGATATTATTATAACAAAATGTAGAAAATAAATCAAAGAATTGAACTGTATAATTGTAAATTATGTTTTCATAAAAGTGTTAGACTAAGAATTATTTGAATTTTGAAAGTGAGGTAAATCGCACCCATGTTGTGAATACAGAAGCGGTCGCCTATTACTAGGGTTAGGCCTACCATAAGTTTGCCCAGACCAAATCCGGACACTAATATATAAGGGGCAATATAATACTATACTGGAAGCTCAAATGGCAAGAGAATCAATTAATCTTAATGAACCGCTTTGAAAATAGAAGCATGTTTAATGCTTACAATGAGTAAAAATTAAAAATTGTATTTTTAAAATGCTGCAATGATATAATATTTTCACAAAATAACTAATTATTCAAATTACTTAAAATTATTGATTCAATAAACCAGCAAAATAGATAGATGGAGGTCGATTATTCATTTGTTACTGGGTCTAGCTCCTTCCTCGGTTCTTTGATATTTTTCGGAAGACATAATTTCCGACCCTTTCCTCGTGGCGTCATAATTTTTTTTGATGGGGCGCCGGAACCATGCTTCGCACAGGGCGTCATTTACCCACAGTCCGCCCCTGAATGGGTGATAAAGGATGATTAATGTGTTATTTTGTAGACTTTGTAGACTTATTTTAACTAGACCTGACGAAGGTAAATTTTCAAACTCTGACAAAATCTGCTTTGACAAATTTCCCATGAATATAAGATTTCTTGATTTCTTTAAAATCCACATGTAGTAAAACCTTTTTTTGCATATAAAGTTCGTGATTGAGAAATATAAATTCATAAAAACAAATATCTTTTTATTAAATAAATAAGTAACTATTGTAGGCTTAAATTGTACACCTGTTATATTAAATGTATAATAATTGTATCTTGTCAAGGAAATACGTTATAATATTTCTTTACAAATGTAATAACGCGTGTACTTTATTGTTTTACTTTCTTAAGCTTCCTATATTCATATATTAATTTTTCTATTTTCTGTTACATAAAAGTCATTTTGAAACCAAAGCTTGAGATTAATTACAAATAAACGGTACCAGAAACTGGCAAATACTTTCTCACAAACATATTTAAATTATTAAACAGATTCACTGTGACTTCGTAATTGTATTAAAGTAGGAGAGTAACTAATAAAAAAAATTATTATTAATAGCTAAACGAGAAATTTTAGAAAGACGCTTTTATTTGCATATGGTAGGGTACATTAAGGGCTACAAATTAGCAAAATTTTACCAAAATCAATGGAGCCATTTTTTATAAAATTAATAACAAATTTTTGGGGGGGTTTTGGCCCTCAATACCACCTACTGACCTACTTTATAGTAAATGCTTAGAATGGTCACGCCTCTTTTCAATAAATAGCCGTCATATTCCCCACAGTTATACAAATTATGTCACAAATATTCTGAAAGAACTGGATTTGATACATTCTGATAAATGTTCCACTTCACGAATATTCACTAATTGAAAATGTATTTTCACAATGATAAAGCAAATGGCAGATTGTAAATTCGAAGAATAGTAAATCTAAATCAACTTGCTATGCAAAATGTGTATTTATCTTGCAGTGAAAATTTTAGGAATAAATCTGGATAATCTCAAATCCATTTTATTGTATTAAAATAGATTTAAAACGTATATCTAAAAACATCCAAGAAAAAATTTATTGTTTTAGGTGTTGTTTTTCAAAAATTTTCGAAACTTTGTTTTTTTGTGCAAAGGCCTAATTAACATGTTTGCTGCAAATGTATTCTATTTTCAAAATTAAAAACAATTAAATTAGAAAATTCTACAACGATTGTATTGTAATTATGTTTTTATTTGACATTTTTAGAATTAGCATACACAAACGTTAGTTGTTATTTTGAATTAAACTATTTAAGTTAATTTAAATATTATTTATAATTCAAAATTGAAATACGCAAACATTAGTTATCAAATTTAAAATGTTTTCATTGAATGAACAAATTGACCAATGTTTCCCATCTGGAACCACCGATCTCTCGACGGCAACATAATTTGATCGTTTACCGACCGACTCGTAGCTCGTAGCCAATTCAGGCTCCTTCCTTTTGTCGAATTCGTTGGCAACATTGCCGGAATAAGTTATTTGTATCCCCTCTTCTACTTTAATGCAATTACGAAGTCACAGTGAATCTGTTTAATAATTTAAACATGTTTGTGAGAAAGTATGTGCCTGTTTCTGGTAAAGTTTATTTTTAATTAATCTCAAGCTTTGGGTTCAAAATGACTTTTATGTAACAGAAAATAGAAAAATGAATATAGGAAGCTTAAGAAAGCAAAACAATAATATACACGCATTATTACATTTGTAAAGAAATATTATAACGTATTTCCTTGACAAGATACAATTATTATACATTTAATATAACAGATGTACAATTTAAGTCTACAATAGTTACGTATTTATTTATTTAATACTTAAGATATTTGTTTTTATGAATTTATATTTTTTAATCACGAACTTTATACGCAAAAAAAAAGGTTTTACTACATATGGATTTTAAAGGAATCAAGAAATCTTATATTCATGGGAAATTGTCAAAACAGATTTTGTCAGAGTTTGAAAATTTACCTTTATCAGGTCTAGTTAAATTAAATTAAATTTTGACATCTAAAAACTGTAAATAACTTGTTGTGAATTGTGTCTCAAAGTTATTTTATTTCTGATTTTTGCTTTCTTCCCAATAAATTATACAGAATCACGATCCAGTTATTAACACTATGTACACAGTTATTAATATTGTATTGACTTAAAGTAAATTTGGTATATTATAGTTCCCCTTAAAGTTTTGGTAAAGTACCCTCACAACTTAAACAATAATAATGTTTTTAATTTGATTTATATAGTTGCAAAATAAGTTTTTAAGAATAATTATTATTTAATTGCCTTTGTACTTATTTTGTACGTGTTTGAATTATTTGTGTAATGCTTATATGTGTGTGTTTAAATGTTAGTAAAAAGAGGAGATTTCTGAAAATTGGTTATGTAAATAAACTTAAATTGTCTATGTATAAGTCTTATCATTTCAGATACCTTATTGTAATTTAGGATTTTAAATAACAACACTGAAATTTATAGTAACATTTTATTGAATAATAATGTTTAAGGACTACAAATTATTTACACAAAATTAAAGAATTATAAGTTTTAACATGTTGAAAACAATAATTAGATACATTCATTAATTTCGTTATAAAACAATTGCAATCTAAAATAATGTACAAATATTTTATCCAAACATAGGCCTAATGATTTAATTTAAAATAAAAACAAGTCTTTATTACATGCATCACATCACATTTTATAACATATCTATTTCATTCAAAAATTTCACTAACTTTTAACATTAGAATCGTATTTTTGCTGAATATACTGGTATATTTGTTGATAAATCATTCACTATAACGTTTTTGACGCCATATCTGAATTTTTTGTGGCATCCCTTGAAGACTTCCAATTTAGTATTCACCAAGTACAGACGTATTTGCCAGTTTTAATCAAATTACATAAAAAATATAATGAAATAGTGAGCATATATTGTACTCACCTTGCAGTAGTATAAGCAATACCTTCCAGAGTGATGTTATTTTTAAATGGTACAACCCACCACTTGGTATTATTATCTCTGGTACAACCAATGAACAGTTGTAAAATTATTTAAAAGACAGTCACCAACATTAAGGTAATATCCAGCCCATTCTGATATCTATACCCGGGGTTATAAATAGTTTTGAATCAGTAAAAGTGAATAGCCTTGCATATAAATTCAAATTAAACCAATTGGACATAGTTTTTCTGAACATTTGAACTATGGAACATATTAGAAATTAATTTTAAATAATTCAGTTTGCAATAGATAGTTTTAAGTGTAGCTTTAAAAGATTGCCTATTTAACAGCCAGGTATTCTTTAATCCGAGAGAAAGAGATTTGTTTGAATAATTTACATGTCAGTATTAATTTTATGTTAAATACATCCAGAGGAGATAATATAAAAATTATAAAGATAATTCCATTTTAAGTTAATTCTCACAAGAGAAATGTTGTACCAAAATAAGTAACTAAAACACATTGATTAAACACAGAGTTTTGTTAAACAAAAAGGAGTCAGTTATTTATGGTTTTAACATTATAAAATTAGCTTTCAACGTGGGGCATCCTTTGTAGGGCAATAAAAAAAATATTATAAATTTGGGCTCCGCAACGTGGGGCAATTTAATTTGAAAAGAAAGAGATAGGCCCTACAGAAAAAAATATATAATAAATAATAAAAAATATTATAACGTATACTGTTATTATCTTTAACTTAACCATTTATCCTTCATTTAATTGTTTTTACAGTTACACCACCCGATTGGGAATCGAAAGGGCTACAAAAAAGATCTTTACATTTTTTGTTAAAATGTTCGGTTTTTGGTTAATTTAGGTTTGAAAGATTCAAAGAGCCACCATCTTGAAATGAATAATTAAATATAATCGTTTATTTTTCTTAAGATAGATAATTGTTAGTTTAAACTTCATGATAAGTTTGAACTCAATCAGTAAAACATTTCTCTAGATATATGAATTATTTTGTAAAGGAACAAAATGTCGGATATCTGGAAAACGAAGCTTTTCCGGCCTATGTTTATATAAAATATTTTCTTATTTTTATCTGTACAATCAGTTCCTGAAGTATTATCCGTTCCTCCTGAAACACTATGTTTACGTAATTAATAACATCTTGTTTCATTTACTTTCTTCAAGATTCATTACATAAATAGCTTAGTACAACTTTAAAATTATTTTTCCTTCTACAGTTGAAGATCTCTTTTTGGCCAGTTCTTAATTTGTAAAAACAAATTATAATATAAAAAATGTACAACAAACAAAAATACGAAATAAACATTTGAGGCACAGCCTTCGTGTTACAGTTTATTTAAAGTGACTAAGTAAACTTTGCTCCCGTAATACACACAACGTTTTTTCTACAGAGCTACATTTTAAATTAGTGTTTTAGTTTTAAAAAAGTACCGTTTTATTGAACAAGACGTGTTAACATTTCAATCGATTTGACAAACGTTTTGTATAGTCCAGATAGTATTGTAGTTCACAAATGTGCCACCAAGATCAGCACAACCCAATAATCAAAATTTTCAAAACAAATCCTACATCAACTGTTAACTTTGCACCCTAGGATGCAAAGTACTGTTTTACCGCACGACGTATTAAGTAGCTGCAGGAAAGTAATGTTGCATGGAGTCAATAATTAAGATTGAAATACCATCAAATCAACCGAATACAATTTAATCTGGAGGTTTTTTCATTACGTACTATATCTAAGGTTATGGAGTAATTTAGTAGTTACTACAATATCTTCTCATTTGAACTGATGATAGTTCTATTGTTCTATCACACCTGAATGTTTATATGCTCCTAAATCTGTATCGTTGATTGAAAAACAATATCTAAGTTATGACTATTAATGAATAAAAATCAATATGGTGTAATAGTCACGTATGACCAAAATGTTATACTGTTAACAGTGTTTATACTTACAAACATAAATCTGTAGAGTGTAACAATTAATATAATACCTATGTTGTATATATAATGTAATACAATAGCACCTACTGACCTACTTTATAGTAAATGCTTAGAATGGTCACGCCTCTTTTCAATAAATAGTCCTTATATTCCCCACAGTTATACAAATTATGTCACAAATATTCTGAAAGAACTGGATTTGATATATTCTGATAAATGTTCCACTTCACGAATATTCACTAATTGAAAATGTATTTTCACAATGATAAAGCAAATGGCAGATTGTAAATTCGAAGAATAGTAAATCTAAATCAACTTGCTATGCAAAATGTGTATTTATCTTGCAGTGAAAATTTTAGGAATAAATCTGGATAATCTCAAATCCATTTTATTGTATTAAAATAGATTTAAAACGTATATCTAAAAACATCCAAGAGAAAATTTATTGTTTTAGGTGTTTTGAAGTAGTTATTTAAGTCAAATGTTCCAACTGATAAAAGACTTGCTTATAATTTTACAGCGGGTCACAGATCGGATAACCAGTATTTTTCCGTATAACATCAACTAAAATACCTATTGTAGTTCTAAAACTTACGACTATTTCAAATATCACTAAAATTGTTAGGGCCTACTCCAACAGAAAAGTATAAACTATTATAACTACAACATGAACAACTAATATTCATACTGAACTTATCAATATTGTCATTACAGTTGGCACCATGTGAGTGGTTGCGATGGTAAAGAATTGTGGTGACAAATGCATAATAGTGTGTCTCTACTGACATATCCGTCATGGATAGCAAAATTAGGAGATATTTTCGTCCGAGGTGACCTGTAAAATCCCAATCATCGATTCACTAAGATGTAGGCTATTCCACAGAGTCATAAAAAAATATTCCATAGCCTGTAATAAGGTTGTAAGTTTATAGCTGGTTACTAATTAATGGAATTATGAAAACAATGCAAATAGATTGAATCAAGAAAAATTTAACTTATAGTCATTATACTTTACTTACGAATTAATATAACAAACAGGATGGTTATTTTGACTAATCCACCAGCATAACAAAAAATATAAAAATATATACGAAGTTATGAACAAAAAAATAGTTAAAGAAACATAATTCATTTGTTAACTTGAAGAAGAATAATTATTCGTTTAACTTTCATAAATTGTTTGAAACAAATAACACATATATGTTTATTTGACTTGATAGTAACATAACTATTAGGAAAATATATAATATGGTCATTAAGTAATTTCAGACAAATTTAACAACTAAGAACAAAAATAAGAAGTTAAAAATATAGTTAATGGAATGAATCAATGCAAATAATTTATCTGTCCTTGTAATTTTAATAATTACTCTCAGATATTTGTATAAATAAATAAAAAGTTCCATTATATTCATTGATATAAGAATATTCATTATAAAACTATAATTATATTATGGAAAAAAATTTTACAATTAAATTTGTTCAAAAATTGTACAATATTTATTTACATGTGCAAATTTTTACTTTAACAGCAACAAAACATCTAATATTAGTCCAGTCAAAATAGAGACTAATATTCGCAAACATTAATATTTTGCAAACATTCGTATAGAGTTGAAAATGGGTATAGGTATTAAATAATACACTATTACAAATAAAATATCAAAAGTCCCCACTGATCTATAAGATCACTGTGCTAAAAAAATTGTTCAAGGTCAAAGGTCAAAAATATAGTTTTTTCACATTTTTCTCGTAAACGATAAGATTTAGCATAAAAATAGATCAGACAAAAGTTGTTGATCAATTCTCTAAAAAATAAACCATTCCTGAGATATCGCTATTCTAATCGTTGGAGAAGTCATATTCTAAAAATAATGCACACATTCAGCACCACCTAATTATGTATTATTGTACTTGGCGCATTTTTTTAGCGTTGTTTCTCCAGTAGGCATACTCCACGACCTATTGTGATTGAGTTTTATTAGATAGTATCCTATTACTTTTAAAAAAGGGTACTATTATTTGTAATAATTTAAGGTGGAATGGATTATTGTTGATTTCGGGAAAATAATAGTCTGATAATCTCCATCTGATACTTCAACAACAATGTCTTCAATTTCTTCTTCCTCTTCTTGCTGGATTTCTGTATATATTCTTCTAAGAAAAAAGATGCATTAATTATCTCCTCATCGATACCATAAGAATCATCTTTTGTATTTGATTAAATATTGGAGCAAGACTGACCTTGACAATTGGTACATATTGCTACGTCATCAGAACAAGTCCGAGCTATCTTCAGAATAGAATCTTTAAATGCAACTGTTGCAACTTGATAAAGTTTACGCTGAACATTCTGCGCTTTTTTCTTTTCAGCCCCATTTGCTTCACTGACGCAAAATAAGCAATATTTTCTTAATAAAAAACCGACTCACTCGCGCTTTAGTACGTGGTGGACTAATCGTAGATGGACCGGCTTGTTCCATCTTGTGCTGTCTTTTAACTGCAGCAATACTACTCATATCTTGTGATATATCTCAGACTTTCTATAGGTTTCGGCCTAAACCATTATTATCAGAGATATTAGCAATATTTTCAGTTTGTTTCTAATAAAAATGTTCATCAATATCTTCACTATTGTTTTCATTTGGAGGAAGAACCAGGAAAAACTATAAAAGAAAATGACATGATTTTCACAGAATTAAAGACAAAAGTCCATTTTTTTCATTTACTTTTTTCTCAAAAAGATATCTCTAATAGATTCCGAGATATGAGCCAGAGAAAACAGGCGTTTTTTGCAATTTAGTAATTTTAAAGGTACCCCATGCAACAGTTTAAGACAAAAAATCTTACTTTGGATTTTTATAGGTATTATTATATCAAAAGAAGCAGAATGTCATCTAGAATGAAAATCTGTTTGTCATTTTTTAATATCTCCATTATTTGTTTAATTATTCAAGATTTAGTGATTTCCAAAACGTTGTTTCATAAATAATCGGTATAAAAAATAATAAAATTTTGTTGATATGTACATCCAATGACTTAGAATAGAGAGAAGAATATTCTCTTTAAAATAACTTCTTTTATCTTTAACTAATTAAAAAATTGTGTTTAAGCATTTTCAGGTTTATGGGTTACAAGCCTTTCTTAAAAACACTATAGCAGAAAAACTATAAATGAAAATGACATGTTTTACAAAACAAAAGACAAAAGCCTATATTTTCATTTACTTTTATTCTCAAAAAGATATGTTTAATAGATTCCGAGATATGAGTCGGAGAAAATAGGCGTTTTCCACAATTTAACCTATTAAAACCGGTAAAACAGGAATCCTGGAAGCCAGCAGTGCCTTCATAGTGATGTAAGATACAAAGAGATGCGCACACAGGACCTGCGCATCCACAGACCTTCTTGTATAGGCCTTGCTAACAATAGACTTGGTTATTTTTTCTTTAATCATTTTAGCACTTAATTGTGTTTTATTTGTTGGCAAAAATATTCAGTAAGTTTACAGTTAAAAACGGAAAATTATACAATGTTTAAAGAATAAATCAAGCTTTCATTTTACAAAATTTAAAAAATATGTAAGTATTTATAACTTTATATGTTGCACTGTAACTCTATCTCCCTCCACCCTTAACTTCCTCTCTCTCAGTAAGATCATGTTAGTCCATATTATAAACAAAATTGTATCTTTTAAAACTTGTTGAATTTAGATCGTTTCATATTTTAACTACATTCTTTGCTGTCCTTCAAACTAGAGTACCGACTTACTTGGCAAATAATTATGTTTTTACCTCAGACATAAATACATAAGTTGATTTTGTTTCAGATTTCCGTAAACAGTTATTACTAATTCAATACTCTCTTGATATTTTGTAATTTTTGCCTATTAACGCGATGTCATGGGGAAGGAATAAACAACTGCGTGATTGAGCCATAATATTGATACTATTATAGAATAGTCATCCGTTCCCAGGCGCAACGAATGCCGTTATCCGATTAAAGTCAAAGTCGCATTGTCGCTACTCACATTTGAATTAGAATATAGTTAACGGTCAACGCGAGAAATTATCCATGCACATGATGGTGCCACTGCGAACAAGGGTCACACAGCATTCGGGGGAGATCACGGATCCTCTTTAACTATGAATTGGGTTGCCATACTCGCTAGTTGTGTCTAAAATTAAGTATGCATTGGTCACTTATAGGCCGATTCGTACATTATGTTGTTTGACGAAACAACATCGGCTGTGACAAAAATCGCCACCTGCCTGTCTGTCCATATTTTCATAAAATTATCTACCGCCACTGAGTTTACTCAAATTGTTTAGTAGTGCAATGGATCAACTAACTGCTGAAAACGTAGTAGCCACTTTTATTATTATAAAATTGTTAAAAAATAAGACGACGATGGTGGAGGGAAAAATGTTTAAAAACCGAGACAGATATTTTTAAAAATCACAGAACTTTTGATGATGTGGTTTGTTTAAAAATTTCCTTCGAATTACTGGATCAGAATTTGGAGAATTACTTATCGAGGTTGCTCCAAAAATTAAAAAAAAACTAATTCAAACTTTTAGCTCCCTTATTTCTCCTGAAGATTCTAACTGTAGATTGCTAGTGGTGATTCCTACACAAGTTTGATGTTGGCCTATTTGTTATGATATTAATTGTCGTCTTAAGAGAGATCTGTATCTGGTTGGGAAATAACATTTTATGGCGCAATGGTGCTGTGTTTAGCATCCCTACTACTAGTAGTTCGTAGATTAGTCGCTATGAGCATTGAAGAAACAACACTATAAGAAGCGAAACCCCCATGTTATCAGAAGTAATACTTTTCAATAATCGAAAATACCTAGTTGGCGTCGAGGCCACAAGGTACCGCCAGCAGCATCACCGCGCGGACTGTACCTTCTTTATTGGGACTGTACATTACGTGCCCGCCCCTAGTGTCAACTTCACAGACAGAACAAATAGTTTTGTCAAGATGTAAACTGCTATGCTCTCCTTAGCCGTAGGTGATTTATGGTTTGAGTTATCTTTAATTTAAAAAAAAAAACAGGTTTTTAGAGGAAAGATGTGGGATTCTACCCATCTCATTTTCTACCTGAAATATATATTTAAGTAATTGTACTTTTTAATTTTTCAAGTAGCGATGTTTCGTCAGCGGAAAAGTTGTAGGAAATTACAAGTAGGCCTACTAAAACTGTTGTTTAAACATGTTTTGTCTCCAAAATACCGTTTTGGTTTTTAAGGTGGTTGATTAACGAAAATAAAATTGCGCTCGAAACCAAAAGGTCCTGCCACAAATGCTCCATTCGTCCGATCACACTGATTATTTATTCTGGATTCACGTGTTTATTCATTAGTTTTCCTAATCAAGTATATTTTAGTATTTGTTTTTTATTGCGTTTGTAAATCATTTTGTTAATTTATAAAAGTTGTGTAGATCCAATTTTAAAGTGAGAAAGCAATAATTGAAAGAGAAGAGCATCTTGTAGTATTTTGTTATAATTAATTGTATTTTTCAAATAATAATCTATATTATTACATGATTTTTGCCGAAAACCTATTTCCAATCGCCCCTTATAGACCAATTGTGAAAATTGTATTTAAATGTGTTTATTTTTATTTCTAGATATATCATCAAGCATTGAAATTATTTTTTTTTTTTTTAACATTCAAGGCCATAAAAATTCCAATTTTATGAATTTTTTCAGTTTTTTTTTATTTATTTGAAAAAATAAAAAAGGTACGAGGTTGGTTGATACCTCAATCGAAAGAACTAAAAATTTAGAATAATACTTTTTGAATAAATTATTTAATGAATTCTTGTTCAGCCTTTGGATTGATCTGGTTATTTGATTGAACCATAGATCATGCATGCATATGGCGGCTGTGTGGCGAAGGTAAGGTTGTCGGGAAAATATTGCATGATCGCGCTGCCGCTGCTAGGGAGAAATAGTTCATGGCATTGGTGCTACGCACCGCTTCCTTCGCGCTCTTTCCCTCGTCACCCCCCCCTCTGACATTCCCCCCCCCCCCCCCCCCGCTTGTACACCTGACTAGCCTCACTTGACTCCTCCCTTACTGCACTGCCAAAGTGCTTCATTGCTTCGTGCGTGTTTCAAAACTATGAAATTTAAGTAATCTCTTTATTTTATAATCAATGTAATTATGTAAAAACAAATTGCATAGGCCCTACCCTTTTTTTAACTTATGGCAATAAATAGCATTTGCATACAATTAAAAAAGTAAGGAACCGGCTTTAAAAAAATTGGAGCAAGCGTGATAATAGTGCAATTTCATTATGATTAAATGTGAAATATTGAAATTACATTATTATAATGAACTCGTAATTTCTTACACGAGACAAACAGTTGTGTAATTTAAACTTAAAATTCAAATCAACACTAAAAATACATGACACAATAACTTACATAGGGTTAATACAAAATAACACACAATGTTTATTTTCAATATTGTCATATATATTTTGTTTTGAAATTGAGCAAAGCAAAGATTCCTACAATAGTCCTGGGATTACCCTTAAGGTGTAATCCAATCGATTTGATAACTTATCCGTGCAATCATATATCATAAACAAAACAAAAAATCATCATCATCCAAAAAAATCATTAAGGTTATTAATGATCATTAATGTTATAAATCCTAAAGATCATTAGGTTATCCCACTACAATGGTGCAATTAATCAAAGCCGTGGCTGATAAAATTCATATCATGAAATATCAAATATTAAAGCCTGTATATCATGAAATCATCAAATTGCGCAGTTTTAGTTTCAGTTTAGGAGCTTTTCCAAAATCTCTCAAATTATTGCATGAATGCATGGTGAAACAGAGACAATAAAACATTAAAATTAGTTACAATTATAAACACAGTATGACAAAAAACGATAAAAAAATGGCATGAGATTTAGGCCTACTCACAATTGAAAACCAGAAAATGCGGGAAACACATTTTTCTATAATAATATAACAACTTTAAAGTCTTAAAAAGCCAATCAGGCGAAATACATGGAAACAACAACCTGTACAAGCCTGGATGCTCTATTGGTTATTTAGGTTTTTCAGTTTGTTGAAAGTATTTGTAAACTTTGCCTTATAGGGTTGCCTCAGATCTTTAGACATTTCCACTGTTTTTCTAAAGATGTTCGCAGTGAACAGTTTATTCAAGGAAAACTTGCGATGATCATAACATGTCGGTGTTGTGTCTATCCAGTTGGGGTATCGCAGTTCTACAATTTTCATTGTCTGGAACAGCAATTTTTTCCGTAGACCCTTTATGTAGATGTTTTTTAGAAACAGCCTATCAAAAACATCCAAGGCTGTTTTCAAAACTGCGAAGGTTTGGTGTTTGGTATGTTGGGTACAGTAGCCCAGTGTCGCTGCCTGTGTACTGCCTGTTGCGAATAAGTGACTCATTCGCTAATGTTTCATCGGTGGTTTTTAGGAGGCTACTTTTGCAGTATTCACATCTACTGGTTGTGAGGATCCTGGTTCAGGCGGCCTGTCAACACATAAGAAACGCTCTCGTTCTTCACGTCTTCCCAAAGCATTACAGTCGCAGGCAGGCTATGCTTTAAACAGTCAAAAGAGGGAGGACGAGGATATTTTGTTGACCCTTTAATAGTCCAAGTCTTAGATCACTCTAAACCCTCCTGTATGGTCTTAAGCGGCGGCGTACTCAAGTGGTCGTTTTGTGAGCACGAAATTGCACATATAAAACAAAAATAAAAACATAATAGCAATTAACTAATAACGAATACGGGTTTCAAGAAAAACCCTGCTGCACTATATCTGATTTGACGTTATTTAAACACATTATTCTAAAACATATTTTTCATGAGTTACACTTAAAAATGAACAAATTGAAGGGATTGTGTCCTGTTGACAAGTTTTAAACGTCAAGAATAATACATTTAATATCTTTCAACTATTACAACTATCGCTGGTTTCAAAACAAACTACCTGGGTACCCGTTTTTTGCATGGGAGTATTGTGCAATTCAAAAACTTTACACGAATGGGAGGGCAGCACCCTATAAGCCGAAAGTGCGACCTCGGCTAATAGGGGGCTGCTTCGCTGCACTCGCAGTATGGGCAAACATGCTACGCTTGTCTGCAGACCTCGGCCTGCGGCCTGGGATAATGGGTGGCTGCTCGGACTGCGACCTCGGCTAATGGGAGGACCCGCACTGAAAAAAAACCCCTACATAAAACAAAGTATTTTTAAACAACAAAAAACTCACAGAAAATGTATTTTTCAAAAAAGTATAGTTAGCCTATTGGAGTTTTTGGGTGGAAACCCCTCTTAAACCACATGTTAAAAAAATTCTTAGAGTAGTTTTTGAGATAGCATGACAAGAAAAACATGCATACAATTATTATCTTTTTTTAGTATAAGATATATTGCTACTGTTACCTGTAAGGATTGAGATTATTAAACTTGGTTCAGTTGTTCATGGCATCAAACAAGTTGTTCATATCTGACAAGAAACGTACAGTTCGTTCCGCAGTATATGGCAGCTGTTTACAGTCAATGGCACTTTACATTGCAGTACTAACTGAGTGGCTCATTACTTGGGTTGCGAGCTTGATTGTCATTTTCTCAAATGCATTCAGCTTTATGTGTTTGTCTGTCTACTTCGTGGCTCGAGCCGTTCACGAACTTCTGTCCAACTCATACAGCGCGACAATGTGTCTCCAGTCGGCGACTGCTGGAACACGAATGAATACTTGCTTATTTATTTTTAAAGTTGTTTAACTAATTTAAATTGACAATTATTAATGTATTGGTAAAAACTTAAAAAATTAAGATTGAACTTTTAAATGGCTTCCTTATAATAAGAGAATTAAAAATTCAAACTAAACGTTTTTCCAAAAACACTGGCTATACATTGATATCTCTAAATACGTGGCGTAGATTTAGAAATTGAGTCCTGTTTGATGTAGACTTTACTACATCAAAGGTGGCAAACACATTGCTGACATCTACAGTATGTACAATGACCTTCAGTGTAAGTAGTCTACAATTAATTATTACCTCTATTGGTTGTGATCTGAACAACAAATTCTCCTTTCTTGTTCTGCTTCATCATATTATTTCTTATGCGTTTCATAATATGTGGAAAATCATAAATGACATGAATACGTTTGCCTTCCGACATGAAATAGGGTGTCTCTTTTGTCACGTTCGGTAAACCCACAGCCTTCCTGTTTATCGAACCTATAACACCAACCATTTATTACCTTAATTACAGATTGAATAATGACAACATGATTGTGTCAATTAAAAAAAATTATCAAAAGCTAAGAAAAATGATTTGAATTTTACAGGGCTGTGCAAATAGTTCGAAAATAGATTCGAATCCGAATCCATCTCTGGATTCGATTCGGATTCGATTGTCAAATCCGCCATGCAAAAATATTTGGATTCGTATTCGAAAACGAATCCGCTAACCCAGACTCGGTTCGAAAAATCAAGTAGTGACCGAAAAAATTCGAAAATTTTTCAAGGATAAAAAACAGTACAATTGTGAAAAAAGTTATTAACGGTTTTGAACAGAGTATGTTGCACCAAGTTAGGTTGCTTTGGATTAAATGTTTCACTGCAGCCTATAAGTGTTGCAGTTTGATTTTTAATTTTTGACATTACCTGATTTAATTAGCCTATTAAATTTGTATCCTGTTATTCACTTAATAATTTGTATTAACTAAATTATGATACCAGTTAGTAGGTGGGCTGTATTTGATTGTGTTAAAGTCCCAATAAAAAGAAGTTGGACTTGGATTCAATGTTAGTTTTTAATATAATTTCATTTTAAAATAAGCTGCACTCAGCCCAATAAATGATAATTTTTATAAATACCTTAAGGTCTTTCTAATATAATATTCGGTATCAATTCGACAAACTTTGGAGGATTCGGATTCGATTTGAATTCGTAGACTTGAGATTCGAATTCGTAGGCTTGAGATTTGGACTCGATTCGGATTCGTAATTAGCCTAAAAATATTATTCGGATTCAATTTGGATTCGTAATTAGCATAAAAATATTATTCGGATTCGATTCGGATTCAAAATGACTGAAACAATATTATTCGAATTCAGATTCGACCTAGAATTTCTGGATTCGCACAGCTCTGGAATTTTACCCTGACATGAACGTTTAAAATTTAAGTTTTCTTTTTTTCTCTCTAAATTTAAGTTTTTTTGGTTTTCTCATATATTAGTAAATTAGTAAAATAATAATGACAACTCATTCTCACGCATAGGCCATTGCGCCCATGTGAGAATTATTATTTCAAATATTGTACCGTTATATTGTATGTGAATATGTTACAGAGAATTAAATTTTGTTTTGATTTCATTTTTGATTTGAATGCATATTGATTTAATGACATTTTACTTTGTTATTACAATAATAAATCACTTAGCTTTCAAACGGGTCAATACTGAAAGTGTGTTTTCATACCTTGATCACAAACCAAAGCCGTCAAGTCCTATATTATGGAGAGCGGAGACACAATTAGGTATTATGTCGCTTTTGATGTTCGACTTAACAGTGCTGTTCACGACGTAGTATGCTACTGGCATTTTCCATTTAAGGAGAAGTCCTCTGGCCATAACCAACAGGACACCTGAACCAAGTGATGGTTCGCGATCCAACTCTCCAAGGTCTCTCACGCCTGTCATATATTAAAACACAATTGAAGGGTATGTGGGTATTAAGGGTATGTGAAATGAGTCAGTATGTCTGCCACAATCATATTTTTTTATGGTTTAAAAAGACTGTTCTTGAAATAAACATATAAGCTATTATTACAAACGTTAAATATAATAACTAGTGATTAATGATGTAATTACCTTCAATGAGATCTCCTTTGGTGTCATAGTCAAAGTTCTTCTTAATAGCCACTCCGTCTATCATGACAACAGCTTTCTTTTCCCACATTGACATGCAATTAATTTTGATTTTGAAGAACTGGAGCACCTCGTGGCAGACACCTGGTTGTAAATCAATGCCTGAAGCCAGTAAGCAATAGTTGAAGGGCAGGGCAATGCAAAACCATCACTCCTCATTTGGTCATAAAAAGCTGGAGATTTAAACCTCAGTGTCATCACTTGGGTTTTTCCTCGCTAGACCAAGATTTTTTCTGTTTTCCAACATGATGGATTTGCATTGTTGGCAACTTTTTCAGGCAGATGCTCCGACATAGAATTAATTAAATCTAATTTAGGTATGTATCTTCTTTTTATAGGAAGCCGTTTAACTGCCTGTTGGTATCTTTTCCGTATAGTCTGTGACTTTTTTAAGCTTTCCATAAATTTTTTCTTTGCTGGTGTAATAACTTTTCCTGGAGTCGACTTTCTATTTTTAACACTCTTGAACTTTTGAAACTGGTGTTTCTGGTGAAAAGAGAGTTTTTCGGCAAACTGTACTAAATGGAGAATTAGTTGATGTCGTTGGCTGATCAACGTTTATAGTGTTTGGCGTTGATGGCATTGGCTGATCTCCAATTGGCTCATTGTCTGTCAAGAAAATTGTGGGGATGACATTTTTCTTGATACTATTTTTCAGTGAACTAAAGAAGCTGTCATCAGTAAAATGATCAGCACAAACTCTTCCTTGCAGTGTTTTTCTGGTATTTCGCTCAAAGAGCTGTTTGCACAGTGTGTTATCTACTGCTCGCAAATGGAAGGCCTCTTCACGGGGAATTGAAAAAAGTGCAAATTTGGATAATTATACTTCATTTTGGAGCATCAAGTAAAGCTGCATTTTTTTCTGCTGGTACTCTTTTTTCCATTACTTGCCGCCATGTCACTGTCTTAATAGTGTTTGTAACCTAAAAAATAAAATTTAATTTAAAATAGTGAAATAGAAGTGGTAAAAACGATGAACATATAAACAAATAATTCAATAATATATTATATAAAGGTGTCCATAAAAAACGTTTCAGAACTTCGGGATATGATTATGTACACAAAAACTAAGAAAAGAAAAGTTCCTATGAAGGTATGTCCTAAAATGCTTTGATTTCCAGATATCTGCCTTTTTGTTTTTTTCACAAAATCATTTATATCTCCAAACTGCTTTACCAGATTAAAATGAAAATTAGGACAACGCTGTATGGTATTCTTAGTACATAAGAGTGTAAATTTAGGTTTAATTTCGTGAACTATTTCAAAGATGGTGGCCTAAAGGGTTAAAAATTGACATACATTTTCACTTTTACCTTAATTATTTCAAATCTATCAATTACCACATTACAAATTTTTTTTGAAATAATAATATTTGCGCAATTTAAATGCGAACAAATTGACCTCTTTATCGTACACATTGGTTAAGATCCTTAAGAAACATCCTAAATAATATGTTTTATTATAAATAAATGCTACAAACATTAATGACAAACAGTTATTTAGCATTATTGTGTTACATAAACACATTTCGTTTTTTATACCAAATAATTGCAGTATTTATCAATTAACTTATAGATATGCTAACCTGAATGAAAAATAAGTAATACATCAACATCATTATTTTCCATTCAAAATGTAAAGTACAGTACCAGGCTAGCTTGAGACAATGTTGTGATACGTAACGTTCTTGTTAAAAAACAAAAAACTGACAAATAGTATTGCATTCATATAACAAAATTGCTTGAAATTTTACAGTTCCATGAAGCAGCTTTAAAAAAATATGACTGCACGTTTTTAACTTCTTTCAAAAGTTTGAGTTCAGCATCTTTATAAATATTAGGCCTAATAATATCTATAGGCCTATATATATTCTATATTATACATAATAGGTGAATATAAACAAACAAACAAACTATTGAAATGACAACAAAATCTATTGTATAGAGTAGCAACAGTGGCGTACGAAGGGGCTCTGGACCGCCCCGGGTGTCAGCTCTTCAGGGGGTTAGAAAAAAAGTGAAAGACTGATACCTATTTATGCATGCATGCATGCCAGCTGTACTAAAACTCTAAAACTGAAAATAATTAAAATTAAAGCTATTTAATACAGAAAAGAACACTACAGTTGGAGTGAATTTGAAGACCTATAACACGTCTAAAAACGTAGTTTTAAGGCCTTAATTTTTCAATTTTTTTAAAGGGGGTTATAATTTACATAAACAATTTCAGAACAGTAGGTATACTAAGTACAACAACATTATAGTTAATGTTTTTGTAAATTTGCAATGTATGTTGTGCACGTTAGAAATATATTTCAATAGTACAAACATTTGCGTTATGTAACGTAACCGTGGTACAGTATATCTATTAATTGCGGTCATACATTATTTTTTAATCATGATAATCGAATTTGACATGACATCATTTGCGATTACTTCATATTGCTAAGTTATCACGGTACCGGTAACCAATTTGTTCATAAACGTAAGGCGGCAGAAACACATCATCATTCTTTGAAGCCTTTACCTTATGGTAAACGGTATTGCTGCAAACAAACATTGCAAGTATGTCAATGCTGCAAACGATACGAAGTATCTCGGCCTGGGGTCTTTATAAATATAGTAGGCCACGAGTTGTGTAAACTGTTGTAATAATACTGCATTTCAAAATGCTAGTTATGGATACAAATAATTAATTATGGAATATCCTCATAATACTCAAATGTAATAAATAGCCAAATAGTTTTATCATATGTTATAGACATTATCTATAATTTTTGTTACAAGATGTTTTTAAATAATGAACTGTTGATCTAGAGACCATTTGGTTCATGCTAAACTACAGGAATTAGGCAATTATTCATGGTTTGATTAAAAGTAAATCGAGAACATAGAAATGGTTTTCAGTGTGGTGATAACTTGTACAATTTAATGTTAATAAATATAATAGTGTACTTCACACATAGAATTATTGCATATGTAAATTTTACATTTTAAAAGGGTATTAAAATATACGACAGCAGTTGAAAAAGTTATCGTTGGCAGCAAATTATTATAAACTGCATGTCAATGCGCGTTGAAGAACAATAGCCACTCAATCCCTTCACACTTCTGACAAGTTGTTGTTTACAGGCACAGAATGAGAATGAGGAATCGCCACGACCCACGGGGCAGCAGCGTTGAGCTCGATTATTGATTTTCTCAACCTCATCCAAGCCTGTATCACGTGTGGGGGCGGAACCAACGGCTAGTTCAATACTCAGCCGCACGGAGCGCCATCAGCCGTTCTGCAAGTTATCTGCCACGATCCGTTTCCCCCATAGATCGCTCCACTATCATCGAATTTCCAGCGTTATGGAAATAGTGCATTGCATCGGAGTTCTATTAGGTTAGTTTTCCAAATACAATGATTGAACTAGAGAGCATTCTACCTTACATTTTTTTTAATTGATATTCTCATATTCCTTAGACTAAACTATACAATAATTTTATACCTAAAGGATTTCAATCAATTTCATCAGCAAGTTTTTTGTTACCTAAGGAATAGTGCCCATAAATTTTGTTATAATACTAAACACCGCGTAGAATCAAAAAACAAAAGTAATAAATTTAAGTTAAAAGCACGTTGCCATATCGTATTCAAATTGTACTTAAATAAACTAACTCTCAAAGCGCTAATCCAGAGGAAAACGGCACTAATCCCACGCTCATTCTATCACGGAGCATAGTAATGTCCACTAAAAATTTTTCATGTAATTGAAAACAAGCCTCAATTTTACAAAGGAAAGATCTTATCATATAATTATATAAATACTTTTGTTTTACTGCTCGCAGTCCAATATCTTTGTAATCGGTGACGACTGTTTCGCCTATTTCATTCAGGCATTATCAAACCGAATTTTTGTTCTTATTGCATTCTAATTTAAATACGTGTCAACTTTAAAATACACACAAAACACATAAACACAAATCGCAACACCCTGAATAAGAAACATTTAAATATACACAAGCGGCGTATATAGATTAAATTTTGATAATTACCCTAAACATTATATCGGCCAAACCGGAAATCATTTAAAACCAGATTTAAGGAACATTTACCTAAAAGAAACCTTAACCCAATTAAATCCAAATTTGCTGAACACCTTTTAGAATCAGGCCATAATTATACCAACTTAGAAAGCAATTTGCAAATATTATATAAACGTTCCAAAGGGCCAATAATGAATGTGTTAGAAAAATTCCAGATTTACAAACAAACCATTTCTGTCTCATCCGCTTTATTAAATGAAAAAATCCATTTTCAATCAAACACTATTTTTGACAGCATCATTAAGTTAAACCCCTTCAATAGGTCAACACAATCCCCGCATCACTAGAGATTTCAGTACTTCAATGAATAAGTGAACATGTGCGTATACGAAGGAGTGGAACTGTGACATGTTTTTTAAATGTTATTTAAATGTTTCTTATTCAGGGTGTTGTGGTTTGTGTTTATGTGTTGTGTTGTGTATTGTGTGTATTTTAAAGTTGACGCTCACTTAAATTAGAATGCAATAAGAACAAAAATTTGGTTTGACAATGCCTGAATGAAATAGGCGAAACGGTCGTCACTGATTACAAAGATATTGGACTGCGAGCAGTAAAACAAAGGTATTTATATAATTATATAATATATACCCAGTCCATAAGGCAATAACAAAAAAGAAAACAGTTATGAAAGATCTTACGTGTATGGCTGCCTAAACAATTGCTTTTGATGTTGTATCATATGACACTCTCTTTTAAGGCATAAGGCTCCTTTCACACTATTCGGTTTTGATAGTACAGCTCTTTTCACACTATTCAGTTGCTATGCATTCATGAAAAATAGCTAGTTTTTATTTAGTATTCACTTCCTCGAGAAGTGCATAATGGTACTGTTGGAATAATAGTAAGGTAGGGGAATCGAGGTATACCATCTAACATCCTCTCAACACAGCAGATTTAATCTCCAATGAAGAGCCTATTATGGACTTTCTCAACTTAATGCCAGTATTGAGAATGAAGAAATGTTGATGATACTGGTATACAGTAACTCATTATTGTTTGACACTGTGTTTAGACTTTTACATTGTTCATGTTGAATACTCCTACTTCCTGGACTGTTAAATAATTATAATACTTTTTTGTTACTAACCTTCAAAACAGTTCCTTATTGCTCAGAACACGTCTGACCACGGTTTGACATCATAGTGTCGCTGTCAAAGAAAACTCTCACGTCACGATACACATACTTCACATTTATAAAACACATAAAAACACTTTTTTTTAAACATTCACCATTTCTATAATAGTACCATTTTGTTATAATACATTTTTCACGTTTTTTGTTAAGGTTATTAAAAATAGAAAAGATCCACTGTCGGGCAGACTTGAACATGAACTGCCGATGTGATGTTGATTTATTGTTCACCAGCTCTTGTTAGTTGAAAATTCAGGAGAGCAACACATTGAACTACCTGGAACTGTCCATCTTCTAATGTCAACGGCACCCATCAATTTAACATTTACAGAAAACCTATCCAAACTGACCTGACCATACACATTGACTCCAACTATCCATACTCCCATAAAATGTCTTCATACCATTATCTCATACACAGGCTCCTTAGAGTCCCCTTGACACCTCTAGATTACAGGACCGATCTCAACACCATAAAACTCATCGCTTCAAAAAAAGGATACGACCCTAGTATAATAGACACAAAGTTGAAAAGACATAAAAATAAGAATAACAATAACATTGAACGGGAAAGAATCAAAAAGAAATATTTTACCATACAATACAGCTCGAACTTCCAGCATAAAGTAAACAATATTTTGGGTAAATATAACTATACTGTCGCTTACAGAAATAACAATAGCTTGGAATCCATTTTAAAGAATTCAAACATAAGTTCAAATACAAACAATGATAAATTTCAAAATAGTGGTATATATGAACTTAACTATGGTGAATGCAGCAAATTTTACAGTACGATTTTTTCAACCGTGCCTTCAGCCAAGATTGTACTAACCTGAATTATAACATTATAAATCGCTCTGTCTACTCTAGTTTTCTCCACGAAAACTGAGCCGAGCGGTGTGAAACAGCGAAAACCGAGCTTCAATAACACTGTCATTTAATACACTTAGCAGCGATGTAAAATTATGAAACTTTTACGGATACGCAGATAAGAACTGTACGATTCGTATGATGTAAAAGAAAATCAATTACAAAACCTATTTCATATTTTAAAAATCAATATTACAACAATGTACTTTAATAATGACATGAAATTTTCACACCACCGGAAAGTTTTTTTTTTGGTGGTCAGAGACAAAGTGTTCGCGAGAAAGTTTTAGATAAAGGTCCAAATTAAATATTTTATTTGAAACATTTTTTCGTTTGACTTACGGTTTGCTCGGTACAGCGGAACAATTCAGATGTGAGGCCAGCATTGTACTGAAAAAAACTAAAATTACTAAAACCAATATAAATAATGATGAACTAAAGGCCATGTCTAAATTAAAACGTGACGAATCTGTCAAAATCCTACCCGCGGATAAAGGTAATGCCACTGTAGTTCTGGATGCGGACATCTATGAAAATAAAATTATCGAAACCTTAAACGCTGGTAAATACACCTTACTTATTAAAGACCCCACAACTAGTTTCGAAAATAAAGTTACTAGCACACTCAGAAAGTTTAAGTCTTATTTTAGCGATAAATTTCGTTCTTCACTAACACCACATTACTCTAAACTCCCCCATATGTATGGCCTACCTAAAATACATAAACCTAACGTCTCTCTTAGGCCTATTGTCAGTTCCCGTGGTTCCCCATGCAGGAAATTATCTAAATACCTTCTGCGCATAATTAAACCACTAGCAGGAAACAATGACTCATTTGTGAAAAACTCTAAACATTTCGTGGAATTATGCAAAGATATTAAACTAAATGAGGAAGATAGGTTAGTTAGTTTTGATGTTGAAAGTCTATTCACTAATGTACCCGTACAAGAAACTCTTAATATAATTGAAAGTAGACTTTTAAAAGACGACAACTTAAAACAAAGAACTAACCTGCCAGTTGTTGCCATCATGGAACTGCTTAAATTATGTACGGAGTGCAATTACTTTCAAGTTAATAATAAAATATATCGCCAAGATGACGGTATGGCAATGGGTAGTCCACTCAGTCCTATTTTTGCCAATATTTTTATGGAAGAATTTGAGAAGAAAATTATAGATTCTTCCGAATTTAAACCGAAAGTATGGCTCAGATATGTGGACGATACATTTGTTGTATGGCCTCATGGTTGTAATAAATTAGAAAACTTTTTTGCTTCCATTAACAACGCTTCTGATTCCATATCCCTAACCATGGAAAACGAAGCAAATAATAAATTAGCTTTTCTGGATGTGTGTGTTGAGAGAGATAGAGATGTTCTAAAAACATCAGTCTATAGAAAGAATACACACACCGGTCGTTACTTAAACTTTAACTCTAATCATCCTAACTCCGTCAAAGAAGGAATAGTTCATTCCTTACTTGATAGAGCCTATACTATTTGTACTGATAATAGTAGTTTAAACAGTGAACTTGCCCGTATTGAGCAGGATTTAAGTTCTAACGGATATCCTCAGTCCATTATTTCTAAATGTAAAAGAGCAAAAAATAACAAAAAGAAAGAGTCCAAAGATGAGAATAAACCTCTAGCGTACATGACAATCCCATATGTGCCGGGATTATCGGAAAATGTTAGGCGCGTAGCCAGAAAATATAGAATTTGTACTGCTTTTAAAACAAAAAACACTGTTAGACAACATCTCATCCAAACTAAACCTAAAAATGGCACACAGGATTCTAAAAACTGTATTTACAGTATTAAATGTGAATGTGATAGGCAATATATTGGCGAGACAAAAAGACCTTTAAACATTAGAATAAAAGAACACAAAAACAATGTACGGTTAGGCCTAGTCGATAAATCGAAAATTGCAGAACATATATGGTCCGAAAATCACAAATTCAATTGGGAAGAGGCAAAAATCATACACCGGGAAAGTAATCTTTACAAACGTAAAATAATTGAAGCCTCATATATAAAACTAGCGGACAACCCTATCAGCCAAACAAGCATTGAAGTTAGGCCACTATGGCTCCCATTATTAAAAAAAGAACTAAAACTTGATTATAATAACCATATTAATAATAAAACAGAAATGTTACCGACTAATAAAAATGCTGAACTTTTACCAGTAGAATCACTACGTGGTGTTATAACCCGTTCCCGTGCGAAACACCTGCACTATATGAAACAATAGGGAACCACCCCTTCCTGTTGGCCACGCCGAACTCTCAGACCAGTTGTCAGTTTATCTTAAACCTGTAAACTAGACGCTTGCCATCAATTGCGTGTGCTTAGTGTATGAATTATGTTGTGTATGTGTTTGGTGTGTTTGACTTCTCAGTCTTAGCTCTGAGATCCACCATGTAGATATTTAAGGTTAGTAATAATTTGTAGTTTTACTTTGTTTACCCTTACATAGGCCTAGTTGCCTAGTTTTTATGTACCGTTAGTTTTAGTCACTTGAGAACGGGAATTGATTTGTATTCCCGAAACGTCGTGTTTGATTATTTAACACACAAATGATGGCAAATGTCCGAACAAGTAATTATAATAAAATAATGTGTGCGTTTCAATTAAAACTACACCTGGCCGGGCCGGGCAGCCAGGCCGTGTTTCCGTTGACCGAGTTCGTCCTCATTTTATAAAGTATTGTATATTATTCATATTATATTATCATTGATTATTATACACTGGTTCAGTTCATTAAAAACAAGAACAGAGATTAAGGTTTTTATTTCAATAATTTTATTCGAATAGTTATTCAATCATTTTTGTTTATTCGAAATTTGTGGAACTGCCTTTACAATCCCTCCCCGCTACACCGCTAGCCCACCGTGCGCTAGCCGAGCCGAGGGCACGGTTAAAAAAATCGTACTGTACATTGGACAGACAGGCCGGTCATTCAAAGACAGATACAAAGCGCAATTACCAACACGCACATTTAATCAAACGTCAACATATGTGTGGACTCCAACCACACAATGAAAGGCATAAAGGAAGACCCACAAATGTTGAAGGAATGTAAGAAAGGCAAAAAAATGGACGTCTTGGAGCCATTTTTTATCTACAAAACGTTAAAAACGGAACCCGACAACAACCTCAACGATCAAGTGCAATTTGGACACCATGCCATCTACGACAGTATCATGCCGTTAGAAGCAGTGAACAATAAATGAACATCGCATCGGCAGTTCGTGTTCAAGTCAGCCCGACAGTGGACCTATATTTAATAACCTTAAGCAAAAATGTGAAAAATGTATTATAACGACCCAGAAATGGAAAATGTTTTAAAAAAAAAAGTGTTTTTATGTTTTTATAAATGTGTAAAATGTGTGTATCATGACGTGAGAGTTTTCTTTGACAATGACACTGTGATGTCAAAACCATGGTCAGACGTGTTCTGAGCAATAAGGGACTGTTTTGAAGGTTAGAAACAAAAAAGTATTATACTCTTACATTGCTGATTCAACAGTATACCGTATCCTTATTACTCATCCATGAATAGTTTTCTTCTACCAAGTGCGAGCTCGAATTTTCATTGTTTAAAGCAAGTGTTTTAGTTTTGTAATTTATTATTTTAAGAAGGATTGTGTAAAATTTTATCTCACATGCTAAAATATTTTTGTATATTTCAGTATTAATAGGGTGTTGTAGAAATGATAATTTTGAAGGTTCTAGCAGCAAATACCTGTTGGCCCTGCTAGCATGTTTGCAGTTCAAATTTACTTTTAAGTCATATGCTATAGACACTTTTGTTACTTCCAAAATATAATTTTGCCTCTTTTATAGGTTTTTATGATTCATTGTGGATTCTCAGCAAACATATATTAAAACTATATTTATTTCTTCTGGAAGCACTAACATACTCAAGATATGACTTTTCAACTAATTTTATGCCAATTATTTGCATAATGTCAACAAGTCATGGTCAATTGGAAACCCAGAGATTGGCTCCCAGTAAACTAGAAGCCGGCTAATTGGCCTATTGACTATCCTGAGCAGTGTTTTCATTCGGCTTTAGGAAATGAGTCAAAATATTAGCTAAAAATGTTCAGTTTTTGTTAGTTAACACATTTGCAAATCCATTGTAAGCAAATCCAGAGGCACTTGCAGCCAGCAACATTAAATACTTCATAAAAAAGAGAATGTATGTTTATTATGATTTAACTCAATATTACTTATCTAATTTCAATTTCAAGGAAACTTTTAGTAAAGTTATAAAACTATTGTCTTTTGGGTAAATATGCTAAGCTTTTCAAAATTAGACTGAACATCGATTGAAAACATACTCTGATAATTTAGTTGTTGTTTGTAATGATTTTAGTCAAAAAGTATTTATCTTATTTAGATGAGAAACTTAATAATGTGTTAAGCATCATAGAATTGAGTTACTCAGGCTGATGTGCTAATCCTGGAATTGAGAAGAAGGCCTATACTGGCTAACCATAAAAAATTAGATATTTAACTGATAAATAATTGGGATACATTCTAAACACGTACATTTCAAGATTTTTTATTTCCTCTGTTTGTGTCAGTAGCATTTATGAAGATGTAATTCAGAAAAAGATTTATGCCTTATTGCTTAGCAAATTATAGTAAACGGAAGCTTGAATGACTTTTTTTGTATAGTCATAGTAGATTTCCTTTTCACAAATAATGATTTCCTAGAAAAGCATTGAAGGATTCCTTATTCATAACATGGGTTAAGCCGGATACAACAACTGATCATAAAATAATTTTAGCTTATTCATAGTTCAAAAATATTTTAATATGTTAGCTTTCAAACATACGGTGCTGCAGAAAATTAGTTAATGCAATATACAATAAAAAATATACGACAAACATTAACTATATTCATTGTATAAAATATTAATTCTAAAACATCAATCAATATTATTTACATAATAAATTAGTTTAAAACCCTAGTTTTAACACGGACAATCGATCTTGTTTACATCAAATTCATCGATATAACCTTTAATCGGCAAAATCTTATGTCCAAATATATATTGTTCAACAATCTTATACATCAAATTTACTGCATTTAACTCTTTATCCACATTTAATACTAGAACAGGAGCTGGCAATGACTCAGGTTTTTGCTCAACCAACCACTTCTCGTAAGCAACATGTAGTTTTGTTAAATATTCCAAACTAACACCACTTTCTTCAGGTCTGTTTCTGAGTTGCATACGTTTATGTACAACTTTTGGAGTACTGCGTAAATAAACAATCAGATCAAGCCCGATATCTATGTTCTTCTCGATCCACTCGTACCATTCACACAAAGCTATATAATTTGGGTCAGGCAATAAACCTGCTTTGTGCGCCATTTCCACAAAACAATACCTGTAACATCATAAAGAGAACTAATAATAATAAACACTTTTATTTAAGTCAGACAATTCCAAATGTAATTGTTATTTTATACCTTCTAAATAAAAAAGTTTCTTTAGTAACACGAATTTGCAAATATTCTAGTTTATCAACCAGAGTTTTATATTTGACTTTATTTTGTTGAATAATTAAGACCAGCGAATATTTAGAGATTACTATATTTGTTATTGAGATAGGGACTATAACTAAATGTGTACAGAACCTCCCATAAGGGATCTTTATTCAATTACTAAATTAATAAAGAAAACATAGAAGAATATTTTACTCAGTAAAATCTACCAGTGAAAGATTTTTTAAATAAGTCAAGTAATTTGTAAGATCATCCCCAAACAACACCATAAACAAAGTTAACCTCTTGCAACAACCCACCCGTTTCTCTCACACCGCTCCTGGCTAGCTACTCATTCTCAGTTATGTGGACAGAGCGAGTCTACGCAAGAAATGGTATAGTAATCCACTTCTGGTAGTTTCCTACGACACTATTCCTTAAAATTTTAATTTCCCTATCTCTCTAACCTGACGTGTATGAACAGTGACTCTCTTTGTTTGTAGTGCCGTTTGAGGACCTTTTACCCTACATATACCAAGCTTACGCTTCTAATTATTCTATCACACAGAAATTTCAACCATAGACAAGTTCAGGAACTATTTTCTATTAAATAAGTTAAAAATAAAATTTATTTATGTCAATTAATAGGTTATGTATACAGACATTTATGTAATAAGACCTTAATAATTTATGCTTTATCAATAATGATAACCAATGTGTCAATAATTTTCAACAATTAATTACAACAAAGTTTTTCCTGTATTTATAAATGAACCGTTGTGAGAGATGGATAGTGAGTTTGTTTATTTTATAAATTGTTATTATTTATAAATTATATTTTTAAATGATTTTACTATTTGTCAATATTGCATAATATATATAATGTGATGTAGTCGTACAGGCGGTAATATTATTACTTTTAAACCAAAATTCTTAATCGGAGTAACACAGTGACGATCTAGATGTTTTGTTTTTTTTCAACTATTGTACTATTAACACTTTTAAAAGAAAATTATTAAAGTGAGTGATGCAGTGACTAACTTGGTGGTCTCTTCACGACTTTAATACAATTAGCATTTTTAACAGAAAATTCTTATCCTGAGCATAAGAAAATTTCCTTCCTACATTCAGACCAAGTCTTAGCCATTATCTTGCCCCAATTTCCTTTCATTAAATTGTTCATAAATTCTTTATTATTCACAGAATTATTTTCTTATTTTTCCCGGATTTGTGGTACATTTCTCTACCATATCATACTTTTAATTATTACTTTATGATGACTTTTAATTAATCCAATTGTTTAAATCTGGTTATTTCTTGTTCCAAGGTTGAACTAGGGGTGTACTACTTTACATCTTGCATTTGAACCTGTAAACTTTCTCTTTTCATAATGGGTTTTGAAAATACTCATATTGAAACATATTTTTTTCTGGATTTCCACAACTTGGGTTTTGCTGAATTCCGGATTATGTATCTGATACTGAGCCAAATCATCGTGTTACGAATAGGTGGGAAATATTAGTAGAAGATATATTTGAGTTATATTCATTATTAGAGTTAGTATATTTAATGTGAAGGTATGGAGTTGCGTAAGACAGACAGGAAGCATAACATGGAAAACTAAACTTGTTAACGTAGAGTGTCAAGCAATGCGGAAGAGCATCGGAGTTTGGCAACACGCAAGCGCTAGATGGATTATATAAGCATAATCCAAATCTAGAATCAGGACCAGTCTGCTAAGGGAGTTAGGCCAGAAGCAAGGCCAGTCTGCTACGTGAGAGGCCGAGAGATTGGACACCGTGGTGCAGCTCAGCTACGGAAGGATCTCTACGCGGATCGAGGTTTGGACCTTTAGGACGCCTGGAAGAGACATCATGAGTCGAAAACATCATACTGAGTGAGCAAAACAGAGTATTTTGATCTATCGTTAAAGTCACATTGAATTTAGAGTTTGGGGTTGATAACATAAACGTAATTTGCTTTAGTTGCTGGTACTGTTCATCCTGTCTGTCTTGTAAACTCAGTAGTATATGAATTGTGTAAGATATTACTGTTGGCTAATGTTTTACGAGTGGCATATTTGCCGAGTTGAGATAATTGTTTAAATAAATATAAATGGAGCATTCTATAACTGAACCACTGGCTTGATGATGCTGTATCATTTAATTTAAACCCTATAGTATTTTGCTTAATTCCCATATATATAACAGCAGTCTAATAAATTCATTTTATTTTTTCATTCATAGAATGTTTAAGATTGCCAATAATGCTGTGAGACACCATATCAGAAATATCAGTAATGACATCATCCTTGAAACACGATTTGACTCTGTAGCCCTGCCCTTAGGAGGGGAGAGAAAAGTCGGATCTGATGTAACCTTAGATAACGTAGACTTCTCTAATTTACCTTTGCCAGAACAAGTTTTTTGTGGTGAATGATTTACAGACATACTTATTAATTTCTAATATTTACTCAATTAAAACAGTAGTTTAATTAAATTGGAGTTCAGAAAACTATTTACGGATCAAGTTGAATCACTCTGGCCAATCTTATACTTATCTGTACAGTATATCTGTCTGTTCTGTAACAGTCAGAAGCAAGAGTAGAAAAATGGCGAGCATCTTAGATACACAGAGGCAGTTGTATCAGGGTAGAGTGGTGGGGATAGGACGCAAGCGCAGTAGGCCAGAGTTTTGTGTGAATGACACGGATGTCTTTTATATAATAGAGATATTTAAGTAAATAGAAAAAATAATAAATTTGTTTATTTCTATTTAACGAAATTTATAACTCCCCAAACTATTTTATACATAAAAAAATTTCATACTCTAAGACTGTATCATCACTAAGGCAAATTTTCATCAGCATCGTACAATTTTTTTAGAAATAAGGCTTTGAACTATTGTAAATAAATAACAATTATTGCAATAATATTTATCAGTTTGATAAATAACACTACAAATGTTTAGACTGGACTTCATAGTATATACACAACTGAATATTTTTGCAAAATACCTCTTGCACACAAATAATGAAACCGTCTGGGTCACATGAGACAAACAACGTTAGACTTTAAAGTATTTGGACATTTTTCCTGTTCAGTAAATTAAGAATATTTCTTACTAACAGAAAAATTTCAAGCCAAGGATTTTTCATGTTCTGATTTTATTTTTATAGTAGGCCTAATTAAACATAACTGGAGAAATAAAAATCCAGTTTTATTAATCCAACATCAAAATCAAGCACTTTCCAGGATGATTATTTCTGTAAAATTCAATGTTTATTTAAGGTCTGGAAAAATAAAATAAAAATCCATGAATTTCCCAAGCTTATTCCAGGATGCATGATCCCTGTATTGTAAATTTCCTTACAAACTAATACAAGTAGTGGGAGTTAACTCTATGTTCAAGACAGGAGGTAAACAGGAGGTAAACTCTCTGTTCAAGCGTCTTAAAACTTGGCACGAAAATGTGAGTTTAGGCTGTTTGATATATATTTTCTTGAAAACTAATTTTAGAATATATTTGTGACAAGTTATGATGAAAAACGACACTAAGTGTTTAGGTTTACACTTTATTATGATTTTATTGCAATGTTATTTATAAATAGGACTATATTAAATATAGCTTTTTTTGTTTGTGTATTATAATAACATTAAAATATTGGTAGGTGCTGTGATAGGATTACTATTGTAGTAGATTGTTTTGTATGCATAAGTTGGCAACACAGCTATGATAGAACAAGTAGCCTACAGTAGAACCTCGATAATTTGAGTCGCAGTAGTTCGAGGGTCCGGGTATTTTACCTGTTTGTAAATTTAAAAAACAGCTTTTTCGACTATTTTAAAACATTGATTGTATTGCGAATTCAAAATTACTTTGTTACCGCCACCCCATTGTACGTTTTGAAAGTGACAAGGGATCAAAGTGGCTTGCTTATGTTCACTTGGCGGGCTTGGCGACACATCACTCGCAGATAGGTAATGAGTCAACATTGGGTCTAACCGACGCCGCTTATATATCTCATGTCAGCTCAGTCATATATCCCATACTTTACTGTCTCCCCCTCTTGTTATACTAAAAATAGTTCAATTTCAATAGTAAACTGTCAGTTCCCACGGAAATATGTACGCTACGCATATTGGTGTTGTGTTACATTGTCGATTAGTGAGTGCATTCTTTACTGTTTCTGTTACTTCACTGACACCGTACTCAGCTGCAAGTTTTTTAAGTTTTAATTTTGATTCCGTTTTTGTAACAATGAGCGAAAAATCTAAAAAATAGTTTGTGCCAAATAAAAAAATTAGAGGCCTTGAAAAGACTAGACAATGGTGAAACATTGAAGAAACTTGCAGCTGAGTACAGTGTCAGTGAAGTATCTGTAGGAGAATGGCGTCGTAATAGGATATGAAATCGAAGCATTTTCTACTATTCAATGTTCTAATATTTTGACTAATTAAAACATTAAAAAATATATTTTTCTTTATTTTCATCATTTTCTCCGCATATTCCGAGTTTTTTGATAGTTCGGGGTACAGTCAGCCCCAATTAGCTTGAATTATCGAGGTTCTTCTGTACTGGTAAAATAAAACTCTGGCTGTTTTTCTTGAAGAAGTAACAATAGTTATTTTTTTAATTTTATCAATAAACTACCGAACCTGTTATTCTGTAATGATCTCTCTATGATTTGTATCGATTTTGTTGATGATTTGGTCTGCAAGTTAAGCCTAGAAAGTTGAACGTAATGTTGAAAGGTGAAGTTCCAGCGTTGAGGATCAGAGTAAGTTAACATCAACAAGTTATTTCCCTGAACATCTCTCCATTCATTAATCGGCTCCTGCAACAAAATCATCACTCATTCATAAATAATCTAGACCAGCGGTACCCAAACTTTATTGACAAGCGATCCATTTAATAGGTATAAAACTTTGACATAGAGAGGAAAATGTACTGTATTTTGTTTTAGGTAACAATGTGTAACAAAACTATGTTGTAAAGGTATTTTTTTTACTGCTGCATTTTAAAGAATCATATTAAATGGGCAAAATACTACCAAAACTGTTCTACCGAGCTCATGAAATAATGTTTTATTAGCTGTAAAACCACAGACAGTAAAGATTTGATTATGGTAATATAACTTCTACTGTTCTCTTTTTCAAAATGTTCCACTTGTTGGGCATCAAATTATAATATTAGTAACACTTCTTTTTTGTTCAATTTATGATAAAATTACTGTTAATTTTAAACCTACTACTACTTAGCTGAAGAAATAAGTACTAACTCCTTTATGTTTTTTTTATTTTACAATTTCTTTAATTTTATATTCTGTTTTACAATTTTATATTTGCTTCAGAGCACAATGAATATATTTTATATTATTTTTTTTTAAATAAGACTCTCTGTCTCGGGTTAAAGAATCCCTGGCTGTCTTGCTGTTAAATAAGCAATCTCAAATTTACCACTTACAACTAACATACATGAAATACTAAACTAATTTATAAAATTCCTAAAACTAAAATATTAAAAGTCCAAAGTGTGTGAAAAGTTCGATCTAGATTTAAAAGGTTTATAAAGTTTATATTGATTTTGCAGTTTTAATTTGGATGCAGTGTTTTTGAAAATGGATATATTTTTGGTCAGGTATTACCTTCAATATATGGCCTCTTGCCTACAAACTGTTTTCTTTGAAATTTACTACCGGTATTGTTTTAAGTTCCCACTTCCCTGGGACTTATAATTAGTTTCTTCCTTCAAGTTACTTGTACTATTTATTTTCTTGTACCTTACTACTCTTGGGAATATAAATTTTTTAAATACTTTTGAAATACGTCTGCACTGGATCAAGTCTAAAATCAGAGTGCTTATTTTCGCCGAATATTTTTTGTAACTCCCTCCTTAACAATTGAAAACTGCCTTTGATTTTCGTTTGCGCTATTTAGCCGAACATGGCATGTCGTGGTTGTAATAGTTTTTTTTTTTTTAAACATGCTTGGTCGTATTTATTTTAATGCAATTGTTTATTTTCACTTTCCTAATTTAATATATCCACCTTTTAAAATGTTAATATTGTTTTATTCACTTAAAATATCCAATTAATTTATTTTATATAAACATACACTTGTATTCTCACACTTGATAATTTCCACACAGCTGTTCCGCTGCTTGGCTGCCAGTTGCGATTACCGAAAAGAAAATATATTAACCCGTTAGCGTTGCTAACCTGTCTTGTTCACATTATATTTACACACATTTGTTTTAAAATCCCTAACACTTTGGTTAAACTAATAACTAATTTACAATGATTTTACTTAATTTCTAATATTTCTTAAATGCTAAAACATGAATGAATTTACTTCGTTAAGAACTGTGAAAATGTTCTTACTTGTCAACATAGGCATAACTAATTTACAATGATTTTACTTAATTTCTAATATTTCTTAAATGCTAAAACATGAATGAATTTACTTCGTTAAGAACTGTGAAAATGTTCTTACTTGTCAACATAGGCTATGATAAATTTTACTCAGTTTGTTTAATATTTTGGAAAAGGTAAGTTTACTTTTAACTTAGATGTTATTGTTTATTTTAATTATTTAATAGGCCGAACTCCCGAAGTTGTTTGAATTTATTTATTTAGGTTATCTTGTATAAAAACGAAATTTTGAGGTTAATATGTGAAACTTACTATCCACAGTTCTTTTAATTTTCCAGCCAGACTTCTTTACCCTTGATTTTATATTTTCAATTTATCTAACCCTCTCAGTTGCTTTAAAATGTTACAGTAAATCTAAAACAATAGATTTTATTAGTTCCAGGCTAATCTTGTGTGTTTTGGACAAGTACAAAGACATATTTTCAGTTTTTTGTCGATTATTCGTTATCTATTGACCTACAAAAAATTTTTTTGATTGAGTTCTTAAATTAAAATATTTACATCTTTTTTTGACATGTTTTTTAAGATATTTAACATAAACCATTTCAAACGGAACAGTCGTCTCTTTGAATTGGGTGGTTGGAAATTTTGCTTGTAATTTGGTTATTATGTTTAAAAACGCCATGTAAAATTTCAACTTATTATACTAATCCGTTTTTGAGGTAATAATAATTGGCAAGTGAAAAAATACGGAAGATGTGTAAAAAAACTAGGTTCTTTGGGACATTTTAATAATGTTATTGTGACCTATCTTTGACACAGAAACATACTTAAAACTATTGGGTAGAGAGTTCTGAAATACCCTGTGTGTATACAAATTTTATAATATTAAGATGACAATGTGTAAAATTTGGATGTAAATAATATAATAAATGTACTAGTATATATAAAATATGTATTAGCTGTATGGAGGTTTGATAATTAAAGGTGTCCAAACAAACATTTCAATCAAAATTTCTCCTAAACATCTAACCGATTCAAAACAATGTTCTCTCGTGGGACCGTTTAACACTTTCGTTGCTGACAGTATTTTGTTGAACGTATTCCACTTAAGGGTCGGCTCTAGTAAAACAGAAAGCAACCTGCGACTCCAGCGCTTCACCCTATAGCGGCGGTAGGTTATGGGGACATTGCTCATCCTAAATCCATTTAAAACCCGCAATTATTCAAATAGCGTTTTTAAAAAAACACCAAACTCTTGGGGACAAAATTCTTCATCCGAATGGCTTGGTAATTTTTCGCTATAATTAATAGTTACAACGTAAAAAATATTTAAAATCACCCTATACCAGCGGAAGGTTACACGGACATTGCTCAGCCTAAATCCATTTAAAACCCGCAATTGTTCAAATAGCGTTTTAAAAAAAATACCAAACTCTTGGGGACGAAATTCTTCATGCGAATGGCTTGGTAGTTTTTCGCTATAATTAATAGTGACAACATAAAAAAATAGTAAAAATCAATGTTTTAAATTGTTAATAAATATCAAACAAACTATTTTTCTTAGTTTTTAAAAAGCCATTTGCATGCATATTGACCATAGCTTTAAAATGACATATCGTTTATAATTTTCAGATCAAAAATAGAGGGAAAATTTGGATTTTATTTAACATTGGTCTTATGGAGTGTCAGCAAACATGGCCGACAGCTAGAGCCAACCCTTAATGAAGATTATTTGAACAAATTGAAGTCTTTGGAAAAAGATACATTGAATTTCTTATAAATAGTTGTTCGATTTAAAACCGCTTGCAGGGTGTCTACTAGTTCCCAGAAATAAAAATCAGTGACTTTTCAGTGACTTTTAGGATAAAAATTTAAAAATCGAGTTTCTATACACAAAGTCTTTATTCTGTAAAACTTAAAATAACTTCTCTTAGTAATTCACCCAACTAGTGATACGCGATTGCGTGATGTTTTAGTCGATTGTCTGGATTGTTCGAACATCTCGAGCATCAAACAATCGCGCACCACTACGCCGCAACTTGTCTGCTCCGCTGTTCCCTACTACGCCCATACTCCCCGCTTACCGAACGCTGTTCCTGTTTATATTCATTCATGTTTCGGCAAAAAAGACAATGAAACAACATAAAACACATAATTACTCCACTTCATATATGCTCAAAATTATTTTAAAGGCAAGATATGTCTTATAAAAAACTAATCAGGTTATTATAGGAAAAATATTTTATCATCTTGAAGCCTGGGGCTATGATTGCAATTATAACATCAGCGTGTCACTCGCACGATAGTGTAGGTATACGGAACCTTTGTTTTATATTTTTTACAATCCAGCACTCAGAGAGCTTATATTATAAATATTTTATGTACACAATGATTTTGTTTTATTAGGCTTTTAAAATTTATTTTCATAACCTTTCAGCAAAATACGTGACTTTTCCGTGACTTATGTTATCTCTTACTAAAATCCGTGACTTTTCCGTGACCAGTAGACACCCTGGCTTTGCACGGTTTGGAAGCGAAAGGGGTTCGAAGAATTTGTGACAGGCTGGAGTAAAAATATCAAACCCCCACCACGTGTACTGTACTGACTAACAGAAGCCAACAACAAAGGGGAATGGAGCCGTGCCTACACTCGATTCCACGTTCACCGTGCAGTACAGGTCTTACGGGAGAATAGACATGCTACTACCATTACAGCGAACATCACGTTTATTGTCATACGGGTTGCGTCAACTGACCGAGGGTAGCATGGGAGTTGATGTTTTTTAGTTGGCTATTATTTCTGAGACTGTCGTAAGGATAACATGGTTCATGGGCGCTCTGTACTGCACGGTGAACGTGGAATCGTGTGTACCTGAGGCCCATCAGTTAGCGGCAATCTCTCTACGCAGTTAATGTTACGTGGTTTCAACGTGTAATTTACGTGTTCATATATAGTACATGAGCGTTTATTTATAGTTTACTCCCTGTTTTAACCATATCAAAGGAAGACCTCGATAATCCGGCATCACCGGATCCCTGAGCGTGCCGGATTATAGAGGTATTACTGTACTTGAATTGTTTGTTATTATATTAGGTTGTACTAAGTACACAGATTTAGTACTTATATAAGATTACAGGTGAGAATAATTGTTATAATTAAAATTTGTATAAGTTCTCCCATAGGGCAATGTTTAAAAATCATCTTGTACAATTATTTTTCATAAATACATAAGGATGTCATAGGAGTAACAATAGTTGTAAGGAAACCAAACATTGAGAAGGACAAGGACTTGTTCTTGTTAACCAAGCTCCATATTAATACAAGTAGGTTTCTATAAGTAGGCCTGTAAAAAAAGTTATTTACAAATATAAAACACATTTTTAAACATTGGTTAAAGTTATATCGAATTACTATTATGAAAACATATTCTTACTGGACGAGCATCCACCTGTGGAAAATTAGCAAAATAATTTAAAAGTGTTGATTTTCCACACCCAACATTTCCTTCAATTGAGACCCTGAATGGTCTTGTCCTTCCCTCCTTTGTGGTCATTGTTGTATCCGCAAATCTAGGATACCTGAAAATAAAGGAATGCATTAAATATACTTAATATCATTCTAAAATAACTTAATGCAGGCATTAAAAAACATATTAAACGATCCCTTAAAATTAAAAATTGTTTTAATGTATACAAGGGTCATACAATCAATGAAATAGTTACAAAATAACAGCTGTAGTAAAGTGTAAAAGGAGTATCACAAATAAAATGATGTTTTAACTAAAACATATAGCATACTTGATATAAAGTAATGTGTATAATAATGGTATATAAATATTCAACTTAACTCTTTTCTCATTGAAAATTTATAGGTCACGTTTTGATGACCAAGCGAATTTATTATACAACAACAGAAATGCAAGAATAAAAAACAAAAATAACTAAAGATCTAACTTATAGTCTTCAATCACAGTATGTTCACATGCATTATAGCAATACAAATATTCTAGTTGCAAGTTTCAATAGACTATAGAAAGCAAGTAATAAATTGCGCATATAAAATATTTGATTTGAATTATAAAAAAAAAGAAGAAAAAGAAATAAAGTAGTTAGATGAATCACACGAAATTAAAACTCGAGTGAAGAAGAAGAAACAAAAATAAAAAAAAAACAGATGTTGCAACAAGGGAGAGAAGAAGATGGAAAATAAAAAAATTTTTTAAAAAGATATTTTTTGAATAAGTTGGATTGAGGAATTAACCTATTTTTTTTTTTCAAAAAATGTGCGTGGATTTGAGATGGATAGCGGAATCAAAACGAGCCACAACCCGAGATGAATAGGATATACATGTAAATATATAAATGTTCCTATAATAAATAATTGTTGGTAGAATATTATAAGGAGACTTATTATTACATAAATAAGATAGATATAAGAGGAAAACAAGTTATTTGTGTTATTATATTTGGCGCCCAACATTTCGGCTCCGATATCCATTAGAACAAATTTATTGCTTGCAATTAGCAAACAAACTAAGATATCATAATCATATACAAATTTAATTTGTTAGTTGAATATTATACATAGTTGTAAGAAATATGGAGAGTCAGAAAGGCAAGGACAAACCATACAACTTGAGCACTAGTTATGTACAAACTAATAAAGCAGTCGACTCTGAATTACCTTATTTACGACCTACCATACCTCAAGAAAATTATTTAAATAACGAAGAAGAAGTTACTGATAGGCCTACGTTAGAAAGCTCTACAACATGTCGATCGAATACATCACCTATTAATACTAGTCCAATCATAACAGAACATAATCTAATGGACCAATTATCGTTATTAATAGGAAATTTACAAATACAACTAAATGAGAAATTAAATGACCAATCTAAACAATTACAACAATTTGAAACTAAATTAGAAACTAAATTTGAAGACCAATCGAAACAACAAGAAAACCGTATTTTAAAATTAGAAGCAAAATTAAAAAATCAATTAGGCCAGCAAGAAAATAAAATTACAGAATTATTCACACGTAATCTAAACGAGGTCAAATTCGAAATAAATATTATACAAACGACAATGCAAAACAAAATTACAGATGTAGAAACTTCATTAAATGATAGAATCACTGAAGTCAATCACAATATTACCAACACCCAAAGACGAATCACAGTTTTAGAAAACCAAATTGAAAATTCGATCAATACGGAGGAATTAAATCGGATATTAATAGAACACGAAGCAAATGTAAACGATTTATTAAATAATTCACAAAGCAATACAATAAATCAAGTCGAAAACATGATATCGGATTTTAAAAACAATACAACTTTACCACAAACGACTCAAATACATGTAACTTGCACGGGCGGCAGAAACGATAATTCCCTTAATTGCATGCCTACATTACCGAAATTCAATGGGAGACAGAGCAATCCAAATGAGTACATACACCGTCTAAACCGATATTATCAACGAATTGTAATAAGAAAAGGTAATAATAACAACGAAGAAGACCAATCTTACCTATTAGACATAATAGAAAATAGCCTGGAAGGAAGCACAGCAAGATGGTGGCAATTGGTGAAAGACGACATAAGTAACTGGGAAGAATTTAAGAAAGAATTTTTGTGTCAATTCTGGAATTGAGATGTCCAAAAGGGAACTAAGCAAAAGTTTGAATTAGAAAAGTATAGGATTGGAGGAAAGTTGACCAGAAATGAATATTTTACCGAACGGGTATTGGTAATGAGGTCTATGAACCCGGAACCAACAGAAGAAGATATCATAGCCACACTTGTAGACCATTTTGAACCAAGAGTACAAGATGCACAGAGAGTACAAAATATTACCAAAATTAAAGAGTTTGCGTGTTTATTACAACGAGAAGACACTGATGAAATCAATGGCGGAATAAGAAGACGAAACTCGTGGGAACATAAACAATGGCCCAACGCACAAAGCCGACCAAACTTCCGAAATATTCAACAAAATCAACAGGGAAGATATTCAAATCAAATGCCAATATATACCGACAGGCAACCACAAAGAAACCATCCATACTACGGTAATAATAACAACAACGACCGATTCAACAATAATACACAACGCAAGATACAATAAACCTAACTTCCAGATGAACCATAATAATAACAATAATTATAATAATAGACAACCTGGACCTATACATACACGATTTGACTTTCAGACACCACGTCACAACACATATCCAACACAGGAACAACAAAGAATTTGCCACATGATTGCTACATCTGAAAAACCACTTAACAATAACACAAACATGCCGACCGTAAATCAATCACAACATACCTCACTAACACGGAGTTCGGAAAACTCTCCTGCGCTGGTGAAGCATTAAACCCGTATGAAGAGAAAAACGAATTGGAGAATAAATACATCCTAAGACACCAATGGGCACAAACTCTTCACCAGCGCCAATTAATGATGAACATAATTTAAGGGACGAAACAGTTTTACATACGCAGTACAAGCAGCAGATTCCAATCTTTAATTTATATTGCGACAGAGAAAGTTTACTCGAAGAAGAGGATATTAATAGGCCTGATCAAGAACAAAATAGAAATATCGGATGTCCTGAAATAAACATGAAATTAAATGGAATACAGGTAACAGCACTTATAGATAGTGGGAGTAACATTACTTGCATATCAGAAACATGGTTTAACCTTAACAAATCTAAAATGGGACAATATGAAGAATTACCATTATCAAATACTTACATAACTACTGCACTTAGTCAAAAATCGAAACGAATAGCAAAAATTATTGTACTTAAAGCTGAGATAGATGTATATAATTTTGATATACAATGTGTCATAATACCCCAATTAGTAAAGAACTGTAGATTAGGGACAGATGTAATAAGTATGCTAAAGATGGAAATAAACTTTAATATTAATGAATTAAGTATTAAAACTAAGGATAATATGAATATTATTTTGAAGTTTGGAGAAGCAAGATATGAGAAAATAGAATGTAAGTTAATATACTACGATGATAATAAAATAGCGATCAGTTTGAGGTGAACAATATAAAGACAGAAACGGCAAACGATATGAATCAGTTATTCAATGATAATAAACTAATGACCGAAGTGCAGAAACAAGAGATAATGAATTTAATATTGAAATATACAGAAGTATTCTCAGATAGTCCTGGACAATGTAATGTTTACAAACATAAAATAAAAGTAGAAAATCCCGAACATTTCAGAGCTCAATGTTATCCGATCCCCATCAACCTTCAAGAAGCTGTCGCTAACGAAATCGAATTATCTACAATACCCCATGTAATCCCCCATTGACAAAGAATGTAAACTTTATGTGAATTTTAAAAACAATATGTGAACTTATTTATGTGTGTAGTCAGAACCGAACAGTGTATATAGATTAATTAACCCTCGAACAATAACCCTATGAACCAGTATATTCCCCCCCGTTATATGAACTAATAAGTGTTACCAGTGTCCCAAAATGAACATAAATCAACATAGGAGTATAATAAACCTAGTGAAATAATTGTATGTTTCCCAAAGGTGAATTAATAATATTATCCTTCATAAACTATATTCAAATCAATATACCTATTTAGTCAACCAGATGTTCTATATGAAGTATTTACAGTGTTACATACTCGTTTAAGTTATTATGTTTTTTATTTCATGTTCATTCAAGTTCATTTTCGTTGTTGTGTTTATTATGTTATTATCCAATCTTTTAACTAGTTTAAACATCAAAATTCTAGAATATTTGCAATTGTATTAAAATAATTTGATACTGTTCCAGCATAAAATTATTTAAGGGACATTTATAGCAATACAAATATTCTAGTTGCAAGTTTCAATAGACTATAGAAAGCAAGTAATAAATTGCGCATATAAAATATTTGATTTGAATTATAAAAAAAAGAAGAAAAAGAAATAAAGTAGTAGATGAATCACATGAAATTAAAACTCGAGTGAAGAAGAAGAAACAAAAATTTAAAAAAACAGATGTTACAACAAGGGAGAGAAGAAGAGGGAGAATAAAAAAAATTTTTTTAAAGATATTTTTTGAATATAAGTTGGATTGAGGAATTAACCTATTTTTTTCAAAAAATGTGCGTGGATCCGAGATGGATAGCGGAATCAAAACGAGCCACAACCCGAGATGAATAGGATATACATGTAAATATATAAATGTTCTATAATAAATAATTGTTGGTAGAATATTATAAGGAGACTAATTATTACATACCTAAATCAGATAGATATAAGAGGAAAACAAGTTAGGCCTATTTGCGTTATTATAGCATTCAACATTTACCAGTAGAATGTCAATCAAGGTCGTCGTCTGCGAAAATATCAGCCAAGGGTCGTATAGTAAATTTATGCCAAGTGATGCTTACTACAGTTACAAATTTATGAGTTTGTAACTATCACTGATGATGATCAAAACGCATTTGAGAATTAAACGTTTTTTGTCAGAAATTGTGTTCATTTTATTTTCATTAGTGTTTTTTTCCCATAAGTCCAGTTTACATTTAACCCTAGAATACTACTGCCCGTAAATTTTACGTGTATCCGCCATGTTTTTCACCGCCCCTCCTACTACACCCCTTACAGATGCTTATCCAGCCACAAGTGCTTCTACTGGTTAGTTGGCCTCACGGCAGCATAGTGAGAGGTTGTACGAGAGAGATCTTTGTGCTTGTTTTATTTAGTTCTTTTATTTCTCTCACGTAAATCTTACGTATTTGTAGTAGACCTAACTACAGTAAATCTGAGCCTACATCAGTCTCACGTACAGGTAGTAATAGTGTAGGCCTACCCTATAGTGTGTAATACTTTTAGTGTAAATAGTGTACCATATATGTAGTTATTTTTTGTGTAAATAGTGTATATAAAGTTATTTTTCGTGTAGTGTACATAAAATTATTTTAGTTCACAATGACTGAAAACAAGTTATAAATAACAACTAAATTATTGAAGCATTAGAAGAAGAAATAAGTGATGTAGATGGAGGTTGAGTTTGACGATAGTGATGAATACGCCAGTGACGCAGACCCAGAATATTTTCCACCTGATGACCAGGAGATAGAATATCTATACTAGGCCTATACAATTTCTAGTGATATTAGAACTCTGGAGAACACAGATGACAGTGGAAATTGGAACAAAAACAAAAGAAAGGACATGAACGAGCCAAGTACAACAAAGGAATCAAATAAGAAAAAAAAGATAGTCCAGTCATATTAGACAAACTACCCAAAAAAAACTCTTATAAGCTAGGGATTTAGTATTTATTTTGTATTTAGCTACTTTAATAACATACTAAAAGTCCTCGCAAAATAAAACCTGTGCTATGCACGCCATCTAGGAAAATGGTGTCCAAAACCAATTTTCCCCCATAACTTAAAAACTATTCATCCAATAAAAAAAAATTATATATAAAAAAAATTTCATAAAAAGAGTTACAACTTTAGTAGGCTCCTTAGCAATTTTCAAAAAAATTAACTGTTTAGCCATAAAATGCAATATTTGAAAAACAATTTTGAAAATTTGTTTAAAAAAACACTAATTACCATTAAGGGAGTTATAAGGTATTTAAAAAAAAAAAAATTGATTTAATTTAAAGATTGGAATTTCCTGAACAGTATCATTACCAATAACATTGTTATATTTTATGTGAATTTTTAAATGTTACACTGCTGATGCCTTCGATGCATTTCGCTACCAAGCTAGGCTACCATAATAAACGCCTACTGTGTTTACCCATGGTTTGTTTTACGGTACTGTATTGAATTTATCGTTTTGAGATTGGAACCCATGGTGATCTATTAACCTTTCTTTAACACTCTATTTATTTGACATTTGGCTCCTCAGTAGGAGATTTCGCGGGAGGTACCTGTTCCGAATGTATATACCCAGCAAGCCAAATTAATTATGATGTTTGACAATAGTACTAAGTATATGGTAAACACAATGCCGCATTTAAGTAAGGGGACTGTACAAAAAAAAAACCCCTTTGGCCGACAATTTTGTTGGGAAGTTGGTCGCCCCAACAATATCGAGAAGCAACAGGAACATAACATTCGACAACTGGTTCACCAGTATACCCCTAGCTGGCTTCTTTTAGTTAAAAACAAATTGACAATGATAGGGACGATTAAAAAAAATAAGCGAGAACAAGTATGTTTTTGTTTCATGAAGAAATAACCGCTGTGTCTTACAAACCGAAGAAGAATAAAATTGTGATGTTAAT